>JANRMT010062790.1:35694070-35713574 GCA_026402145.1 Polypterus bichir lapradei | reverse complement strand
CCTTGGCCAGTTTCGCCCATTCCTCTTTGCAGCACCTCTCAAGCTCCATCAGGTTGGATGGGAAGCGTCGGTGCACAGCCATTTTAAGATCTCTCCAGAGATGTTCAATCGGATTCAAGTCTGGACTCTGACTGGGCCACTCAAGGACATTCACAGAGTTGTCCTGAAGCCACTCCTTTGATATCTTGGCTGTTTGCTTAGGGTCGTTGTCCTGCTGAAAGATGAACCGATGCCCCAGTCTGAGGTCAAGAGCGCTGTGGAGCAGGTTTTCATCCAGGATGTCTCTGTACATTGCTGCAGTTATCTTTCCCTTTATCCTGACTAGTCTCCCAGTTCCTGCCGCTGAAAAACATCCCCACAGCATGATGCTGCCACCACCATGCTTCACTGTAGGGATGGTAATTGGCCTGGTGATGAGCGGTGCCTGGTTTCCTCCAAACGTGACGCCTGGCATTCACACCAAAGAGTTCAATCTTTGTCTCATCAGACCAGAGAATTTTGTTTCTCATGGTCTGAGAGTTCTTCATGTGCCTTTTGGCAAACTCCAGGTGGGCTGCCATGTGCCTTTTACTAAGGAGTGGTTTCCCTCTGACCACTCTACCATACAGGCCTGATTGGTGGATTGCTGCAGAGATGGTTGTCCTTCTGGAAGGTTCTCCTCTCTCCACAGAGGACCTCTGGAGCTCTAACAGAGTGACTATCGGGTTCTTGGTCACCTCCCTGACTAAGGCCCTTCTCCCCCGATCGCTCAGTTTAGATGGCCGGCCAGCTCTAGGAAGAGTCCTGGTGGTTTTGAACTTCTTCCACTTACGGATGATGGAGGCCACTGTGCTCATTGGGACCTTCAAAGCAGCAGAAATATTTCTGTAACCTTCTCCAGATTTGTGCCTCGAGACAATCCTGTCTTGGAGGTCTACAGACAATTCCTTTGACTTCATGCTTGGTTTGTGCTCTGACATTAATTGTCAACTGTGGGACCTTATATAGACAGGTGTGTGCCTTTCCAAATCATGTCCAATCAACTGAATTTACCACAGGTGGACTCCAATTAAGCTGCAGAAACATCTCAAGGATGATCAGGGGAAACAGGATGCACCTGAGCTCAATTTTGAGCTTCATGGAAAAGGCTGTGAATACTTATGTACATGTGATTTCTCAGTTTTTTTACTTTTAATAAATTTGCAAAAACCTCAAGTAAACTTTTTTTCACGTTGTCATTATGGGGTGTTGTGTGTAGAATTCTGAGGAAAAAAATGAATTTAAACCATTTTGGAACAAGGCTGTAACATAACAAAATGTGGAAAAAGTGATGCGCTGTGAATACTTTCCGGATGCACTGTATGTCTTTTA
The DNA here is from genome assembly GCA_026402145.1 of Polypterus bichir lapradei. Classification (NCBI taxonomy): domain Eukaryota; kingdom Metazoa; phylum Chordata; class Cladistia; order Polypteriformes; family Polypteridae; genus Polypterus; species Polypterus bichir. The sequence continues at coordinate 35,712,224 of JANRMT010062790.1, read as the reverse complement.
GCAAACTCTACCTAAGATGACATGTGCATTTCTTTAATAGTGGATTACTTTTTGCCATTCTCCCCTAAAAATTAAGACTGGTCTGTCCAGTCTTTCCTCATAAGTCTTTTTCTTGCACAATTGCTCGGTTTTTGTGGGTGGCCTGCTTTAGGCAGATTTACATCTTTCCCATGCTCTTTCCATTTCTTAATTATTGATTTAACTGTAATCTCAGTAATATTCAGTGACTTGGATATTTTCTTATCTCCATCCCCTGACTTGCAATTTTCAATTACCTTTTCATGGAATTTACGTGAAGTATTCTTTTGTCTTCCAGTTGCTGATTAAAGTGCCTTTAGAAAGTATTCAGACCCCTTCAATTTTTACACATTTTGTTATGTTGTAGCTTTATTCTAAAATAGTTTAATCACTCAATACCTGAAAATGTCAAGGTGAAAACAGGATTTTAGGAAATTTTGTAAACAAAAAACTGAAATACTAACACAAGTTCTTTTGCTATGACACTTTGGCCCAAGTGCATCCCATGCTATTAATCATCATTTAGATGTTTCTGTGTCTTGTTTGGGGTCTACCTTTGCTAAATTCAATTGATTGCACATGGCTATAAAAGGAAAATACCCATCTGGAAAGGTTCCAGAGTTGATAATGAATATTAGAGCAAAATCTAAGCAATGTGGTTGAAGGAATTGCCTAATGTGCTTAGAGTTTGGATTGTGCCAAGGCCATGTCTTAGGGGTAAGGAACTGCGGAAAGATGCAAAACATGACTGCACCAAACTCCATAATATTTAGGTGGAAGACGTTTGGAACAACCATGACCCTTCCTAGAGTTGGCTGCCTGGCCAAACTGTGCAATTAAGGGAGTAGGACCTTGTTAAGAGAAGTGACCACAGAGGTCAGACTGAGCTCAAGGAAACCAGTGTGCAGATGGGATAAACTTCCAGAAGGACAACTATCACTGCAACACTCTACCAATCTGGGCTTTATTTCAGAGTGGACAGACAGAAACCTGTCCTCAGTAAAAGACACATGAAAGCCAGCTTGTAGTTTGCAGAAAGGACTCTCAAACTATGAGGAACAAGATTCTCTTGTCTGAAGAAGTCAAATTTTAATTGTTTGGCCTCAAATCTAAGTATCACGTGTAGAGTAAACCAGGCACTTCTCTTCATCTGTGGCAGGAACTGGGAGACTAGTCGGGGATGAGTAAAAGCTGAACAAAGCAAAGCCTAGATGTATCCTTAATGAAAACCTGCTTCAACGCTTCATTGAATGTTCACCTTCCAATAGGATGTTAACCCAAAGCACAAATCAAACACAACACACGAGTGACTTAGGGACAACTTGTAAAACCATTTGGCTGCACCAGTGGTGATTTAGAAGTGCTGTATTAAAAGTAATCATATAGATCTGTTTTCACTTTGACATTAAAGATTCATTTTCTCTTGATCAGAGTCAAAAAAGTCAGATAAAATCCACTGTTATTCCATGTTGTATAATGATAAAATGTGAAACGTGCAAGGGAGTGAATAATTTTTATAGACACATATATCATTCATGCTGTCTCATATGAGGGAGAATCAAAAAGTAAATGCATCTTACTCTTGAATAATGCTAACTTAGCAGTTGAATATAACATTTACATCACTTCTCCACATAGTCTCCCTGCAGGTCAATGCACTTCTTGTATTGTTCCACTGACTTCTTCATTCCTTTGGAGAAAAAGCTTTTTGGCTGTTCCGGAATCCAGGTCTGCTCATCTTCCTTAACCTCATCTTCAAAGATGAACCTGAGACCACGTAGTGTATATATAAGTTGACCGTAAATGTGGTAGTCGCATGGTGATAGATCAGGGCTGTGATGGACCCGTGTCTCATTTTCAGTGATGATCTGCTCCAAATCACTCTAATCTTCTTCTTAACATTTCAAGAATTGGGTTGCAACCTCCATGAGCTGTTGTTTGTCAGATCAGTAGCTGTTTGGATACCAATCTTGTGCTAATTGTATAACAACCCTAATCATCATGCACTGCATGTGCAGATCCATAGCCGATATCCAAAAGTGCAGCAACAGTGGACAATGTAATCTGTTGGTCTTCTCTGATAAAGGCATTTGCCATGTTGATGTGGGCTTTTGTGCACAATGTTCATGGTCGCCCAGATCGAGCTTCATTAGTTACACTTGTTCTTCCTGCTGTAATTTTTTCTACCCATTATTACTTTTTTGTCGAGTCTTGCAGTTTTCACTTCCATACTGAGCCAACATCCTTTGGTGAATTTCAGCAGATTTCACTCCCTCTCCCCAAAGAAATCAGTGCATTGTTCCAACAAAGGTGCAGTCCCACAGCAGAGCATCCATGTTCATTTGATCTTGACTTCAACTAGACTAACGTTAGAGCATGCTGCTGTGTGCATTGAAACTACCCATAAGCTATCGCAAACAGCTTCTATCAATTGTGGTTACCGAGTAATTTTCAGACTCTCTTACTTTTTTGGGATTGATTCCTGCTTTGCTTTGTGTGCTTCAAGGATAGGCCTTGGCGCTTCAAGTAGAAAATGTATAGATGAGGAGTCAGCAATTTTTGCAGATCAGTATTGCATTTAATGCTGTGAAAGGTTTAATCTCTCATAGACTTAGATTAAATGGGTTCAGTGAAAGGATGAATTCCTCTTTTAAATGGATGCTCGAATGTCTTATAAATCTGAAAGATGCATGTTATTTGAATTAAGTTTATGTTTTGTTTTATTTGCAGAGAGTTAAAAATCCATAAGAAGAAACATCACATACAATGCCCCCAATCCACCAATCTAGGAGCCGTAGCCCAGATCCTGAAACCAGACTTAAAAGAAGAAGACACAGTAGTTCTAGTAGCAACAGCAGTGATAGACGGTCATCAAGTCCTTCAGTGAAGCCTAGTAAACATAGTTCTGGATGGACTCGATCACGGTCCCTGTCTCGGTCTCGGTCTCGGTCCCGTTCCAGAGAGAGAAATGGGTATAAACATAACAATGGAAATCACCACAGTCCCTCCAGATCAAGAGACAGGGATTTGAGATCCAGCCAACGAGATGTGACGAACTATGGAAATCATGATAAATCACGTTTTGAACATTATGATAAAAGAGAGGAAATTATTCGTCAGAGGCAAGAAGCCTTCATATCCAGGTTTGTGTTCCATTAACTCAGAAATTTACTACCTTCAGACTGGGTTCACAAATGTGCTTATTTCATAATATTAATACTAATGTTTAACAGTTAATATAATACTGTTTCCATATTTTTGAATGTAATATGTGTATAATGAAAGTAAATTGGGTAGTATGCATTTTATGTGTATACCCAACAGTAACACCGATTACCAGTTCATCTATTCACACTTTTTTTGAGCCCACCTAATCCATTTTTATGATTAGTGGGTATAACTACCTTGCCTCAAAATATCTGTATTCTTTATCTGAAAAAGTGTAGCTCAGACTGCTTTACAACAACTTAAGAAAAAATTACAATTATCTTCTTTTTCTTTCGGCTGCTCCCGTTAGGGGTCACCACAGCGGATCATCTTCTTCCATATCTTTCTGTCCTCTGCATCTTGTTCTGTTACACCCATCACCTGCATGTCCTCTCTCACCATATCCATAAACCCTCTCTTAGGCCTTTCTCTTTTTCACTTCCCTGGCAGCTCTATCCTTAGCATCCTTCTCCCAATATACTCAGCATCTCTCCTCTGCACATGTCCAAACCAATGCAATCTCGCCTCTCTGACTTTGTCTCCTAATCATCCAACTTGAGCCGACCCTCTAATGTATTCATTTCTAATCCTATCCATCCTCGTCACACCCAGTGCAAATTTTAGCATCTTTTAACAGTGCTACCTCCAGCTCTTTCTCCTGCTTTCTGGTCAGTGCCACCGTCTCCAGCCCATATACCATAGCTGATCTCACTACCATCCTATAGACCTTCCCTTTCACTCTTGCTAATATCCATCTGTAACAAATAACTCCTTACACTCTTCTCCATCCATTCCACCCTGCCTGCACTCTCTTTTTCACCTCTCTTCCACAATCCCCATTACTCTGTATTGTTGATCCCAAGTATTTAAACTCATTCACCTTCGCCAACTCTACTCCTTGCATCCTCACCATTCCACTGACCTCCCTCTCATTTACACACATGTATTCTGTCTTGCTCCTACTGACCTTCATTCCTCTCCTCTCTAGAGCATATCTCCACCTCTCCCGGGTCTCCTCAACCTGCTCCCTACTATCGCTACAGGTCACAGTGTCATCAGCAAACATCATAGTCCACGGAGACTCCTGTCTAATCTCATCTGTCAACCTGTCCATCACCATTGCAAATAAGAAAGGGCTCAGCGCTGATCCCTGATGTAATCCTACCTCCAGCTTGAATGCATCCGTCACTCCTACTGCAAACCTCACCACTGTTACACTTCCCTTGTACATATCCTGTACAACTCTTACGTACTTCTCTGCCACTCCTGACTTCCTCATGCAATACCACAACTCCACTCGAGGCACTCTGTCATATGCTTTCTCCAGGTCCACAAAGACGCAATGAAACTCCTTCTGGCCTTCTCTGTACTTCTCCTCCAACACCCTCAGAGCAAATATTTCATCTGTGGTGCTCTATCTTGGCATGAAACCGTACTGCTGCTCACTAATCATCACCTCACTTCTTAACCTAGCTTCCACTACTCTTTCCCATAACTTCATGCTGTGGATCATCAATTTTATCCCCCTGTAGTTACTGCAGTCTTGCACATCCCCCTTATTCTTAAATATCGGCACCAGTACACTTCTTCTCCACTCCTCAGGCATCCTCTCACTTTCCAAGATTCCATTAAACAATCTGGTTAAAAACTCCACTGCCATCTCTCCTAAATACCTCCATGCTTCCACAGATATGTCATCTGGACCAACAGCTTTTACATTCTTCATCCTCTTCATAGCTGTCAATACTTTCTCCTTGGTAATCCGTTGCACATCCTGATTCACTATCTCCACATCATCCAACCTCTTCTCTATCTCGTTCTCTTCATTCATAAGCCTCTCAAAGTGCTCTTTCCATCTGCTCAACACACTCTCTCGCTTGTGAGTACGTTTCCATCTTTATACATTATTACCTTAACCTGCTGCACATCTTTCCCAGCTTGGTCCCTCTGTCTAGCCAATTGGTGCAGGTCCTTTTCTCCCTCCTTAGTGTCCAACCTCTCATACAACTCATCATACACCTTTTCTTTAGCCTTCACCACCTCTCTCTTCACCTTACGCCTTATCTCCTTGTACTCTTGTGTACTTTCTGCATCCCTCTGACTATCCCACTTCTTCCTTGCCATCCTCTTCCTCTGTATACTCTCCTGTACTTCCCCATTCCACCACCAGGTTTCCTTTTCCTTTTTCCTCTGTCCAGATGTCATGCCAAGCACCCTTCTTGCTATCACCCTTACTACATCTGCTGTAGTTTCCCAACTGTCTGGTAATTCTTCACTACCACCCAGTGCCTGTCTCACCTTCTCCCTAAACTCCACCTTGCAGTCTTCCTTTTTCAAGTTCTACCATTTGATCCTTGGCTCTGCCCTCACTCTCTTCCTCTTCTTGATGTTCAACGTCATCCTACAGACCACCATCCTATGCTGCTTAACTACAGTTTCCCCTGCCACCACTTTGCAGTCTTCAGTCTCCTTCAGATTGACTCTTCTGCATAGGATGTAATCTACCTGTGTGCGTCTTCCTCCACTCTTGTATGTCACCCTGTGTTCCTCCCTCTTCTTAAAATACGTATTCACTACAGCCATGTCCATCCTTTTGGAAAAATCCACTATCCCCTGACCTTCTTCATTCCTCTCCTTGACACCATACCTACCCATCACTTCCTCGTCTCCTCTGTTCCCTTCACTAACATGTCCATTGAAATCCACTCCAATCACCACTTTTTGCCCCTTGGGTACACTGTTCATCACTTCATCCAACTCACCCCAGAAATCTTCTTTCTTATCCATTGCACACCCAACTTGCAGGACATATGCACTAACAATATTCATCATCACACCTCCAATTTCCAGCTTCATGATCATTACTGTGTCTGACACTCTTTTCACTTCCAAAACACTCTTGACATACTGTTCCTTCAGAATAAACCCTACTCTGTTTCTCCTCCTATCCACACCGTGATAGAACAATTTGAATCCACCTCCGATCCACCTGGCCTTACTCCCCTTCCATTTAATCTCTTGCACACACAATATATCAACCTTCCTTCTCTCCATCATATCGGCTAACTCTCTCCCCTTACCAGTCATACTTCCAACATTCAAAGTTCCTACCCTCAGTTCCACTCTGCCTCCGGACACAACTCCCCCCTCTTCTTCTCCTTCTTTTTCTTCGGCCAACAGTAGCCCAATTTCCACCAGCACCCTGTTGACTAACAGTACTGGTGGCGGTCGTTGTTAACCCGGGGCTCGACCGATCCGGTATGGAAATTTGTATTGCTGTCTGCATATTTGATTTGGCAAAATTTTACACCAGATGCCCTTTCTGGTGTAACCCTCCGCATTTATCCGGGCTTGGGACCGGCACAAAGAAACACACTGGTTTGTGCATCCCCTGTGGCTAGGTTAAAAAATTACAATTATAAAGGTAAAAAAACACAAATAAAAATGAAGCAATCCCTAATGAATGTATATTAGTGCTGGTATCCCTGTTGTCATTATTCTTTTATCTATTTTATGTACTCTTAATACCATTTCTCTCTTACATGGTTATACGAGGTGTGGCAGAAAAGTAATGAGACTGATTTTTTATTTACCAAAGTTTTTATTTTTTTCAAACATCAATGTTATCCCCTTCAAAGTAGTTCCCTTGGGCAGCTACACACCGATGGAGACGTTGTTCCCACTGTTGGTAGCAGCGCTGGAAGTCTTCAACTGGTATGGTCTTCAGCATGTCCGTTACACTCTTTTGGATGTTTTCTAAAGTCCCGAAATGAATTCCTTTGAGGACATTTTTCAGTTTAGGAAAAAGGAAAAAGTCACACGGACTGAGGTCAGGTGAATAAGGGGGCTGGGGAACCACAGGAATGCGTTTTTTCGATTGTCCTTCTGCTCAATTGTGAGCTTTTTCGGCACCATTTTGGCACAGACCTTTCGCATGTGCAAATGTTCAGTCAAAATTTGATGAACGGTAAATCTGTTCAAATTTAATTGTTCACTCAATATTCTTAATGTTAAACGACGGTCTGATCTCACAAGAGTGTTCACACGTTCGATGTTTTCATTGGTTTTCGAAGTTGAAGGCCTCCCTGAAAAACTTGAGCTCGGGATAAAGAATGTTCCCCATAGGCCTGTTTTAACTTTTTGAACGTCACACTTGCCGATTCTCCAAGCTTAACACAAAATTTAATGGCACAACGTTGCTCCAAATTTCGCTGTTCCATTTTGCGTGACGCACAACCAAAAACACAACTTCGCTAATAGCAGTCACAAAAATCACGTAGTTAACGGAAGGAGTTGAAACTCGCACTGAGCTATGGGAGGGTATTGATACACGTGCTCTATCAAGGACAACAGCGCAGCGTTGCCAGATCGCTTGCAGTGTTGCCAGTCTCATTACTTTTCTGCCACACCTCGTATACAGTATATTTTATCAGTAAGTTTGATATTATTTGGTCTAGATGTCTCTTAATGCTTTCATATATGTATAAAAACTGTTTCTTTCTCTTAGACGCCTTAACAATAGTAGTACTTTAACATTACTTATTTCATGTTAAATTAAGAGCATTAGAGACATATTTTCCTACTTGCCAAGTCAGTCTTGGCATGGTGAAGTCACAAGCTTTTGAATATAATTTTTTTTCCCCATCTTAGGCGACTGCAAGAACGTGAACGAATTGCAGAACTGGGAGCCCCTGAAGTCTGGGGACAGTCCCCAAAAGTTCCAGAACCAGAGTAAGTATTGCTTATTTCCTTGGTAGTTAATTAGCTTTTTAATCTTAGTCAAACTTGACTTAACTTGATATAAAACATAGAATGTTTTTATTTATTTGAGAAATTCATAAGCTCTATATTTATTATTGACTTTGACTTTTTAAAATAAATTACTTACATATTTGCAATTACTGTTGTATTGGTCTTGATGGAGATATTTTAAGATATACAGTATGCATACGTCTGGAACCTTCTGGAAACTAGCTGAGTCACAGTCTGTTATTCTTTTAATTATATGATTCAATAATAAGTGTGGTTTGTTTAGGTGCTTTAGTGTCTTAATTGGTAAATACCCGCATGATTTCTTAAATGAAGCCGCAGTAACAAAATACATAGAGTGATTGTGTCAGTTACATACATGTATTCATTTGAATCTGCCATTATGCAAATTGTTTAAATTAATAATCTGCAAAAGTTAAATGTTATTTTAATATGATTAATTGACTTAGTTTGTTACTGTTATTGATTTGATAGTTAAGTAAGGCTTTGTAAATATAAAAAATTTTATCTTTATATGTATTGACTTTTTTCATTTTATAGTTCAGATGAGCATACTCCAGCAGAAGATGACTTTAAAAACCAAAGTAGTTCAAACTCTGATTCTGAAGGTACTTTATTTGCTTACATTTGGAATAGCCCCTTAAAACATAATTGTTTATTATGCTTCATGTGACGTTTTTCTGTGGTTGCATAATTATACCGTACATTTTCAAATCCTTATTTTATTATATTTATTATTTTATTATTACTTGTTGATAAGTGTAATTTTAGAAATAAAAGAAATAACATCTGTATCAACTCATATGTACAGAGGAAAGCAAAAAGAAGAAAAAGAAAAAAAGAAAGTCCAAAAAAGGGAAAAAAAAGAAGCATAGAAAACACAATGATGATAGTGATAGTGACTCTGAGAATAGCTCTGAAGGTAAGATTTTTGAAAACATGTAATGCTCATCTGCTGTGACGGCTTCAATGCTTCATTGTAAATGTTAGTTAAGTACTACCTCAAATCAGAAAAAAGTTGGGATGGTATGGAAAATGCTAATAACAATAACAAAAAAGGCAATTTTCTGAAATTTACTTTGAGTTTGATTTCATTCCAGACAGTATGAACCCAAGATATTTCATGATTTCATGTTTTGTCTGGTCAACTTCATTTCATTTGTTGATATACATCCATTCCTGCATTTCATCCTTGCAACACATTCCAAAAAACATTGGGACGGGGGCAAATTAGGGCCAGTAATGAGGTAAAATAATTAAATAATGATGTGGTTTCAAACTAGTGATTGTCATCATGATTTGGTACAAAAACAGTATCCATGAAAGGCTAAGTCTTTGAGGTGCAAAGATGGACAGGGGATCTCCAGTTTGTCAACAAATGCATGAGAAAATTCTTGAAATGTCTAGAAACAACATTCCTCAAAGAAAGATTGTAAGGGATCTGCATATTTCTCCCTCAACAGTGCAAAATATCATTAAGGAATTCATGGAATCTGGAGGGATTTCAGTGTGTAAAGGGCAAGGGTGCAAGCCTAAGCTGAACACCCATAATCTCTGATCCCTTAGGCGGCACTACATTAAGAACCGTCACTAATCGATAGTTGATATAATCAAATGTGCGAAGGATTACTTTGGCAAACCTTTGTCAAGCACTTCAATATGGAGTTACATTCACAAATGTCACTTAAAATTTTACTTTGCAAAAAAGAAGCTTTATGTTAACCATGTCCAGAAGCAGATTTGACTTACGTGGACTCGGAGTCATCTAAAATGGACCACCACACAGTGGAAACATGTATTGTGGTCAGGCAAATCAGTATTCCAGATCTTTTTTGGAAGAGATGGACACAGTGTTCTCCGGACCAAACACCAAAAGGAACATTCGGACTGTCCGTGCCATTGGCAAAGGTAATGTATACTTCTGTGATGGCAGCATTAATGCAGAAATGTACATTGAGATTTTAAAGCAAACTATGCTGTCATCAAGACAACATCTTTTCCAGGGACACCCATGCATTTTTAAACAAGACAATGCAAAACCATATCCTGCACACATTGCAAAGGCATGGCTGCAGAGGTACGGAAGAGGTAAGAGAAGAAGAGGTACGGGTACTGGACAGCCCTGCCTTCAGTCGTGACCAGTAGAGAATGTGTGGAGAATTTTGAAACGCTGTTGCACACTGAAAGATGCGTTTACAGGAAGAATTGGACAAAATAACACCTGAAACTCTTCATTGCTTGGTATATCCTCAGTGCCAAAATGTCTTTTTATGTTTTGTGAGAAGGAATGGTGACATTTCAAAGTAGTGAATGCTTTACTGTCCCAACTTTTTTTTGGAATATGTTACAGGCCTGAAATGCAAGAAGGGATGTATATTAACAAATAAAATTAACCGGACAAAACATGAAATATCTTGGGTTCATACTGTCTGCAATGATGTAAAAGTTAAAGTAAACTTAAGAATCACTGTGGGGTTTTTTTTTCTTTGCATTTTCCATACCATCCCAGTGTTTTTCTGATTTGGGGTTGTGTATTCAAAATGTACTTTATATGACCAATAAATGTAGACTCACGTATTTGGTTTATTTCAATTATTGAACATTGTTTTATCATAGTTTATCATAATTCACCATGAGAGTACCTATGCCAGATGTGTTTAAGCTATACCCAGTAACCACAATAGCCATCCTTAGGTTTTCATCTAAAACTATTATTACTTGTTTATTTAGTCTCGAGAATTTGAAAAACACACCAGTCAGGCTTTTAAGTCATTGTTTACATGAAAAACATTTTTCTTTATAGCTTAGAGGATGCAAAACCAAACTCCTATAAAACAGCTGCCTTAGCTGCAGCTGCTGAAGTAGAAGTTGCCTGAAATGCAGTGGTTTGCAGCTAAGTTAATTGTACCAGTTTAGTATAAAACACTTATTTTTTACTTAATCTTCTCTTCTGCCAGGTGTACCTGGCACGTGCTTTATGCTGTTGCAGTCTGTGTGTCAGTACTTTATTATTTCTAGTTTAATTCCCAATGTGAACTTTATTAAGTATTTTGAAAATCTGTACTCTTGTCTAAACTATTAAGAGTACTATGATAACTATTAAGATGTTACCAATGATTATAAGGTTTCCTGTCAATTCAGTATGCACAGTGGGATGCAAAAGTTTGGGCAACCTTGTTAATAGTCATTATTTTCCTGTATAAATCGTTGGTTATTACGATAAAAAATGTCAGTTAAATATATCATATAGGAGACACACACAGTGATATTTGAGAAGTGAAATGAAGTTTATTGGATTTACAGAAAGTGTGCAATAATTGTTCAAACAAAATCAGGCAGGTGCATAAATTTGGGCACCAAAAAAAAGAAATGAAATCAATATTTAGTAGATCCGCCTTTTGCAGAAATTACAGCCTCTAAACGCTTCCTGTAGGTTCCAATGAGAGTCTGGATTGTGGTTGAAGGTATTTTGGACCATTCCTCTTTACAAAACATCTCTAGTTCATTCAGGTTTGATGGCTTCCGAGCATGGACAGCTCTCTTTAACTCACACGACAGATTTTCAATTATATTCAGGTCTGGGGACTGAGATGGCCATTCCAGAACGTTGTACTTGTTCCTCTGCATGAATGCCTTAGTGGATTTTGAGCAGTGTTTCGGGTCGTTGTCTTGTTGAAAGATCCAGCCCCGGCGCAGCTTCAGCTTTGTCACTGATTCCTGGACATTGGTCTCCAGAATCTGCTGATACTGAGTGGAATCCATGCGTCCCTCAACTTTGACAAGATTCCCAGTCCCTGCACTGGCCACACAGCCCCACAGCATGATGGAACCACCACCATATTTTACTGTAGGTAGCAGGTGTTTTTCTTGGAATGCTGTGTTCTTTTTCCTCCATGCATAACACCCCTTGTTATGCCCAAATAACTCAATTTTAGTTTCATCAGTCCACAGCACTTTATTCCAAAATGAAGCTGGCTTGTCCAAATGTGCTTGAGCATACCTCAAGCGGCTCTGTTTGTGCTGTGGGCGGAGAAAAGGCTTCCTCTGCATCACTCTCGCATACAGCATCTCCTTGTGTAAAGTGCGCCGAATGGTTGAACGATGCACAGTGACTCCATCTGCTGCAAGATGATGTTGTAGGTCTTTGGTGCTGGTCTGTGGGTTGACTCTGACTGTTCTCACCATTCGTCGCTTCTGTCTATCCGAAATCTTTCTTGGTCTGCCACTTCGAGCCTTAACTTGAACTGAGCCTGTGGTCTTCCATTTCCTCAATATGTTCCTAACTGTGGAAACAGACAGCTTAAATCTCTGGGACAGCTTTCTGTATCCTTCCCCTAAACCATGATGGTGAACAATCTTTGTCTTCAGGTCATTTGAGAGTTGTTTTGTGACCCCCATGTTGCTACTCTTCAGAGAAAATTAAAGGAGGAGGGAAACTTACAATTGACCCCCTTAAATACTCTTTCTCATTATAGGATTCACCTGTGTATGTAGGTCAGGGGTCACTGAGCTTACCAAGCCAATTTGAGTTCCAATAATTAGTTCTAAAAGTTTTGGAATCAATAAAATGACAACGGTGCCCAAATTTATGCACCTGCCTGATTTTGTTTGAACAATTATTGCACACTTTCTGTAAATCCAATAAACTTCATTTCACTTCTCAAATATCACTGTGTGTGTCTCCTATATGATATATTTAACTGACATTTTTTATCATAACAACCAACGATTTATACAGGAAAATAATGACTATTAACAAGGTTACCCAAACTTTTGCATCCCACTGTATTATTGGTATATTAATAAAGTGACAAAATGGACAAAAATGAAATAATGAGCATCCTACAATGACCAGACATGGTTAGCGTCTATTGTACTGATCTTCTGAAGTACCTTCCCTGCATTCTGAGTGTTCATTGACAGTGTTTTCACCTGCATCATTGAGGCTCTTTCAGCACAGTCCTTACTTCCTTTCATATAGATAGAGTTTTTATATGTGGTTTGAGGTGTCTCTTTTTTGTCTAAAATGTACAGGTATACTTACAGTATTGGATGTCAAAATATTTTCTTCATTTATCTTCTGTCCAACTTCTGCTGAAAGACTATTATGGGTTGTTGAGGACAATGTGTTATTGTATACTGTGTATTAGATGCATCATTTCATTTACACTATATGTATTTGCATTGCTTTTTTGGATAATATGGCATGTGCTCCTTTATTGCTAATGTGTTTTTTTATATTACATCAGTGGAAGATGACAGAAAAAAAAAGAAGAAAAGAAAAAGCAAGCATAAAAAGTAAGGTTTTCTTTATAACACTTTTTCACTAAAATGCTTTTACTAAAGAATGTAGTGACTATTTAACCATTAACAATTACATTGATGCTTCCCAGTGAAGTTTTTTTTGCATCATTCTTCATACTGATTTACTAACTTTGGTGGATTGTGATAGGAATAACCTGGTTTGGAAAGGCTTCATTTTTTTTGTGGTCCGTATGGTGAAATTCTGTTGATACATTTATGATATGTTTGAAAAATGAGTAATTTATTCTATCACACTGTGCCCCATTATGGGTTGGTAGCCAGATGCAGTATTTATTTTTCAGTAGTGGGGAAAATCCAGCAGAATGGATGTTGTCTTTCTTCTTGAGACTAAAGTTATTAATTAATCATGAATAATAGAATGGATCCAGTAGAAAAAAATACTCAGTTCTTCAGTTCAGATTAGATGAAAGTTAAATATAAAAATTAGGTATATATTCATGATGAAACTTTGTTACTTGTTTATATGACATAACTATTTTTTACACAAATTTGGGTAATTTCTCTCTTCAAACAGAAAAAAGTCAAAGAAGCGAAAAACTAAAAAGAATAAAAAAGAATCCAGCAGCTCCAGTAGTGAACAATCGGAAGAGGAGGAAGATGATCCAAGAAATGAGATTTGGGTTGAGAGATCTAGTGCGTATTACTTAGAAAACTATGGTTAAACATGCTCTCTATCATCTGATTTTTTCATAAAATTGTCTAACTTGAATTTTGGTTTAAAATGGACCAGTCAAAGACCCCCAGATTATCATATTAGAATATTATTATATAACAAGAATAGAGACATTGAAGAATGTAGTAGTATTCTTTTATTAATTGGTTGATCTTTTGCAGATAACCATGAGGAGAACTTTGTTGGTCCTGATGCTCCAATTACACACATGTCACAGGATGACAAACCTTTGAAGTATGTAAGCGTTGTCTCCTTTTGCATGAAAATTTTATCAGTGTTGTTTGCCTACAGTACCATCCAAGTTTTTATTTTTAGAAATATACTTTTGACAAATATTTCACTTTGAGTTTAAAAATTAATTGTTAAAAAATTAGATTTTCTATTCGGAGGAATATGTGTATGTATCTTTTGAAATCCAGAGAATGGTGATGACTGTTAAGGGCGTCGAATACGTGCATATCATGATATATAAGTTAACAGGCAAATTAAAATTGTATTTTTGTTTGTATTGCCTTTTCATAGAGTGTATGCAGTTGTTGTTTTTGTGTAAATGTATACATTCACACCTACATTGTGAGAAATGCAAAATAGCAATTGGAATGTATTGTAGCAGATAATTGACACATATCTATAAGTTCATCACTAAAACTTTTTAATTTTGAAAAATTTTGAACTCTCTTTTTTCTTCTAGTTATGGCCATGCCCTGCTCCCAGGTGAAGGAGCAGCTATGGCTGAATATGTTAAAGCAGGAAAGCGTATTCCCAGAAGAGGTGAAATTGGTCTGACGAGTGAAGAGATTGCATCGTTTGAGCATGCTGGTTATGTAATGAGTGGGAGCAGGTATGACTTGTGTATTTTTGTAATAAAAAAAAAAAAACAGTGCTTTTGGCATGGCCCTGATGATTGTAGTATTAAAATAATTATGGTGTTTATTTCTTTATTTTTTTTGTCCAAGTACTTCAGTTTTCTGCTACAAGTTAAAGAGTTACAGGTTTGGTCCAGCCAGTTGTTTATTAGTAATAATCACACCTTTAAATGGATTCTAAATCAAAACCACCATTTCGCCATTCCTGCTGTTATTTTATTAATCTAATCTTCCATTAGCAGTTTACCTGTGTTTCTAAAGAAGTATTAGTGGACTGCCTGAGTAGCTGTTTAATAAAGTAGTTCTTATTTTTAGCATCATCATAGACTTTTTACTGTACATGTAGCGTGTATGAACAGTCAGTCACTCCTTTTAATATCATGCACTTGCACTCTTCTGCATAGTGGATCTGACTAGGAGAAGAAAAAACAAAAACGTATTAAGTTGAAGAATGAAATTCCTCCTTTTATATCTGGCCAACATGTCACCATGCTCTGGCACCATGATTTGCAATTTTTACTAGTTAAACATTTAGAATGACATCACTGAGTCTCACCATTTAACAGTAGTCCAGGCTTCATAAGTATACCTCTTACTATGGAATTAATAGAAGAGCTTTCTTACATGGCAGGATAGAAATTCAAGCTTCATATGTTTGAAAGTTAGCATTGTAATGACTGATACATCCCCATGTGTACAAGAACTTCGGAATGATTATGGGATTAAAAGATAACGTGTTTAGTCAGGCAACTGGCTGATAGCTTGAAAAACATCATTTTTTCCCCCCTGGTATATGTATATATTTTCATTCCCAAGTTTATTTTTATATATTTATTTTGCTGCTATAGTTCATGTGCAGATTAAAATATATAAAAAATCTATAAAAATCTTTTGGGGGGATCAACTCTTTGGGCTTGCCAATAGCACTGCTACTTAAGGTTTTAGCCTTGGCTTGTGATAATGGAGTTTTACAATCCATTCATATATAAAAACCAACTTGTTAAGATTATGCACAAGTTCTGAGTTACTTCTTCTGATATGTGCACACTTGTGGATGACTATGCCATTTTCCTAATTAGAATACATGAATTTGTTTAATTTGTTCTCAATTTTTGTAAGGTTTGTAAAAAATAGAAAACTGTCACTTGCAGGGAAGAAAATTATCTCTCTCTACTTAGTTTTCCATGCTTATCTTTTATTGAGAGTGCTTTTTGTGGTGCCTGCTGTTAAATACCAATAGATAAGATATCTCAACAGCCTGAGATGTTTGGACGGATTTGCCTTTGAGCTACATAGCAGCTGCAAGGTTTGACACATTTTGGGCCACTGCTTCCCAGACAGTGCCTCATACTAAGATTTCTTGCTTCAATGTATAGTCACAATGGGGAGATCTAGTGTTACTTTTAGTTTTATTTGCTGTATTTCAGGATTTTTTTTAGCCCTTCTTAAATTCGGGTGACTAATTATTATCACGTGCACTGGTAAAATACAGCGGGGAAGATTATTTCCTTAGGGTTAGCATTTAATTGTTTACTAATTATGCCTTACTTCTAAATTTAGGCATCGCCGTATGGAAGCTGTGCGTTTGAGAAAGGAAAACCAGATCTACAGTGCTGATGAGAAGAGAGCTTTGGCATCATTTAATCAAGAAGAACGAAGAAAAAGAGAGAATAAAATTCTTTCTAGCTTCAGAGAAATGGTGTATAGGAAAACAAAAGCCAAAGATGATAAATGAAACTTTTTCCACTGTGCTAATATTTTGCTGGTAATGAAAGTAATTACTTACAGCAACACTTTTTTTTATATTAATGTTAAAAGAAATGATAAGGTGCATGTTCTAAGGGTAAAATGTACCACTGATGACAGCTTTGATGTGTTTCCCATGTAAAGTTGCCTTTTCCATTTTTTAGTAAGTTTTTTTCTGGTTTGTATAAATTACCTTGGTGTCTATTGGGTAAATGAGAGTTCAACATTCTAATTTTTAAATTTGAATTTGTATGATATAATGTCAGAAAAGGTATGTTCTTTGATATATCTGTTTTTCCTCATTGTATGCCTACCATCACTTAGTTTATTCAAAAGCCTGTTTTTCCCAAAGCTGTTTACATACTTACGTACATTGAGGATATCCGGAAAAGATCTTGTAAATACATTTTGTGTTGTATTGTTTTTGAATGCACATGGTTTATTAGAAAATGCATATTTATTTACTGCAAGATGATAGTTATTTTTACTGAAAAATGTTTACAGTTAGTAATTGAATTAGCAGAGGTTTGTATTGTGTGTTCTATATTAACAGTGCAAAATTTAAACTATTGGTGGACCATGTAAGACTTAGATCATTTTTACTTCATGACAGTATAAGATGAGCAGATGATTTGAATTGTGTTTATTTTTTTGAAAATTTGCCTCATGATATAGAAATAAACTTTTTTTTTTTTTCAAAATTCAGTTGAAATGAAAATTCAAATTTATCACTTTTAGAGCTGGTAAATTCCTTAGCAATGCTAATGTCTTTTGAGGTCTACTTTTCCTTTAGAAAAAAAGTTTTCTTTGTAACTAGAGGGCTGCTTTCTTGGGTCGCCAACACCCCCGCCTGTGCTACATGCCAGCCACTTCACGTCTCTGCCGCTTGCTTATGTGGATTTCACTTTCACCAATCAACAAATCCAAAATCGAAGAAAACTTCTTTGTCCATGTTTTGCAGATAAATTTAGTGTAAATTGCAATACTTTTGGATGTATGGATTCATACCCATTATTGGCTGTTTAATTCCTAATACGTCCGATCGTTTAACTCTTTCGATTTTATGTTGCATCGCTTCTCTGTGATCATAAATATAAACCTGACCGAATTGTGGTTTCATCGAAATTAAACTTGTAGTAGCTTTAATTGTTGCAGGCCCACAGATTCTCATTGCGTATGGTCCTGAATCGTGTAAATCTACGTTCTGAGCATTGAATGATGTGAACACAAACAGATTATTTTAGACTAGCAAAATACTCGCGCTTTGCAGTGGAGACGTAGTGTGTTAAAGAAGTAATGAAACAGAAAAGGAAACATTTTGAAAATAACGTAACATGATTGTCATTGTAATCAATGTAATTGTTTTGTCACTGTTATGAGTGTTGCTGTCATATACCTGTATATATATATATATATATACTAGCAAAATACCCGCGCTTCGCAGCGGCGAAGTACTGCATTAAAATTTTTATTAAGAAGAAAATTTAACCTTTTTAAACTGAGGGAAAATATGCCAATAATTATTTGTTAAGGATCTCTTTGTATACCA
>JANRMT010062790.1:35659310-35684070 GCA_026402145.1 Polypterus bichir lapradei | reverse complement strand
GCTCAGCTCAGAGCGAAATGAGGTGAATGGGAGGGGAGATGATGACGTGACTCCCCCACCCGTCTTAACTGTCAATCCCCCCCACAAAGACAGTCTCTCGGAATTTGCATAAGCACAGCCCTTCAACAGCAATTTTAACTTAGTTACAAAGTGATCAAAACTCTCGTTTATATCCTGCGTCCTCTCATTAAACTTGTATCCCGCATTAGCCGTGGGCATGACAAACGCCAGCGGCAGCCTGTCTATGAACTTAATTTAAACTTTAGGTTTACACCGTGCTTTGTTTCCGAAGTAGCTGCACTCATGAATACGGTTGTATGTGTCACTCGCTCGCTTTTTATTGTTTCGCTGCCTTCTCAATTGTATAATGCATGTTTTCTTTAGCGCTTTTTGGAGCTCTTCCTTGTTTTCTACGTACTGCATTGCCAGTCAGTTCACGTGATTACGTGGGAGGCGTGATGATGTCACACGAAACTCCGCCCCCCACGGCCATTGAGCTCAACTCCATTACAGTATATGGAGAAAAATAGCTTCCAGTTATGACCATTACGCGTAGAATTTCGAAATGAAACCTGCCCAACTTTTGTAAGTAAGCTGTAAGGAATGAGCCTGCCAAATTTCAGCCTTCCACCTACACGGGAAGTTGGAGAATTAGTGATGAGTGAGTCAGTGAGTCAGTGAATGAGTCAGTGAGGGCTTTGCCTTTTATTAGCATAGATAAGATAACTCCTGTAGCCACAATAAATGCCTTTATTGAATAGGCAAACAAGGGATGAACAAGTTCCTTTCTACTGCAGCCACAGCCGCGACACACATACAAAACATCAATAATAACTCATAAACTTGCAATATTATTTAGGAAAATCGCAACATTTTACTCACCAAAAATTCTGATTATTTGTAAACAAAATCCATCGTCCTCTCTTTCCTCAAAAACAGTTCAATTACTCTGTCGTACGGATTATCCGTGCGCTTCAGTTCCATCAAAACCTCACTTACTATCGCCATCGAAGCTAATGCTGAAAGGCGAACCCGCCCTATGGTATTTCTGGCATAAGTTTGAATTCGCTTTAGGGCTGAAAATGCCCGCTCGACAGAAGCAGTGTACACAGGAATGCTCTCTGCCAGATATACCAAATATGAACAGCTGCCCCATGCTCTCATTCAGATTTTTCTGATGAAGGAAGTCATGGAGATCAGTGGGAGATTTTCCTGCAAAATCATCCATGGCATACATTACAGTCAGTTCTGTTTTTAGCCGAGACAGATCAAAAAGCGCTCCGTGGCTCTTGTGTTAAACTGGAGAAGGCTGCATGCGTGAAATTTTTCTTGTATTCCCGAAACTTCTGGGGCTCGAGGAGCGTGACAAACATCAGGTTTTCGTGGTCTTGAAATCTGGTTTGTGTCTGACAAATAATATTGTCCAGAATCCTGCCATGGAGCTGGCCATAGTGCACGTGACGATCTTTCGCTCGGAGCGTTTGCGGTGTGTTCAGTGGCCTCGTAGAGTTCCTCATATCAGCTTCTATCCAATCAATGGGTATGAATACGGTGACGTTGCCGTATACCTTCTAGAGGGCCCTACTGACACCAACTCAAAATCTGATTGGTTGAAGCAACAGGTTAATCGACATTTATTCTGTGTTAGAGTGCCTCCACATCAGATTGTGAAAGCCTTTCTGCCTGGCAACAAATGGTGGCTGAAATGTGATTGGTCAAATGCTTTAATACGAAACTTCGCCTCCCACAGCTATCGAGCTGCAGTCTATTCTCTCTGCCTGGCAACAAATGACGGCTGAAATGTGATTGGTTAAATATTTTAATACGAAACTCCGCCTCCCATGGCTATCAAGCTGCATTCTATTACAGTATATGGAGAAAAACAGCTTCCAGTTATGACCATTACGCGTAGAATTTCGAAATGAAACCTGCCCAACTTTTGTAAGTAAGCTGTAAGGAATGAGCCTGCCAAATTTCAGCCTTCTACCTACACGGGAAGTTGGAGAATTAGTGATGAGTGAGTGAGTCAGTCAGTCAGTCAGTGAGGGCTTTGCCTTTTATTTCTATAGATTCAGATATTTTGCCTGTAGTGTTTGTGGATTTCACTTTCACCAAATAACAAATCTTTTAATTCTCGCGGATATGCCTCTTCATTGGGAAGAAACACTACTTTTCCCTGATGGCAACACAAATTAGATGATCTGCAAGTGTCCGACTTAAACTTTAAAGCTGAACAATATTCACATACTTTTGTCATATTACCTATATCCATATATTCAATCTCTTTTCGCTGTTACGTTATTTCACCGATTAATAATTTCCGTTTGTTAGCGCTCATGCAATCTTTACTATCATTTTTTAAGACTTTTGAATTTTTGAACTTTCATAATCTCTAACCTGCTGTGTCTCTTTATGACGTTCTACTTTGTCTTCTACTCTTTGTCTTTTATTTCCAACAACCCACTTGGACCTGCTAGGTTTCCAGTTCCACTTGTTCTGGGCTGATTATTACTTTCCATATGTTCCGAATTTGCACTTAGATTATTATTGTTCTTTTTTTAATTCTTTTCTCTACCAACACTTTTGGGCCTCTTTTCGACATGCTGTCCTTTCTTCTTCACTTAGCCTTTGACGTGTCATCTTGAATATATAAAATTATTGTCTATAAAAGGACCACATCGAAGGAAGGAATAGATTGTATGTCTAAAAATACTGTCCAGAAAAGCTTATTTAAAGAATGTAACTGAGGACTTTTCATAAACGAATTAAAATGTGGACTACATCAAAGGAAACTAATAGATTGTATGTCTAAAAATACTGTCCAGAAAAGCTTCTTTAAAGGATGAAACTGAGTACTTTTCTTAAACAAAATTAAATGTAAAAATTTATAGGAGCTGAGAGCACATGAACTGTGTCTGACAATACACGAATGAGAAATGATTGTACCATGTGTGTGGTTGTAAATGTTTGAGTGGAGGGCAGGACTTTTCAAAATCTCTTGTCTCGCGGGACTTGAAATGATCTCTCTTGGAACTTTAAATTATCTCCGAGAATCTCTCGTCGCAGGATTTCCTTTTATAATATAAAGAAATATATAGCTAATTTATAATAGTGACAGGAATCCTTTATGTGCTTGTGAGTACAACCTGTGTTGGAGATATCTTAATAAATTCACATTTGCTTGTTCCTTGCCCAAGCTCAGATTGTTTTTCATTGTTGCCTTTGAATTTCATAACCTGAGCATTACAGCTTGAAGCTGATCAGCTTATGGCCAGTGACAGGTGCAACAAAACATCCCAAATTGATGGTACACCTGGGGAAAATAACAACTTGAGAACCCTGGTTTAGAGCTTTTAAGATTGCCAAGGTAATAGTAAATGAGAGGCAAAAACATTCCTTAAGAAATACTGCACTGCCACCTGTGCCAGATCGTGGGCCATGCATGGAAGATGTCCTGTTTCTTTTTGTGCTGTGTTGCTACAAGCGTTGCTGGATGGAAGAAGGTAATGAGGCACTGCTTTTAAAAAGGAGCCATGAGACGCCAAAAGTAGATTGTAATCATTTATGCTCATTTATTTCAACATTTCACCCTCAATCAGATTACAACGACCACCTCTGAATACAAATTTTATGGATTTTATCCTTTGCCTTCTTGTTTGTGTGATTTCATATTGGTTGGATACATTTTCTGCGGTGGGCTGGTGCCCTGCCTGGGGTTAGTTTTCTGCCTTGCACCCAGTGTTGGCTGGGATTGGCTCCAGCAGACCCCCGTGACCCTGTAGTTAGGATATAGCGGCTTGGATAATGGATGGATGGATATTCTTTATTGTCAATACATTTGAGCCACTTTATTACATGTCTTTGTGTGTGAAACCTGTGTGAGTCAGATCAAAGCTGGGTACAATCCTGGGGTCCCAGAAATAAACCTTCAGTGCACCTTTATCTATTATGAAATTTTGTCTCTGTATGACTCCACCTAGATGGTTAAAATGTTCATCTTTATGCATACACTTATTTCTCAAGCACGTTTATAAAAAAAAAAAAAATATTACCTGTTGTCTGTAGAAAGCATGAAAAAGTAATCTATCTAAAACCGCTGCCATCATTTTGTGGCAAATCATTATGTGTTTAATTGTACTCTTTTTTTTTTTTTTTGAAAACTCAAGTGACTGTACATTCAATGTATAATTTTCGCCAAATGATTCAACAGATCATTTGCCAGAAGAGTGTGACATGCGTCATATATAAGGTACAATGTTGCAAGTTTTAAAGTTACACACATTACAAAATGCATGTTGTGTGTGACATAATGAAAGTGATAATATGCAAACATGATAACCCCTGCCTCATGTCACTGCACCTAGGGACACTAACTGTTACAGCACGTGTGATTTTGGTGCCATATAGTCAGACACTTGGGTGGAAAGTTTAGGAAATTCACCAAGAAAATACACCAGTCACATAGTGTATGTCCAAGGGCTGCAGTTCAGCTACTATGCCAATCACATAGAGTTGTGAAAAGAATAAATCATGTTCTGCCGTGCTCCATGACAAGGCATCATAATCAGTTTGAGCAACTCATTAACAAGTCTTAATGTGGTGTAATGATGTTATGCCAAATAATCAAGCTATGCAGAATTGAATTTTTAATTAACAAAAGATAATTGTTCAGATAAAATGTATAAAAACCATCCAACTCCTTTCTTTCATGTAAGCATGCTTTTATTAAGCATAAGTATATACACAATTTTTTAGCATTTGACAATGCATAAAAAATTCTTTAGAAAGTAATTTTCTCTGTTAGAGGAATCTTGCTTTCAATTACATCTTCGAGCCACTTTTCTCTAAATCTTGATTGGCCTGGCCTGTAAAATATAAAATGATAGGTTTCTGTTAAAGTAACTCAACAGAGTCAAAACAAGCTAATGATGTCAATGCACATCAGTAACACACAGCTGTAATATACTTTCTGCCTAGTTATTTCTAATGACTAGAAAAACTGTATTTAGAAACACAATGCACTTGCTCTCTGTTCCTTACCTGTGTAGAAGTCGGTTTGACTCCACAAAATAGTACACTTGTACGGGCCAGTTCTGGAAATAGAGGACAAAATATGGAGCTGGGTTCATCAATGCAATGAAATATTATCTTTTAAACTTCTCTGATTACTCTGCCCAGATAAACGGTGCCCTCTGTGGCCCCGAAAATGAATGAATCAATAAATTAGCAATTGAAGGAAGAATTTCTTTCTCACATTTACAAAAATGTGAAGCTCATACTAAGTTTAATCATTTACATCAAATTACTTGGTTATGAAATATTTCACCAGGCTCTGTATTTGTGTCAGTTATTAATGAATCGATAGATAGATAGATGTTCTAGGGGGTCATTAAAACTTTATAAAAAAAAAATTACAAACACAATGAACTCTTAAAATAACATATCAAAAGACTATCCTATCTGTTTAATTAATCAAATGATGAAAAAATAATACAACACTTAGTGTATATAGCATATAACCTCAATAGCCCTAGTACTCCAATGAAAAGTTAAGTCAATACCACGTTATGCAACTTTAAGTCACAGAGCCGGTCAGACTTGCTGACTGCAGCCACTGATCTCGTTACTGCACCATGCCAGTTTAAAAAACTTAGAAACTGGCCACTGATTAGGTTTGCTTCTGTTTTTGAGGACCAAAACACTTGTGTTCGTTACTCCTCGTCATGTTTATTATATGGTTTGTACTTCCAGATGAGGACTGCTTGTGAGTTGTCATGAACACAGGGCCCGTCTCGAAGGCTAAAGTCAACATCAAACCTGGTTGATTTTGTCGGAGCGAGTTGTGGACTAGTTGGAGTGAGCCACTAGGCATGTCAAATTACAAGGCTGGCTCCATGGGAGTGTGCCGTCCTCTGCCTACGACTCCCTAAGATTATGTAAATAAAAGCTCTGTCTGAAAATCACTGGAAAAGCTGCATAATGCGTCATAGCCTTAACATGGTATTATTGTGGTACAATTAATTTGGAGAGACCACATTTTATCATAATATCCATCCATCCATTATGCAACCCGCTATATCCTAACTACAGGGTCACAGGGGTCTGCTGAAGCCAATCCCAGCCAGCACAGGGCGCAAGGCAGGAAACAAACCCTGGGCAAGGCACACACACATGCACTCACCCACACACCAAACACACACTAGGGACAATTTAGAATTGCCAATCCACCTAACCTGCATGTCTTTGGACTGTGGGAGGAAATCCACGCAGACACTGGGATTATCATAATATGCAGAAAACAATTTTTCTTTTTAAAAGGTGACTGACTTCATTGGAAGTATATGTTCCATGTTTACCTCGGGTTTATTCGTGAATACTTCAATAACGAAATAGACACAGGCTGTTGATCGTGGCACCGGCTTCCGTCTTGTTGGAACGCTCCACTTTACTCTGTAGTGGTAACGTCTGCTGAACTCCAAAGACTCCTCCTGAAGAAAGTCAATGGAGTGAAGCCAGCTTGCATGCATTTCCCAAGTCTGCGAAAACACAGAGTTTTATACATTGCACAAGAATAATAGCTATGGTAATTCACTTTTTGAAATGTTTTTACAGTCCATTGGTCATGAAATAGTTATAGACAATCCATTCACATGTGTTCGTGTTTTTATCTCTGATAGAAGGGGACTTATTTTCAGTTCCTTCTCTGCCTGTTATAACATCGGTGCTTGACAATATTGTTACAGTGCATTCTGATAACAGTTGATTGTAGAAATACAGTAGACTACGTAGAATGGTATAGAACCTTAACATGTAACATCCATCCATCCATTTTCCAACCCGCTATATCCTAACTACAGGGTCACAGGGGGTCTGCTGGAGCCAATCCCAGCCAACACAGGGCGCAAGGCAGGAAACAAACCCCAGGCAGGGCACCAGCCCACCGCAGACATGTAACATTGTATATTTTATTGTGAACTTTAAGGTGTACTTGTCATGTTGCTGATTTCTCTGCACTGAACAAATGAGATCTATGCCCACCTCTACTCACAAATGTCTGTAAATGACACCAAGTTCTCCTTAGTAATTTAGAAGAAAGGTGTTGGTGACATTATTAAAAGATGAATTGATATTATTTTCAATAGGAGGAGGAATATAACATTTTTAAAAATGGGTAACAAAAAGAAGTGGTATGCAACAATGTTGTCAAAGTGCAAACAAGCTAAACACCATTGAAATAGTTTGGCCATGTTCAGTTGATGAGCATAGTAATTATTGTTTGAAAGTTGGCAAGCTCCAAATGGACATTCTGATTTCATTATGACAGTGAAGTGTCAACTCTTTTAGGGAAGATGAGAAGGGGAATTGAAAAGCAGATCAAAATTTAGTAAGAATTATAGCCTGAATCGTGGAAAGTTGTGAGCCAAAAAAAGGTCCACTTAACCAGAGCCAAGAAACATGAGACATAATCAGAAGGTAGAAAAAAAGTTAAAATCAGTACATTCAGAAACAAACAATATGAAATTGGAAGTTTTTTTCTTTTATGAATCCAAAAAAAAAAAAAATTGCCCAAAAATCACAGTCTAAAATCTTACTACCAAGCAAAACCCTAATTATTATCTTTCCTTTGGTTTTTGAAACAATTGAAACGTGAGTTTGTGCACCCCTCCAAGTTTTATAGCAGTAGTGCAATGATGCCACATGCTATGTTCCTGTTGTCCTCTGGACCAAAATGGAGTCATTGTGATGTTACAAAAATAATAAAACATGGGCTGCTGCGTGGCGTTAAAAGAGCCCTGAGTTTGCGTCTCAGGCTCTCACTGTGGCTCTGTGGCTAAGGATCTGCGCTGGCATGTGAAACGTTGCTGGTTCAAATCCTGTGACTACCAGGCGGGATCCTATTTCCTTTGGGTCCTTGAGCAAGGCCCTTAAACTGAGAAGTGCTCTGGGGAGCTGTGCAATGGCTGACCCTGTGCTCTGACTCCCAATGGTCATGTGAAAAGACAATTTCCCATCTGTGATTGTCAAAAGTATATCAAATAATAAACAAAAATCAGAAATCAGAAATAAACTAATCAGAACTTTACCAAATGATATTCTGACTAAAGGCAACAAAAATGTCAGTGAGAAATGCAAAATACATTGAAACTAAATAGGTCAGAACCTGTGCAAATGGTATCTTGGTATCTCTCTATTATATAAAAAAAAAAAAACTTGCGATGAGACGAGACTTTTTTTCCCGGGGATGAGACGTGATCTTTTGAAGGGAGACAGAGAGGCACTTTCACGTCCCGCGAGACAGACAAGTCACGTCATACTTACAACCTTCAGAAGCAAGTCCCGTGATACACATGCAGAGCAGGTTAGAGATAACGGAAGTAGGAAAATTCGAAAGTCTCAAAAAATGAGAGTAAAGATCGCATTAGCGCAAACAAACTGAAAATATTACTTGGGGGAAATAATGGAACAGCAAAAAGAGATCAAATATTCAGGGCTGTACTGGCTTTTAAACGTTCGAAGGACCAGACGAAATGCAGATCACGTGGCCAGCAGCTGATGAAGCAAAGAGGAGGTAAAAAAAAACAACTGTTGTTTGTTTCCCATTGTATCACCGTTAATGAGGGGTTTCAGAGAAGCGGCCGCTGGCAGGGGGTGAAGCCCCCCAGTGGTCTAAAACAAAGTCACTAAAAAAAGGCATTTAAATTAAAAACTCGGTGAAGATGAAAAGCCTGTTAAAATACTACAGCAGTTATGTGTTCTGCTTACCAATGCAATAGCAGTTTTGAGAGAAATCGTAATCATGGCACGGCACATAGAAGTCAGAATTTACACAGGGTTTGTAACCAGGAAGGCAATAATTAAATAACAAATCTCAGGACATGTGGTCGGAGAACAAAGAAGTAAGTCGTAAACCAAGGAGGGCACAAGAAACCAGAGCCAAGAAATACGAGACGTTCATCATAATCAAAGGGCATGAAAAATATTGTAACCAGTAAATTAAACTAACAATATGAAATGATGCAAAGTTTTTTTCTTTCACAAATCCAAATCTTGGATTATTAGGTACAGTACATATGGCATTGGCTTGTTAAAACATCTCACTAGTGAAATTGTGACGTGTGACATCCAGAAACTGCAATGGTGCCTAAAAGGAAAACAAGGCAGTGCCAGGGGACGGAGGGAATCGCGAGTGAGTCACTTAAGTCGAGGCTTCCACCAAAATGGATTGTGCCATAATGTAAGGGTACCAGTATTTTAATTATCAATACAGTTTTGGTAATTTATGTATTGCTCATCATTTAATTGTTTACTTACAGAAATATATTGCTCAATTTGGTTCATTCCGAGATCTACTGTAAAGTTCTTACTTGAAGCCCACTCAATGTTTTGTACATCATAATCTGTAGCTTCTGCAAAGGCAAAAAATTTGGTACCTTTTAATTTTAAAGTAACTTTCATGATGCTAAAATGCTACAGTTTTTTTTTTAAACATATCTCCTACCTTTTGTGCGTTGATGTAGATCCAATAAATAACTCTGAGCATTTCCAATAGCAATCTGAGCAAAAGGGGTGGGTTGTCTGTTGAACAGATCCATATATTCCTCATCCATTACCCCTGAATAAAATAGAAATTAAAGTAAACAAGCCATACATAAATATGTATATTGTTTTTTAATGAATGAGATGGCAGCCTAATGACTCCCCAGGTATTACTCCATTGTCCAGTGGAAAATGATAATGATGTATCATAACTCCTGGGTCTACTCTACTTGCCAATGGAATTGCCATGGATTTCTTGAATAACTCATACACTGTAGTTATAGTGCAAAGAAGAATGGCAAAATGCATTTAAATGACATTCTACTAATGATTCGCTTTGGGTATAAAAATAATGTCACCATGAAGTGACATCCTAGGTGGGATGATGGGTTGGATATAATGGGTGTGTGGAAGTCATTTGGTGCTTTTCCTTAGAGCAGACCTAAGAAGATGTTCTTGGATCATTTTTTATTCATATACGAGTTAACACTAGATTATGTCTTAAATGAAACTCTTCAATGCATAGGTCAAGTAATGGCTCCCTTATAAAGTCTTTAGCAAGAATTGTGGAGAAAAAACCAAGTTAATCCAGCAACCACCGCAACAAATGCTGCCAAAGACTGGTCACCACTGTACCTTCAGCTGGCAACAATTATCAACAATTATAGTAACAGTTGTTACTATAAGATGGCAGAATGCCTTGCACATTGGGCCTGGTGAGAATACTATGCATCACTGATGGAGCTGGAATGTGTGTTTCTTTAACTGCCTTTGGTTCCAGATGGTCCGAGCCAGCAGGATTGCCCAAAGCAGCCAGTCATAAGTCTACATCACCTGTTTGACTTGCCCATAGGCCAAGGCCCTGCTCATTGATACACCAGCCTGTCAAAGAAAAACAATCTACCAACATCAATGGATAGCCCCAGCAACAGCATCACTTTAGAATCAAGAAAGAATGAGCTCTGTTTAGCCGCAGTACTGCCAGTTCAGTGTGTCCACTCAGTAAAGCTACTCTTTATTTCAGGCCATACTGGGCTTTCTCGATTCTGCACACATTTTAGAATTTTTTGGACCCTTCCAAGTTACTGATCTCCAAATCAAGATTCATAAAGCACAAGGAAGGACAAGATCCATGTTGAAACTGCAAATTTTTCCAAGTCTGCTGCCAAAATTGCTCATTTTGCCCCACCCTTCCTATGCCATTGATTAATTTGCACAATTAAGTCTTACAGCAACATTCCCCAGCTATCCAGAATATGCTCCAAACCATAAGGTTAGAAGGTGTGGTCTGTAAAATGACCAAGGACAGCAAAATGCAGCTTGATTATGTTTCTAACTTCACTGTGCGGACACATGAATATGATGGACCTCTTGAGCTCTGTGATATTTACCTCTATTACCTTTTTAGACTTACCAGGAAAACCCGAAGTCAGGACTCCTGAAGGTGACCAAGTGCTTACTTCTTTTACATCAGTAATAAGGGTCGAGGGTATACTGATCTCCTCCTCAGGTTTAATAAACTCCCTTTCTAGTTCTTCGAGAGTTTCAACCATAGGACTAGGTGTTCTGAGGCGTTCAGAGTCCTCTAAGTCTACCACTGGAAGCTCTCCGACTATTTCCAATGCTAGTTCTGACAGTACATCAGGAGATACACCAAATGCCGAGAGCGCATCAGAGGACATTCCAAATGCCGAGAGCGCATCAGAGGATTTCCCAAATGCCGAGAGCACATCAGAGGACTTTCCAAATGCCGAGAGCGCATCAGAGGACTTTCCAAATGCCGAGAGTGCATCAGAAGACTTTCCAAATGCCGAGAGTGCATCAGAAGACTTTCCAAATGCCGAGAGCGCATCAGAGGACTTTCCAAATGCTGAGAGCTCATCAGGAGAAATTCCAAATGCTGAGAGCTCATCAGGGGAAATTCCAAATGCTGAGAGCTCATCAGGGGAAATTCCAAATGCTGAGAGCTCATCAGGGGACATTGTAAATGCAGAGAGCACATCAGGGGATACTCCAAATTCAGAGAGCACATCAGAATGTGTCTTTGCTTCTGACAGAAGGTCATGGGACATTTCAGCTGCTTTCAGAGTTGGTACAGGAGATATGCATTCCTTCAAAGACAGTGCAGGTAAATCTCCCGCCATGGAAGTCAGTGCGGCAAGGCCTGCTGAGGCTAGTGCAGAAAGGTCCACTACATCGGAGGCCAAAGCAGAAGCCGTCAGGTCGATTTCTGTTAAGGCCAATGCAGGTGGACCTTCAGTGATTCCTTTTGCACTGATTGTTTCCCAACAAGTTCCTTTAATATAGTCCTTTGCTGATGTCGGCTGTTTCTCAGATTTTGAGTAGACTTTAGGATAAAAGCTGACAGAGTCATAATCATCATAATCAAAGTCCTCAGGCCAATCGAGGCCATGAAGAGTCATTGAGTATTCTTCTATAATCACAGGAATCACATCTGTGCTCGATTCATGGGTAATAAAGTACTTTATTGGCTCTCTCATTTCAGACGTAGCTGCCTCATCCTGTGGTGAAAAGTCTTTTGATATGCCTGGTATGCCCCTCACCTGGGAGAGGATCAAGCCCAGGTTGGCAACGAATTTGATTTTCAGCATCTGTCCACATTTGATAAGGTCCCCCAGCAAATCAGACCGAACACGAATGATTTTGGAAAGGTAAATATAATCAAGAATTGCTTCAAAAACTTCAGGCTTTATGAAGTTGAGCTCAATTACTGGGCCAGTCTCTTTGAAAAGCTGATGGAAGAAAGAGCTTGCAACGGACAGAATATTTTTGTGAGCTTTGAACATGCGGTCCTGTATAATAAAGCTCACGTCACAGAAAAGTCCTAACAAGCGTTGTTTATTAAGAGACTTAAGCAGGAATCCTGTATACAAAGAATCTGCTACAGAAATCAGCTTAATGCTTTCCATTCCTGAAAACAGAAATAAGAGACTTACCAGGATCAATACATGATGTTAAGTAAGTGGCAAAGAGCGATTCAAAGCAAAATGAGAAAAAAGACAAGGCAGACAGCACCCTTGAAGCATTTAATCTACACAGAGGAAAATACATCAGCATGCCAAGCATTTGAGATCATTTCAGTGCAATAGTTTTTGACAACATTGTTTCTTTCTACAAATATCCTGGATAGCATATAAACAATGAAACAGAATCTTTATTTCAGTCCATTCATCCATGTTCAAGCCTGCTTAATCTAGTTCAGGGTTGGTGGGGCAAGAGCCCATCCAAGCAGCACTGGCTACAAGGTAGGTACCCACCACTGAATGAGGTGCCAGTCCATCACAGGGCACAATCACACAACAGGACCACAAGGTAAGCCAACCTTTGGTATGTGGGAAGAAAAGCAGAAGAAAAAACAGCACAAAGAAAATGTATAAACTATACAAACAGCTCTGTGATTTGTACCCAGAACATTGGAACTGAAGCAGCAGCGCTAACCACCACTCCAGCGTCCATTTATTGTTGACAGTTAAAAACACCCTATGGCCTAGCGTCCACATAGAGGATGGGTTCCTGCTATTCATCCATTGCCCAAATCATAGGCCAGATATCCATTAATGAAGTGGTTAAGCAGCTCAGAAAATGGATGAAATCATTGGAATTGCTTACACGATAAGCATGAAACAAGCTTAGCAAATCAGTTTGCCACAGCAACTCCGGGGTTAACGCACAGCAGTTTTGTTTTATTATTTTAGCAGCAGCTTTAGTTGAATCATCTCAGCCACAAATAAGGTAATTACAACCAACAGATGTTTTATTTACTTAAATTACAAATATAAACTTCAAACTTCTTAATTTTATAAAATTAAATATCTATAATTTCGTTTCACATAAATAAGACACTAGCTTAAGAAAAAGAGATTTCTAACACTTGTGGGTTGGTAAGACGGTCCATAGCATTTACAATGGCCTATATAAAAAATGTATGTTCTTTGTCATTTATGTTACTTAATTTTACAATAAATGGAGGAATGACTGCATCATGGGATGATAATCCAAGGTTCCCTCATTAGAAGGGACAGAACAGAAATCAAATTCTTTTAGGAGCCATGGATCATGGCAAAAAAGGGCATACTCTAGGTATTTTGTCATGTGAGTTTGGAAGTTTATATTTTTTTACTCTTATTCTATACAGTAATTATTCTGTCTACATTTCCAAAATTCTCCAATGGATATTTTAACATTCATGTTCATGAAAATTGTTGAAACGTGGCATGATCAGGGGGAAGTGCACACCCAAACAACAAGGACAAAGAACTGAAGACCACATGCACGTGTGTTACCAATGACAGTGATATGCAACTTAGCCCATGGCTGAGCTACAATTCCTGCTTCTGCACATCATAAGTACAATGCTAACATTTTTTCATATTCAAAGAAATTCTGTATAACCAAATATCCCAAAATCATAATAGTTCTTCCTTGTTTAATACTAGTTTAATGTTTTGAAATTGGTGTTGCATATATTTTGGATTTTGCATTTTGATTTTCTTTTTGTTCCTGATTTGGAACAATGATTTGGATGAGGTTTAAATAAATCTCAATATGGCACATTTTTCAACAGTTATGCAATCCTGCAACAGAGCATTGATGCTCATTAGATTAGAGTGCTGTGCCGTATGTGCTTGAATTACCCATAAGCTATCAAGAACATGTTGTACTGTGCCAATTTCCATTCGTTTTGGTTACCACGTAATTTTCAAATTATCTTTACGTTTTGATTTGCCCTCGTGAATGAATCTCACTCTACACTTACACCGTAATCTCTACTCTGCCTCTTAACTTTTTAAAATATTCAGCCATATATAAATGATCATAATTAATAAACTAATTGATTACATGTGAATGTGTCTACAGTTCTGTTCTCGATGAGAGGTCACTTCTCTAGAAATTCTACAATTTACCATTTTTTCAACAAACTATTAGAATTAAATAACCATATATCCTTTAATGTAGCCTCACATACAATTACAGGTACATATTTTTGAATTTGTAATGATTAAGGTACAATGTCTTAACCAATGCAATAATGACAAATCAACCACACAAGGCCCAGCTGCTGTCCAAAACTATTTCTGCATTGCAATGTCAGCATGGCTAGCTCTCTTACTGCCTGTGCTTTGTCATTGTGAGATTTTCTGTATCACTTACATTTGGACTTTTTTAAACTTTAAGTTTGTTTTTAAAATTACTATGGAATTTACTTCCATACTTTCTTAAATTCCATACTATTTACTATGGAATTTATTATTGGTTTTTCTTAATTTTTCATTTCTAGGCATGGTTTAGTAATGGTTCCCAAATTAATTTCATACATGTACTTGCAGGAGTGTTAAATACTCTTTCAAATTGCTTTACCAATTTCAGATGTACCTAAACCCTGAATGTATGTTCTTAATTCAAAAATGTTTATGTCTTCAACATTGCATGTTTTTTATACATCATACGTCATTTCTAAAGTTCATTAAGGAAAACAATATAATTCGTTTTTCATATTTTAGGTTATGAAAGTATTCAAGCCCAACTTTATTCTGTAGTGTGCCTTTCTGAGCCGCAAGAGTGAATGAGCAACCCCTTAATTGGAATATAATGGAGAAATAGAGTGCAGAATCGAATCCTTCAGTAAAAATCTGTCTTCATTGCTTTGGCAGAAGAGTATAGCAAGAAGAGATTTTCAAATCAATGTAACTCCTATTCTCAAGGCATGCTAGATGAATGTGCCCACCAGGTTTATAGATCTCTGGGTGAACTTGATTAAAACAATCCTAAACCTTTTCTTTCTTTTTTGACTTTAATATTTATTTGGACAATTAAAAATGTATCCCACAACAGTAAATTGAACCTTTTATGTTGCAACTGCATTTATAAGCATTGGAAAAGAGCTGTTACCATTTAAGGGAAATAAATACAAAATGAACACATGCATATTGATCCACAATAAACTAAATCCCCCGCCACATTCCCCTTGAATTTGAGAAAGAAAATCTATACATTATACAGAAGATCTTTTATTTCATTCCAATTTATAAATGCCCTGTGCATGCAATATATACAGAAGTTGTACATTTGCTCCGTAATTAACCTTTGTCAAGAAACAGAATTTAGGGACAATGGCTAAAAGGTGGAAATGCCAATATATCACAAAATAGGATTTGGGGTCAACTGCTGTTATCAGAATAACTTGCACATTCCATGACATACGATGTATCAGTCTCATAATTTCTTCATGCAGAGAATGCTATCAACTGATTCAATGAGATGGAAGAGTGACTTTTCAAGTTCTGCTATAAATGCCCATTTGGGTTTAGATCTGGAGATTGAAATGATCACGGCATGTTTTTTTGTTCATTGAATGACAGGGTTGATTCCTCATGCTATCTGTAGACAGGGCATGACCATCCTTGAAAACATTCTTCATTGCAGGAAAGACCAGCATCTGGAATGGGATGAAGGTAACCAAAAGCATAACAAAAAACTTAATTTTTTGGCTCCAAATGCCCAGGCCTGTAGATTTGTTTACACTCATGCACTTTTGGAGAACATACAAGAGGGATAACTCATCTTCTGATGTCATAATTCTTCTAGTCCTGTAGTTTATGAGGCACACTACTGGCAGATGTGCAATGGCTACGTGGATATCTCAATATATAACTGTCAGTAATAATTACCTCTCACTCTGTAAACTCCAAATGGATTGAATAAATTGTATACCTTTGCAGTCCTTCTTCCAATAATATTCACTTTTCAAGTGACTTCCTTTTGTTGACATACTTCCTGTCCAAGTTTCAGGTCAATACTTGCTTGGAAAGAGTTCCTTAATGAAACTACAGCTTCAGCTGCCTTCACTATTCATTTCCCTCATTTTCTCAAGCATTTCCACCTTTTTGACCACTACTCGTTCATCATGGTGCATATGGTGCAAATGTATCCACATCTTATCTTGTGCACAGGGTATACATATCACGGCTCTATTCCTATGTCCTGTACATACACTGCAAATCAGGTGTAAGCGAAGATAAGTCTTGTCAGCAAAACTTGCAGAAATGTAAAGATGCTACAAACATTTATAAACCTTGGAAATTAAAAAACAAAGCCTTTTTAGTTACAAAACCTTGGAGTTTTCTTTTTTTATGGCCTGCTCTTTTCTGCCTTAACTTTGACAGAACAAAATTCCCTTTATGACTTGAAATCAAGAGAAAGAAAGCAAATCTTCAGACTACTCACTGAACACTCAAATCAAAAACTAAACACAAAAATAAGTAAAAAATAATCTTACCACCTTCTTTTCAGATCACAATTATCAAAACCCGAAGTTTTGTTTCTTTTATTTTCTTTTATGTCTGTTCCAATGAATGGCGTTATGAATATATTAAATGCTGGAATTTTGTAACTTGCAATATTGGTCATTGTCTAGTCAGCATGGTGGCTCTTCTCCAACCACCTACTTTGAGAACTGGAGATATAGACAAAATAAAGGTTATGAAAGGCAAATCCATTTATTCTACTACTTTTCATTGAGCAGTGGCAAGGGAGCTGATCGGATAATCAGGGTAGCTGCAAGCAGACTCCAGTTTGCAATGTTTTGTCACCTGGCCTCAGAAAATCGAATAACATGCTTCGGTCAACAAATGACATGACACTGTCTAGCAAAATCATTATTTGCACGGTATATTAAAAAGAGGAATATTACTCAACCCATGCTGTCAAAACAATGAATAAAGTCGAACTCAAGATTGTGCATCTTTCATGCTTAGGTAGTTCAAAATGAACTCCAAAAGTAACAAAAGGTATTGTTGTAGAAAAAAAAGAAAATATCTTCTTTTCATTTCTAAAGATTTCATTGACCGCATGCATCATTTATCTGTTAAAATCTACAGTAACACAAAAATATAGCATTTTATAATGACTAAAGTATGGATTCAAGTGTAACGTTCAGATTTAGATTTCAATTAATTGCATTAAATACCACTTTTTGGAGTTAAAGAGTAAAGAAAAATATTCTCTTACAAATAACATTTACTTGTAAGCACTTAAAAACTGTATTCGCTTATTTTTGTTAGCACCCATCAACTTTAAATTTTGAATAGACACAGTTCGGCATCATGTTATGAAAGTATACAGCACAGCAGAATAAAGAAGTATATTTGAAGGGGACTCACAATCTTTGATTAGGGTTAGGGTTTTCTGTTTCCATGAGAAAGCCAGAACAAGCAGTTGAGAAAGATTTAAAACCTGTGTTCAGAGGAGGTTATGTCATGCACTGACAGCTATCCATTTGCTTAGAGAAAAAAATGTGAATTACTCCATGACACATACAGCAATTTTTAAAAATATCATTCAATCATCCCTCTTTCTAGTTCTCAAACGTACTGGCCACAATACGTGTATATCCATGTTGGAAGGAATTCAGCATCTGCAAGGTTTTTCAGACTGTTTGGTCAGAGTTATGATAACATCCATGTCAAATGTTTCTTCAACATTTGGCTGTCTGCATTTAAATTATGAATATGAACTCCAGCACTACTAGAAGGACCAACAGCACTCACATGGAGTCAAGACATTGAGATGTGAAGAAAGCACAGCTCCTTGCTAAACTGGTCATTCTCCAAAGTATTTTGAACATCTTCTTAACTCTTAGGTATTTCATATATAAACAGTTATATTGAAACATAACTCTGGTATACAGAGTACAACTCTATTTATCTGTACAGTGAAATTTCATCTCTAACACAACATCTGTAGAGTACAAATGTAAACATTACAGATAACATTTTAATCCACTTTTACTATTTATGTGTAAAGTTTTGGACACATTATTAGTCAGTACTCTGGAAGAATCATAGCTTCGATATGTATCATGTAGCCATCCTAGGAGACTTTCTTTTCATATTTCTTCCACGCTCTTTTCAGCTATACTGTATATTCTTGGGTCTTCTTACGTGTATGAGATTTCACAATCCAATATCATTTGAGTGTTTAAGTGTGCAGACTGTGAAGATAGTTCCAAAAGCATTATTTTCCATTATTCCAAGTACAGTATTCATGGTTGATTTTCAGGTCTATTTTGGATTGTTATGTTGTTAAAATTTCCAAACTCTTTTAAGCTTTTCTTTTGTTTTTATTTCTCAAATTCAGCAAATAAACAAAAAGTTCACTAACAAGTGGAATTTGATTTCAAATTTGAATGCTGCAGAAGTTGTGTCGCTTGATGTTAAATTTGTCTTTCAGCTGTTATTTTTTTGCAGATTTGAACTTTGCTTTGGATACCTCTGCTTGTGTTTTGCTTGACTAGCAGTAATGTGAACATCTGTTTGGTTTTGATCATTCTCTTTACCTTGAAGATAATAAATCACCTGACCTGTATCCCAGGCTCTCAATGTCTGCTCCACCAGTGACTCTCATTAGAAATACCACTGATATGGCTCATTCAGATTGACTTTAAAATATTTCATTTATGCAGCCATTCCAGCTTTCCGAGGTGGTCTTATAATCTCCAGCTTGATGGGAAGAATCATCAGAGTGCTTTGCTGAGCAGTTGGCATTCTGAGGATATGTTAAGGTAAGG
Source organism: Polypterus bichir lapradei (assembly GCA_026402145.1). Taxonomy (NCBI): domain Eukaryota; kingdom Metazoa; phylum Chordata; class Cladistia; order Polypteriformes; family Polypteridae; genus Polypterus; species Polypterus bichir. The sequence continues at coordinate 35,664,947 of JANRMT010062790.1, read as the reverse complement.
CACAAGCATGGCAGTCATCAGCACTTGCATGATCTCTTTGTCAGAATGTGTTTTTGCCACTAATAACAATTAAAGAACCTTTGGATAAATCCCAGGCAGCGTCATATCTTTTGATGTCCATTTATCCATTTTATTTGCACATGTTGCTCCAGGTCTAACAGGATTGTTAAGTATCATCAGGGGACAGCGATCTTCATGGTTCATTTTATATTTTCCCTTCACTTCAGCATGGCTAATTCATTCAAGAATGTTCTCACTGTTATTTTAAAACACTCTCAGAAGTATCCAGGTTTGAATTAGCTGTCAATTTCTGCTGGTTAGAGGTCTTCAGGTATTTGGTTACTTGTCATTCAGAATGGTGACCACAGAATGTGGTGCCATTACTGGGTTATATTAAACCCAATCGCCTAAATATAGACAAAAACAATGCGGTTTCAAATCTTGTCAGACAACATAACATCCAATTTCTGTGAGTGGACACTGATGTTCATCTCAAACACAGAATGTTCACAAATTACATTGGCATTCCTACTGTACTCCAGTTATCGTACACTGAGATGCTCATCTTAGTGGTTTAAATCCTCTTCTTTCTGAAGTACTAAGTCATTCAGCACAATGCTAATATTCTTGAAAGCTTCTATTACTCTGTGAGTATCTACTATTTAACTCCAAACTTGCACTCTACTCTCCGGGGACATCATTATTTCATATGTCATCTATTACTTAACATTGAACATTTAGCAGAGCAAAACTGCTGCAATATATGTTTCTCAAAAAAGAGAAGTTAAAATTACAGTCATGCTAAAATGGTAGAAGGGTTTTGATTTTCTTTGAAAATCTAATTTATTTCCAAATTATTCCCATTTTAAAATTGTTACCATTGCAAAACAGGCCTTAACAGATGCTAAATATAATACGATCAGCTTCATTTTAGACTTAGACATGAAGACCTTCAAGAGGTTAAATATTTTTGCAACGGACCATGAAGAGAAAGAACTATCTCAACCAGGGTTCTTAACCGTGTTCTGTCATAACCCTCGCTTGACATGTTTAGATTTTGCAAAACCCTTCCTGTTGGATTGGTCAACTTATTTTTTAAATAGGAAAACAAAAAAAATACAGAAATTATAAAAACTACCTGATATTGTCTCATTTTAAAAGCAGAACCAATCTTTTGTAGAAATTTTTAATCTATTTATGTCTTTTTCAATCATTTTGTTTGTTCTCCTACTAAGAAGATACTGTTAAGCCTCCAGAATCTGGGGTTTGGGCCCACAGGTTAAGAACCCTCAGAGGAGACCACTCATCTGTGAAGAAACAAGCAGCACTGGCGCCATTCTGGAAATCACATCTCTTTTAACAACAAACACACAAATACCTCCAAGCATATACTGTACATGCAGTGGCCATTGCTGAAGAAGCAATACAATTTGTATTTTGGTTACAAAGAGATGACCATATGATAAAAATACAATTTTTATAATATCTGTAACATTTGCAGGTAACATTAAAACCAGTAACTTCAAAACATAGTTTGTGTATAAGAAGCCAAGTGAATTGAATTTTTGTATAATATTTGGCTTACGTTATTAAACAAATGATATCCTGGGATCATTCAAGAGTATCAGAAGTCAATTTAAATGCAGTATATACATGAGAAATTGAAAACAAAAAGTTAATTGAACAGGATAATCTATATCCATTATAGGGTGGTCCAGATCTAATTATTCAATTTTCATTACGCTATAACTTATAAAGTTTATTACATAGAAAATCACCCGAAAAATCCCAAACAATTGAGAAGTGTGTGAACTGACGACATGAAGAATCGTCTTCGTGCCAAACTGGAATCGTCCCCGCATAAATCAAAGTCATCCAGACGATCTTTAGATAATTAGATCTGGACCAGGCCATATAGGTTCACCATATTTGTCAAGAATAGACACTTTAATCTTATGTACATAAAACCCAAAATTTGGAATTTAGTCTGTATACCCCATTATTGTATTCATTATTATTGTAATTAAATAATGGGACCTTTATGAACCAGAAAAAATACAATAAAAACACACAAAGCTGTCAAAGACTGTAGGGGAACATCAACTTGTTCTTTACCCTACATAAAATGTTAGTTTTTGTTAATATAAATGCTAAAATCAAGACAAACCATGTGAGACCTTTTCCACTTTTAATAAGATTTTGTAACAACCAATAATTAAGGGAAAAAAGCAATTGTATTTTTGGAAATGCAAGGCAGCCTTTGTTGCATGTGTCTGCATACCCTTTAGCAACGCTTCACCTAAACACCTTTTCCTTTGTTTCCAAGCTGCCTTTAATAGTTTTGTATACCTTGATTTTGCAATTTTATCCTAGTCTTATTTGCAGAAGAGTGCAAACTTATCCAGATTTTGAGGGGTCTCCTGTGTACAGCTTTCTTTGGATGAGTTGGTGGGTATTCTATAAACTGAGGTCCAGGTTCTTAATAAAGTACATCATGAAGTTGGCTGAGCTGCTTTGGACTATTGCTATGTTGAAAGGTGAAATTCTAATTTAACCAACGCTTTCTGATAAAGGGCAGCCAAGTGTTTTTACCAAAAGCTATTAATATTTGAAAGTATGCATTAACCCCTTTGCCCTGATCAAAATATCTATCCCAATTTAAATAGAAGCAGCCAGAGGTGTTGACAGTAGGTATGATGTTCCTTGAGAGCTGTTTTTACATGAAAATGTGACTTTCAAAAAGTGTTTCCATTATACCATATGACATTTACCTACATGGTTTTGGGAGACTGAATATATCCTGTTGCAAAATCCGTAATGTCTTTGATATTCTTTTTTTGTCATTAGGGGCTTCTGTCTTCTGCTACAATATGCTACAGCTCTGACTTGTAGTAAAATCTACAAAATGTCTGAACTATGCAGAGAATAGCCAGCTACCGCCATTAATTCCAGCAGTTGCCCAGTCATCAATTACTGAGAGATGTCATGATCTTTGTCTCATCCTGATGGTGCCACCATGTCTCAATGATGACCTCAACATTCCATGATGTATGCAAGGCCTTCATAATTTTTTGTATCATGGATATCTTTCACTGCGCCACTTAGAAATCTCCAGAAAATTGTATTTTGGGTTTATTAGAATTGGTTCAATTATTTACAGGTGAAGAAAAACTGCTGCTCATCATGAACAAGAATTTGATTAGTTTAACCTGAACACAGTTATCTCCTCTGCTTGCATAAGTAACATATTCAAATTTTTATTTTTAAGGGATTTTTCTGAAAAAATATCCATTTGTCCTTCACATACTGCAAATATTTTTGGCAATGAGATTATATTAAACAACTGACAGAGTCAAGTACATTAACAAATATGATGTTTCCTTAGACTTTATGGGGAAAGATTTACCAGGTTACTGGGGAGGACAGCCACTCTGGTATTGTCAGTTTGAGTATCTGGGCATTGAATGGTCACTAGGTAGCCCCGGAGATCTTCTGGAATCCAGCAATGATCATGATCCCAGTTTTTAAAGTCTTTTCTGGTCAGTATAACCTTGAGCTTATACTTGGGAAGTGGTTGCAGACAAAGACTTATGACACAAAATGGCAAGAGGAAGAGTGATTTGATGAGAGAAGCCGGTTAGGAATCAGTATATGGAATTGGGTAAGCAAAGCAGCCACCCAACATGGGGTCCATTGTGTGTTCTTATATTGCTCCCGATCCTCTTAAATGGGCTTTGTTTTGGTCTCCCTGGTTTTTATTTGGGTTTACAGTCTTTTCTTAAAGAAAACACCCTTGACGTCCACTGTATAAAAATTGATCTGACATGGCTAGTTTTGATTTCAGCCTTAATATGAACAAAAGCAGACATTTTAAAAAGGCATATGTACTTTGGATATGTGTGTATATATGTATATTTAAAGAAAGGAATTTAGTATTCTGTTGTAACTCTTACAAAGTCTATCTACTTGGCTGGGCAATATACAATAATAAATAAAATGTTATCTGATTGAAATAAAAATTATGTTTGCAGTCAACTACAACAATAGCTAACCCAGCCCCTCTTCCCTTCCCTTCACTTTTGGGCTTGCAATAATGGAGGGGCACATCCATCAGTGGTCCCTAGAGTGCACTCCACAAGTGGGCCACACTGCTGTGTCTAAGCCGGGTGTTATCATACTGGAGCCATGACACCAGTGAAGCAGGTGTTCTAAATGGCCACGTTCCCCAAAACCCGCACAAAACCTCAGCAAGAGCCCAGGAGCCATGAAGTGAATCACAAAAAGATGTTTATTCTGACAAATTAAAAGAACAGAAATCCAAGTCAGCAAAACAGTGCAAATACTTTAGTCACATACAAGCAATTGGACAGAAATAGGGAAAAGATGGTTAAAGTGGAACTGAATTTAATAACACATACCTGATAAAAGGGTCAGCAGCACGCCATATATGAACAAAGCACCTGTAACTAAAACAAGAACATTAAAGAATAATTTTCTTCAAAATTTCCGAAAAATAAATAGAAATGCAGCTGCAACACATATATATATATAACAATGACTTTCTTGGCTTAAGAAGACACATTTACTAATTTCATCAAAAATGTGCCCTTAGTGAAATTATTATATTGATGCTCTCAATATATTTTTCTTTATTTTATACTTATATATAACAGAGTGAAAATCCATTCATGCATTTCATCTAAAATCATTGAGTAAAATGAATTCCCTGCAGCTGAAAGGTTTAGTGATTTTAAGAATTAAAAACAAGTGCTCATTAAAAAAATCGGTTGTGGTGCATTTTATGCCATAGATGTGTGTAAGTGTTAAAGAAATTAATTCTGAAATGTTCAGAAATAATAAAATAAAATTAATATTCATTCAATCAAACAGTGAAACCATTTCTACTCAACTCTAGCATTAAGTACCTCTGTTGCATAAGGAGTGTAATCAGCTTTGAGCATCCATTGATTTTTCAGTTTTTTCCTGGACTACTCCAAATTGTACCATGGGGTTTTCATTATTGATTAAGAGAGAGAGAGCCTAGCCTGCACAGAATTTAAAGTGTACATACTATATCAACCCCTATGTTGTCTTCTGGTCCATTTGGCTTAGACCACACCCTCTTCAGTTCTTTCACCTGGTACAGTCCTAGCACAAATCCAGCACATTTTGTGTATCTTTGGCCATTACGGTTGTAAGCAACCTGGGATAAGCAGTAATGCGAAAGAGCCAAGAAGTGTGCCCCTTATAGTGGATTAGCATTCTGAAAACAGAGCCTCAGTTAGTTGTTCTTTGTTTGAAAGAGTCCACAAACATGGTTGATAAGCATGGGCCGACCCCAGTCTAATGTGGATATTCACTTTTAAATGGTAGATTCTTTCTTTCAGCAATTGAATACTAAATGATTATATCTTGTGGAAAATTAAACATCCTGTTCTTTAACGTGTTCATTTCTGATTATTTTTTAACCATTGTTTAGTATGGCAATTTTCAACACCTTGAGGTCCTAGGTAGGATATGGGACAGGTGCAACAAAAATCTTCATATTGTCAAACTTTGCATTCTATTAGCGCTAGCGCTCGCTAGATACATAGATAGATAGATAGATAGATAGATAGATAGATAGATAGATAGATA
>JANRMT010062790.1:35605270-35659300 GCA_026402145.1 Polypterus bichir lapradei | reverse complement strand
ATAGATAGATAGATAGATAGATAGATAGATAGATAGATAGATAGATAGATAGATAGATAGATAGATTTGACTTTTTCTGGAAGCACAAAAAAATAAATAAATAGAGGCAGTCGTATTGCCATTGGTATAAATTTGTTGGCTGAAAGTATTCTATTTCTGTGTCAGAGAGTATTTGTGCAGCATTTTTCATAATACCACTCCGTTTTGTTTGAACTTTCTCGTGTGTTATTTTGTCCAGGGGGTCCAAAGTGTGTACCCTAAACTCAGCCTGCCCTTTTAATTAGCTTGTGGAGTAAGTGGGCCTCTCTTGAAGTGATGTTACCAGCCTAGCGCACCACAGTGGTGGAAATTACACTGACCATCACAAAGTTGTAGGAGATATGAAGGATGTCATTATTTACTTCTCACATCATGAAGACAATTGAGATACACAGTTTCCTAAGGAAAAAGAGCCTGTTCCACCCTTTCTTATACAGTTCCTCTGTGTTCTGAGACCAGTCCAACCTGTCGTTAATGTGGACCTCCACGTATTTGTAGGAATGGACCATATGTACATTCACTCTCTGAATATCACCTGGCCATAGCGGCTATTGTGTGTGGCGAAAGTCAATAACCAGTTTCTTGGTTTTGCTGATGTTAATGTGCAGACGATTCTTTTTGCACCAAGAAACAAAGTTTTCAACTTGACTCATACTGTATATTCTGTCTCATCACCCTTATCGTACAACCCATAATCATCTGAGAATTTCTGTAAATGACATGACCTGATGTTATATTTATAGTCTGAGGTGTTCAGAGTGAAGTGAAAAGAAGACAGGCCTGTTCCATGTGATGTTTTTATATGGCTTCCACCCAGTTTAGAGTTGTATTTATAGAAAAGTATATTCTTAAAGTTGATGATTTACATATATTCAAAGAGAATCATAAGCATATATGAAAATAAGTTTTATATCTTAATGCACACTAGTATAGTAAGGGTTAAATCATAAAAAAGCCTTTGCTTGCATATTTTATTATTTTTCTCTTTGCAGCTGCAAACTACCATCATCTTGCTGCTAAGCTTAAAAACTTCAGTCAAGGACACTGTGTACTTTGAGAGGGCTAAACAGGCCATTGTTTTAAGAAGTGAAGCTACTGAGACTTTAACCATGAGAGAAAGTTAGATAGGCCACTTGCTTTCACTTGCAGCGGCTAGGCCTCTGCCTCCCTGACTGTCTGCCTGGACAGGTAATGACAAGCCAAGGAAAGTGTGGTCTACAAGAAACAGTGCTACTGTCTTAGAGATGCAGCTGCCCAGACCTCTGGTCTTGAAGGATAAGATGGAGTGCCATGTTCATTACGCTAGTATAAAATTGTGGAATTAATGAGAGGCAGAACCAAGGCTGCTGGAAATTGGAATCAGATAGGAGTGTTGAGTGAAATTGATTGAAGTAAAACTTTTGATAAGAATTGTAATAAATACAAGATTTGCTAATTGCTCAAATTATCTGAATTGAGTCTGTATGTGTGCCATACAATAAAGCCTGATTCTGCTGCCTGTCCTGAGACTCCGAGTGCCTTCTTTGGGAGTGAGGGTGCCCATGATGCCTAATCTACTTCGACATATGTAGCTACCCATGTTTCTCATGTTACTTATTAATTGAATAATCTAAGATGTTGCTAGGTCAGATGTTCAGTATTTAATGCAAATAATATGCATGAAAAAACATTCATCTTTACTATCTGTGTTATTACTGTTATTTACACAATTCCAAGTATTTCAAGTAAAGTTTGATATACAGTATCTATTCATATTAAAGGAACACAGTCTCAGTATTCAGTAGTATTTAAAAAAATATAAAGACACTTTCAATATTTGGAAATCGGCAAATATTAAAATAAGAGTAAAAGGGAAATCACACAAATATTTCTTAATTAAATAACCATTTTGCTAATTACAGGTTAAACTAACAAATTATATCAGAGCACGGTTATTTAAAACTTGTATTTTTTGATTAAACTGGAAGCCTTTAATTGAGACTTTGCATGGTGAAACTGAGCTCTGCCAGTTTCACCCTATGTATTAGGTTGACAGGTCCAATTTGAGTGATATGCAGTTTAACAATTTTAAAGAAAACTTGTGTTTTTAGAAATGCAAAACAGTGTTCATGTAGACATTTATGGTGAGTAAAACAAAACTAATAAAATGAGCAAAAAACTAAATATTAATTGCTGAAAAACTAAAGAATAAGAATGTAGTGGCAGTTTTCCATGAAGAAAACCTTCTTCATAGTACACACAACCTCAGCATGACAATGCCCCAAAGCATACAGCCAAGAGAATGCTGGAGTGGCTTTGGGACAAGTCTCTGACTGTCCTTGAGAGGCCCAGCCAAAGCCCAGACTTAATGCTGGAGAGACCTAAAGATAGCAGTTTAAAGATGCTTCCCATCCAACCAAACTGATCTTAAGAGGATCTGCCAAGAAGAATGGGATAAACTGTTTAAATCCAGGTGTTCAAAGACTGTAGAAACCCAAGGAGAATCAGTGAGTCAGTCATTTTCCAACCCACTGTATCCCACCACAGGGTCAAATCCCAGTCAGCACAGGGCAGGAACAAATCCCAGGCAGGGCACCAGCCCACCACAGGGCACACACCAGGGACAATTTAGAATCACCAATGCACCTAACCAGCATGTCTTTGGACTGTGGGAGGAAACTGGAGCACCCAGAGAAAACCCACACGGACATGGGGAGAACATGCAAACTCCACGCAGGGAGGACCTGAGAAGTGAACCCAGGTCTCCTAACTGGGAGGCAGCAACACTACCACTGCATTACCGTGCCACCCCGAGGAGAATCAAAAGCTGTAATTGCTTTCAAAGGGGCTTCTAAAATGTACTGATTTAAGGTTCTAAATACTTGACAGATTTCACTTTTTGAATTTTAATAAATTTGCAAATCTTACAAAAAACATGTTTTCACTTTGTCATTTTAGGTTGTTCAGCATGGATTAACAGACAAAAAGGGTGCATTTATCCATTTCAAATTAAATCTGCAACACAATGAAGTGTGCAGAAAGTAAAGGTGTCTGAGAACTTTCTAAATCCACTGTATGTTGTTTACATCTTCCTCTGACATCAGAAAGACTTCATATTAGGTTAAATGACAATACTTAACTGGTCTGGTTTTGTAGTGACATAGTCTCTGGATTTTTGTGAGAGGGGAATGACCAGGAGATAGTTACCAGACAGAGACATAGTGAGGAACAGGCAAAAGATCAAAATCAGAAGGAACAAGCAATCAAAACACAAGGGCAAAGCAAAAAAGCAAAGTTGGAGCAAAAGAGAATTTAAAACTGACACAGAATATATCACTTGAGAAATTAACTACACTAGAGTTTTGTGTTAGCATTATCCATAGAGACATGAAGCAACATAGCATTGCTGTTGTATTTATAGAGCAGATCTACTGACATCACCAGAGTGCCGATTGCTGTTACATGACAGGACTCTGTGTGTTTCTGTATAAAGTAAAGATGGACAAAACAAAGTAAAAGATAAACTTAATCAAAATAAATTAAAATGATTGGGAACCCATGGTAAAAAATGATAAAACACCACAGAAAACAAAATAATCATTATAGCTGGTAGGAATAAACAGTTTTAATTGACCTTGGAACAGTCTAATATTATAGCATATGTTTTCAGGCTAATAATGCCTAGTCCTTGATTAATCACACAATATTGGACTAGAGCTTAAATCTAAATGTGCAGGAGTATCATCTAAATAAAATGTTAATTCAACACGGTGAGAGTGTGGTCCCATTACTAAGGATTTTCTGTGTGTACTAATAAAATAATTTGCATTTTTCCTTCCAACAGATGGCTTATACAATCAACATAATAAATTAATAAGGAAAATTTTAAAGAAAAAATGATAGGGAATAAAAGGGGCTGATAGTGAAAATACTGATTCCTTAAACTCCAGGAATTTCATAGTTAGGAATTGTAAAATTCTTTTTTATGAAATCGTCACATTATTTTAGCACCAACAGATGTGCTGCAGATGGTTGGTTACCTGTAGTAGGTCTTAATTGGTGACTAAATTGTTGAGAACTTAGAGTTCCCTCTGTTACGATGGATGTAATTATGAGTTTTCTGCATCTTGTGGAACAAAAGTATACATATTTTTTTTAACTTCAAGATTTTTGATGTTAGTTTTGAGTTTCAAGTCTGCTATGAAGTGCCGCCATATTGGGTACCACTAATTTTTATTATTCAGTATTGTAATTTCTATTGGGATTTAACACAGAAGGCATTGTGAAATGCATTGAGTGTTATGTCACTGGTGTAACCATGTTAAGGTTGGTGTGTGCATTCCTTATTTATCCAAATTATGAATATTGAGAGGTTTCGGTATTCTTTTGGTGTTATCCAAATGGTAGCTTTGTTTAGGGATTTTGAATTTTTGGGTCACCATTTGGGATTTGTTAAAATATCATTTTGACTTTCCAGGTAATAACCTTAGCATGTTTTCTTAACATATTTCTTCTTCTACTCCATCCATCAATTATCCAACCCGCTATATCCTAACTACAGGGTCACGGGGGTCTGCTGGAGCCAATCTCAGCCAACACAGGGCGCAAGGCAGGAAACAAACCCCGGGCAAGGCAACAGCCCACTGCAGTCTTCTACTCCTTATTGTTAAAAAGTCCCTGTGTTACCTGCAGACAACACAAAGCACCCAAGTACATCCCACTCATTGTGTGGTCATATTTGGGCTTCTGCTGCATTTGGCCACTCTCTTAGTACAGGGTGTGGTGCAGTGCTGTGCAGACACCTCAGCTGATGTCACAAGAAAGCATGCCACTTGTAGTGTTCAGAAGCAGTGCCTACTCAGCCGAGGATGGGAGTTTCCTATTAGTGCAGGCTGATAAGTGATTCCAGATATGGTGGGTTTGTGGCTGACCACCAGCAGTTACCACAGTGCAAATCTGAGACACCATGACAATAAGCAGGGATTACTATTGCCAACACTGATCTAGACTGAGTTGAGTTTAATGTTAGGTTTATGTTGAAGCTGTCAAAGTATGAACTTCTGACCCATATGTTTTCCACAGCCTCGATTTTTGTATTATAAAGCTCTAACATCTGTGAACAAAGCAATGTTCAGCGTACCACATATTGTACACAATACAGGTGCATCGCAATAAATTAGAATATCATCAAGTTAATTTATTTCAGTAATTTAATTCAAAAAGTGAAATCAGTCTATTATACAGATTCATTACACACAGAGTGATATATTTCAAGCATTTATTTCTTTTCATTTTGTTAAATATGGCGTACAGGCAATGAAAACTCAAAATTCAGTATGTCAGAAAATGAGAACATTACATAAGACCAATAAAAAAAAGATTTTTAATACAACTAGGGGGCTCCGCCACCTGCTCGCTTCACTCACCAACCCCTGTGTTTGGTTAATCGGATATACAATTAAAATTTTTTTTTTTTTTAGGAATTGTTTCAATTTCATTATTTGCACTTTTACATTAAAGCTTCATTAAAAACAATATTTTTTGGAGACACATTGTGACAATGCCACGTATAACTACCTGTGAGTGAATATTGTTTCTGTTTCTCTAATAAATAACCTGACTTTTTCTAATGTTTGTCCCTGTGATTTATTGATTGTCATAGCAAAAGCTATTCTCACAGTAAACTGTAAACATTTTAATGCGAATGGCATATCACGATCTCCTTTGGTGTCTAATGTTATTCGTGGAATATATACAGTACATTACCTTTCTTGTCACCTGTTAAAATTTTCAGTGATCATAAATATACACCTGACCAAATTGTGTATTTTTTGAAATTAAACTTGTCGTTGCTTTACCTGTTGCGGGACCACAGATTCTCAAAGCGTATGGTCTATTATTGTGTAAATCCATGTTTTGTGCATTGAATGATGCAAATGCGAAAAGACTTTGTTGTCTACTCTTTGCCTTTTATTTCTGACCTTGATTGTCTTGCTATTCAATTGCTGTTTCAATTACACCTGGATCTGATGATTAATCACCTTTTGTTTGTGGTAATGCGATCTTTACTGCCTTTTCTTTGATACTGTAGCGACTGACATGATAAAGTGTCACAAAAGTTTTACTTGAACAATCGCCAACTTCGTAACCCCAAACACAACTTTCTAGCACCCTCTCCAACCCCTCCTCCCCAGGTCTCACCCCCCCCCCCCCTTCCCACATCAATCAATACCCCGCTATCAGTTTTCCGTGCTGTACTCCGCCCTCCCTCAATCACCTAACAGTCACTTAAAACCAAAAAGACTTCAACCTGGCTGGGTTGCTGCAATACTTTCGAATTCCACTGCTTTCATAATCCCATATCTGCCTTTTTTTCTCTCCATCGCCTTTGGGTCTCTATTCTCCGCGCTGCTCTTTCTTCTTTGCTTAGTCGTTGATGTTTCATTTATAACGTATTCTCCTTATATGCTTTATATGTGCTGTGAGCACCGGATCTGTGTGTGCTACGTGCCTTTACACGACTGAGTGTTTTTTGATGGGTGTGCTTTTATATGATATCTTTTGTAAGTAAGGGCGTGTCTTGCAAGAATCTCATGATCCACGTCCTCGCGAGATGGCCCTGGGACAATCACTTGGCACCAAGTCTCATGTTTACGGTTTCCGCGAGACACTTCGTGGCCAGTCTCTTTTGTCTCGCGGGTCTTCTAAATGTCTTCCGAGAACTTCCGAGAAGATCACGTCTCACCACCCTGCTTTTCCTTTCCAGGATTTTTTTTTATAATAGAGAGAAATGTTGGCCTACTGAAAAGTATGTCCATGCTCACACTCAATACTTGGTTGGGGCTCCTTTTGCATGAATTACTGCATCAATGAAGAGTGGTATGGAGACATTAGCCTGTGGCACTGTGAGGTGTAATGGAAGCCCAGGATGCTTTGATAGTGGCCTTCAGCTTGTCTGCATTGTTGGGTCTGATGTCTCTCATCTTTCTCTTGACAATGGGGTTTAGGTCAGGCGAGTTTGCTGGCCAGTCAAGCACAGTGATAACATGGTCATTAAACCAGGTATTGGTAATTTTGGTAGTGTGGGCAGGTGCCAAGTCCTGCTGAAAAATGAAATCAGCGTCTCCATAAAGCTTGTCAGCAGAGGGAAGCATGAAGTGATCTAAAATTTCCTAGTAGATGGCCACACTGACTTTGGACTTGATAAAACACAGTGCACCAACACCAGCAGATGACATGGCTCCCCAAATCATCACTGCCTGTGGAAGCTTCACACTTGACTTTGATTCTGTGCCTCTCCACTCTTCCTCCAGACTCTATGACTTGATTTCCAAATGAAATGCAAAATTTACTTTCATTTGAAAAGAGGACTTTGGACCACTGAGCAACAGTCCAGTCCATTTTCTCCTTAGCCCAGGTAAGACGCTTCTGACGTTGTCTCTGGTTCAGGAGTGGCTTGACACAAGAAATGTGACAATTGTAGCCCATGTCCCAGATATGTCTGTGTGTGGTGGCTCTTGAAGCACTGACTCCAGCCCAGTCCACTCCTTGTGCACCTTTTTTTGCCACATTTTTTCCTTCCACTCAGCTTTCAATTAATATGCTTGGATACAGCACTCTGTGAACAGCCAGCTTCATTAGCAATGACCTTTTGTGGCTTACCCTCCTTGTGGAGGGTGTGAATGACTGTCTTCTGGACAACTGTCAAGTCAGCAGTCTTCCCCATGATTGTATGGCCAACTGAACCAGATTGAGAGACCATTTAAAGGCTCATGAGTCTTTTGCAGCTGTTTTGGGTTAATTAGCTGAGTGTACTGTGACACCATGAGTCTACAATATTGAACGTTTTTCCAAAATTTTAATTTTCTGAGATACGGAATTTTGGATTTTCATTAGCTATAAGCCATAATCAGCAAAATGAAAAGTAATAAACACTTGAAATATATCACTCTGTGTGTAATGAATTTATGTAAAAATATGAGTTTCACTTTTTGAATTGAATTACTGAAATAAATTAACTTTTCGATGATATTCTAATTTATTGAGATGCTATAAGTCAGAATCTAAAACCCATCTTCCATGCAACAATTGAAGTGCATCTTAAGCAGTGTTTGAAGGGAGCCACTACTCACCAGCACTTCTCAAATTGTAGCTATTGTGTACTCCTTGCATCACTCTTTGATGCGTACCAGCACTGTTTTCAAGCATACCAGTTCACTTAATATTCATCCGATTTTCGCCATCAATTCCCCACTAGATTTGCCATGGGGAAACTCCCACCCTCACCCGACTATTCGGCCATGATGCTGAAAGGGAAAACACACCATGCTCCACACTATTCAAATGAATACATCATAATATAAGTCATTGAAACAAAGCAAGTCATTCAAACTGAAACTAACATTCGTGACAATTGACTGACTCAAGGATGTGGTCACCAGGGCACTACTGACACATGGTCTCTCTTGAAACAACATAAAACAATGTAAAATTGAAATAATTGAAAGTTAGCTCAATATTAGATATTCATTTCACATTTGACACTTTTACTGCATTTAGAAAGTGATTTTTAATTTTTCAAAAAATAAGGTTATTTTAGCAAAACAATTAGTTGATGAATCAATTTACATTTTATAACATGTTCATAGTTTGTTTCAATGACTATCATTTTGGGTTTGCAGGTGTGAATGTTCAACATTTGTTTGATACCAAGCTAGCTTTACCCCAGTAACTTGATCATGCTGTCCTTTAGCACTTGTCACACACATGCGCTTGGGAGTCAAACAAAGGGACCAGAAAACGGCAATTCCACACCAGGCTGGGGGGGGGGGGTTTGGGGGTGGAAGGTTGCACTAAACCTCTCTCTTTTCTCTCCACAGACCAAATACGAGAAATCATGCTGGTCCCGGCCCTGAGGACGTCACTTCCTGTCCCGGCCCCGAGGATGTCACTTCCTGTCCCGGCCCCGAGGATGTCACTTCCTGTCCCGGCACTGAGGATGTCACTTCCTGGGAATCGACTATAAAAACCCCTCATCCTCCAAACTTGAGTAGTTCTACTTTGGACTCGAATCTGTGCACATTGTACTAAAACTTAAACCCTTTTTGCAGCCAGGAAAACTATATGGGTGGCTGCCCCAAACCTTCGTTGTGTGTCCAGTCATTTATTTCACCCATACAACTGCATTAGTAGAAAAGTGGCCACTTATTATACACAGGGTCCAAAATGGTTACTCTTATGAATATGCTTGTGTTAGTATGCTTTGCAATGTACTGGTGTCCTATCCAGGTTTTATTACGGCCTACCCCCTGTTTTCCCTTGGCAGGCTCAGTTCCACAGGACCCTGATGTGAAGTCAAGCATGTTCGGGCCTGGCCAGTACTTCGATGGGAGACCAACTAGGAAAAGGTTGGATTGCTGCTGGCAGAGGTGTTGGTGAGGCCAACAGGGAGCACTTATCCTGAAGTTTGAATGTGGATCTAAATGCCCCAGTGCAGTGCTGTCCTTCAGTTGAAATGTAAAATCGAGGTCCTGTGGTCATTAAAGATCCCAGGGCATCCTTTGTAAAATGCAGGCTGTAGCCCAATGTCCTGGCTAAATTACTCAACCATGGCCTGCTCATTATGGCCCCCTAATCACCCTGTCTTTAATTGGCTACCTATCTCTGCCCCCTTCACCACCTAACAGCTAATGTGTGGTGAGTGCACTGGCCAAAATGGCTGCCATGCATTCATCCAGATGGAAGCTGCACATTGGTGGCTACCCGTTCACTACATAAAGCATTACAAGTAGTGAGAATTATCATTAAGTAGGAAGATGAAGTTACAGAATAATGACATCTGAGGAGGATTATTTTTGAAGACAAGATTCAGAGATGGCAAAATGTAGGCCAGAAGTACATACAAAAGTTTTTCATATCTTTTAAGTAAAATAAATAGGAAACTGACTGCTTCTTCAACCTGGTAGGTCTGTCTTCATTCCAGAGGAGAGTCTGAAATACTTGTTTTATGCCATGTGAATATTACAAATCAATGATAAAATGTTTCCTGAGATGCGTAAATGCCATGTAAACATTCTCACAAATAGCTGGGAGTTGAGGTATATATTTTTCAAACTCCTCCCATACAGACACAGAGATAATTTAAAATATGGATTTTGGAATATTAAAGTAGAAAAGAAAATGTATTAGCCTTTGTGAAAACCTACCTAATCAAAGATGATAAAAATGGGGGCTTCCAGTCTTCTCCACATTTGTAAGCTTTCTGCTCTCACGTTTTCAGATTCTGTAGTTTGTATATCCAGTCTTAATAGGCCTTAGGTTTCAGGATACCGTTTTTTCCCAGAGTTTGCCAAAGTGACTAATAGAGGTTGTTGAACCTTGTGAACATCACGCTGCGGGCAGGAGCCCTAAAGCTCTCATAAGGATGCTTCCATCATGGCATATCTAAGCGGCTTCCCCCTGTTTTCTATATGCATGTTTATCATGCCTTAAATCACAAAATGATTAGGGTTTGGAGATGGTAGAGTGAACATGTGCTCTCTCTAAAGTTTGACATCCATGTAGGTGCTTTATGTTTCCACTTTGTTATCTTTCCTTGTGTTACACCTAAATCCAGATGCCTGAAACCAGACAATATAGTGAATCTTCTTTAGGCACTTGTTATGGTGGGACTACCAGACTTAGGGCATTTTCACATGCCCACAGTGGTTAAGGCAATGATGCTTTTTTATTGAGATAAGTGGTCCTTGATGCTGTGACCATTTTAAATAACTGCTCCCTATGAGGTGCAGGCTCTGATCAGACACAGGTGTGGGTGAACACACTTCGCTCCAAGGACGGTTGGGGTGCCTTGCTGAATGCATGTGCATGTGTGAATTTGAGAGTCAGTCAAGTGCCTCATTATTGCCTCGGAGAGAACAGAGAGCAGATACAGATAAGAAAGTAGTCCAGAAAGAAAGAACAAACATAGAGATGAAGGTTAAAGGACAGAGAGGTAATGTGGAAGAGAGGCAGGCAGCCGGGAGGAGAGCCCTTTGGGGAAGCGTGAGGCCAGTGCTCAGGGGCTGAAGGAGGCCAATCTGGCTAAGTGACCCTGAGCTTGCTCCCGCACAAGTCTGGGAAGAGGCAGCAGAAGATAAGACGGAGCGAAATGAGGCTCATATGACCCCTGCTGGGAACCGTGGACAGCAGGGTCCTTGGCTTGTAACAGAAGGTTGGCTGTGTCAGTCAGGTGGGTGTCTCCTCTGCTGAAGGGTCCTCTGTGGGGTAAGCAGGAAACATCAGTTTTAAATGGATGCACTGGGGACGGAATTTGTAAGAGAAGATTCCTGCCATGGAATTTTAGCCTCATTTATTTGGGTTATTTAATGGATTATTTTTAACCTCCATGATTATTAGTTTTTATTGGATTATTTTTTTATGGAAGATTAGGGAGCTCTCCCTCCTGCTCGCTTTACTCGCCATCCCCCGTGCGGGCCCTACGTGCAAGTCATTTCCCGGATCTGCCGCTTGCGACGAATCGTGCTGTGCTTTTGGATACAAATGGATATCAACTCTGTCTTTGATATCTCCGTCTTTCGAAACTATTATCGCTGACAATTCGTCACATGTTGGTTTATTATATATGAGAGTGTAATCTTTTGGATTCATATAGAAATCCAAGAAAACTTCTTTGTCCGTGTTTTTCAGATACATTTCGTGTAAAGTGCGATACTTTTGGACGTATGGATTTGTATCCATTATTGGCTGTAGAATTTCTAATACATCTGATCGTTTAACTCTTTCAATTCTATGTTGCATCGCTTCTCCGTGATCACAAATATAAACCTGACCGAATTGTGGTTTCTTTGAAATTAAACTTAAAATAGTAGCTCTGTCATATCACCTATGTCCATATATTCGATCTCTTTTGACTGTTCCGTTATTCCACTGAGTAATAATTTTAGTTTGTTAGTGCTAATGTGATCTTTACTATCAGTTTTTTGAGACTTTCGAATTTTAGTACTTTCATAATCTCTAACCTGGTCTGCATGTGTATCACGCCAACGTTTTTGAACCTCTTTACGATGTTCTACTTTGTCTTCTACTCTTTGTCATTTCTTCTTCTACTGTTTGTCCTTTATTTACGCCCCTGATTGGACCTGTTAGGTTTTCAATTCATCTCTTGGCACAAAATTTTGTCTCGCAGTAGTGAAATTATCCCTCTGAAAATGTCTTGTCTCGTCTCTCTGAAAAAGTCTTGTCTCGTCCCAAGATTTTTTTACATAATAGAGAGATCTGAAATAGTTATTGTGGCTTGTAGACATCAATTTTGCCTCTTCTGCAAAAATGCATATAGTGTTTATAGCTATATTTTGCTATTTATTTAAATGTTTGTACACAAAGGGGAAATGTATGTGTAATATTTTGGTTCAAATGAACATCTTAACTGGACAAATGTTTAGTACATATTCCAGTGGCCAAAGTGTCTGTTGGTCTTCCTCCCTCCTTATATTGAGCTACTGTGCCATAGCATTAGACCCACAATAAGAATAGAAAAAACATCTGTGCAGCTTGTAGTGAAGTCATATAAACCATGTCAAAAATCAGGAGACATTATAGATAATGGGTGAGCTTTATTTACAAGAGTATGGTTCAATCACATTTACACACAAACTGGAAATAGCATGAAGATATGGTAGTGAAAGAAACTTGTGTTGCTCCTCCAAAGAATTCAGCTCTGTTGTGGAAGCAGGAATTTTGCTTTCTAAACACTGTAGCACCCATTCTCTCTCCCAACACCTTGTCACCATTCATTCTCTTATCCTACTATCAAAATAAACTCCTTTTCTTATGTTATTTGGAGGTGATACAACGATTGTGCCTTGTCTTGACCATAAAACATAAATTTAAAGAAAAACAAAATAAGCCATAAATCTGCTATCACACTATATAATATGCAGTCTTTCACACTCTGATTTTTACCAATGATAACAAAATACTCAGTATTCTCCACAAACATGGAAATTACATGTCTCCCACAATACACCACCAGGGGAACAATATATGCATTGCTCCATAGTTGCCCAATTAATCATTACAATTGATACACTGATTTAGAGGGCCTTGCACAAAATATATATAGGGGAGGTTGTATCATGGTAATAAAAAAAAATTATTAATAAAAAATTAAAAAATAAAATAAATTGCTTACTACAACTGAATAAGAACATTAATAAAACAGCTCATTATAGTGTATAGCCACTTTATTCCCTGAGGGCATAAAGTCCGATTCTCTGTGCCATCTGCAACCCTATTCTTGAGCGTATACCTCACACCAACTTGCTGGAAAACTTTGTGTGAACCTTGGAAAGAGTGGGGAATTCCATGTGGCTGTGCTCTTGGGTTTTTGGCTCTGCTTGCTTTATTTTTGGTCAGATGCTGAGTAAGCTACACTTAATGCCGTTTGCCTTAAAACAGGCATCTGAACATGGATGGTGCTGCGCCAATGAGTAAATATTGATAAAAGACAAAGCTATAAACAAAAAAGTGAAAAGCAATGCAAAGCAATCTATTCTCGTGGCTACCCAGTCACATACACTTTTGTGAGGGTCATTTACAAAATGGTTAATTTGAAGCTAAAGCAAGTAAATGCATTTAAATGATGTGCTAAAACACTGCACACTGAATAGGCAGTAAGCATTTCAAAAAGACTGCTGTACCACAGCAATCCACACGCTAATCGATGTGATTCACTATTAAGAGTCCAACTCTGTCATAACAAAACAAGGGAACGCAGGCAGCACCAGGGCACCAGACATTGTCTGATACTTCCTACCTTGTGTTTCATTACTAGAGTCAAAAGTATTCAGAAATAATTGGCAATAATGTTCAGCATATGAAACACATTTTACTCAAATCTCTGTATGGACCATGTGTGACGTATGTTAGGAAGGCCAGTGTGAGACTTTAGTGGAAACTGAAAGTCAACAGAGCTTGTTTCCTGCACAGTACTGTGCTCCTGACTGCACCCCACTTCCTAAACACATGGTGTCCTCATCCACAAACCACAGTAAGGTTGCACACTAAAGTCAACCTCACTCTTCCTCCTTAACTGTGTGGAGGCCAACATTACTCAAAGTTATAGCAGCCCAATGATCTGACCATGATCCTCTTCTGCATTACTGCCTGCAGTAATGTCATCTGTTTCAGGACCGCTCTTGTTAAATTTACCTTTCTATGATGAGCGTCTAACACCACAGTAAAGAAATCCACCTTCTACTCTTGTGTGCATTTCTTTCTCCTTCCATGTTTGATTGTGAGAGCAGATATTGGAACTGGAAGTGAAATTATGTCACAATTTCCCATTTCTGCAAAAGGCTGTAAAAGCACAAAGCCATTTTGTTAGTATACATATTGGAACTGACTTGCGACGAATGAAATCTGTTACATTGGTCATAGAAGAGGGCAGCCTTTTGCCACAGATGGTGACTTACACTGTGGGAGAGTACAATAGGGTGAATAGAAAGAAAAAAAAGGAGAAAATTTGTTAAGTGACAGGAGCAGTGATGTCACCACTCTTACACTGCAGAAGGGCACTAGTAACCCTCTTGGCTAAAGGAATGTTTTTTTTAAACCTAGATTAGAAAGCAATATTGTTTTCTGCTGAGAATCACAATATTCAGGATTATGTAGCAAACGGTACACCGTGCAAAAACTATTATGAACCTGTTTTGCCACTTTCCACTGACACCAACCAAAAATTAGGAACTTCAATGAGTCCGAGAGCCATGTTCTTGATGTTTATAGAACAACAGCACTAAAGAAGGATTTACAGTACGTAAACTTTAGGTCAAATATAAAGTCCTGTCTGCAGCAGTTCTCCATTGAAATTACTAGTAAAACGCAATCAACACAAAGAGCTTTTTGCATCATTTTTACGTAATGCATTTTCACTGCATCTTCCTAGATGAGCAAGAAATGGAGCAGCTCATTTACAATAGAGAGAAAAAAAAGCTATTGTCTTTGTGTTATCCTGGATACATGCCTCAGTTGTCTACTAACAGTTATTGAGGGAAAAATAAAAGAGACACATGTAGCTTGCAATCAAGTGACAAGACCTGAACAGACATTACAGGCATACATTTAGTTTTAATCAGGTTAATATTTAGTAAGATGGCTACAGATGTTTCAACACAGAGTAGTACCACAGAGCTGTCATTCCTGCCTCATTCACAGGCTCAGTTCATATGGGGTTTGTATGTTCTGTCCATGCATTTCTCGATTGATTGATATCAGTAAGTCTACTTAATTGCAGATGATTGCCTGTTTTAACACTGTATACTGGATATATGTCAGTAATACTTTTTAATGAACCAAAAAGTGTAGTATTTCATGTGCTGTGAAGTAGATAACAGTAAAATATCTATAGCAAATAAGATTAAAGCTAAACAGATTCTTTG
Organism: Polypterus bichir lapradei; assembly: GCA_026402145.1. Classification (NCBI taxonomy): domain Eukaryota; kingdom Metazoa; phylum Chordata; class Cladistia; order Polypteriformes; family Polypteridae; genus Polypterus; species Polypterus bichir. The sequence continues at coordinate 35,643,842 of JANRMT010062790.1, read as the reverse complement.
TTTATAGCTTTGTTACAGAAGAGGCATAGCACTCTTTTGTTACTGGTTGTGCAACTGAGCCCTTCATAGCATCCACCACATTTGCTTCTCGCTGGGTGCTGCTACGTTAATTACTGGTTTCGTTTGATCCTACACTGAGCCAATTAAATATACCCCTCAACACATATGATTAAATGTATACCTATAATGTCTGTTCAGTTTTTGTCACTTGATTGCATGATACACACATGCTTGCATATCCTCTACCTCAGTAGCTGCCACTAAACGACTGGAGCACACATGTGCAATGTTACACTGACAGCAGCAAGCCACATCTCTGAAAAATAATGCAATATTGTTTTGAGTGGCTGGAATTAGCCTGCACTTTTGCAGCAGTGAATGTTAGGCAAAATGTAATAAAAATAAAGCATTTTTTGAATACAGCACTCACAGAAAGATATGCCTGGGTACAGGCTTGCCATTTGTATTTTGACAGGGATTGTAACTAGTAGTTAATTACGTCTTCTCCACAGCCTCACCAAGGCATTGCTAGGTCAGTTCTATATGCAGTATACTGCAGGAACCTACTATGCCAAATTTTACAGATAGTTTCAGAACACCTAAAAAGAAGGAAATAAATGCCTGGTCCTTGGTGGCTAGTGGAAAGTGGCATCACAATATGTCCACTGTGAACTTTGTTTATCAGATGTTAACTCCTTGTGCTTTCACACTTAATCTAAACACATATACATGTAAACTTAACAGACTTTTCACATCACAGTATACCTTTTCATCGCTGTAAACCTGCAGCTAAGACATATGTCAGAGATCCACTTTTGTCCCAGGAAGACTGTGGCTGTCAAGGTTCAAGGAAATTGACCGGCTCATTTTTACAAAGACCTTCAGATGTTTACGTCGTCATTCAAAAGAACTTTGCTTTCAATGATATCCTTGAGCCACTTTTCTCGAAACCTTGTCTCGCCAGGCCTGTGAAATGCATTCATTGAGAGAAAAGTGTCAGTTGGATTTCCAGCTTGGAAATGAGAAACAGGAGGGATTGAATTCCAAAAGTTTGAGCCAACTGCTCAGAACAAGTTGCACTCAAGAAAGTAAAAATAGCTTGCTGTTTTGGACAGAAACTTACCTCCTGAATCTGTGTTTAATACAATAGAATATAAAACATACTAAGATCTATGGTCCAGTTTTACCTGTGTGTACATCGGTTTGACTCCACAAAATAGCGCACTTCGATAGGGAAAGTCTGGAAATGCAGAACAAAGAGTAACGTTAGATTTTCTGCAATGGTGATAACAAAAGAAAAACAAAATATTTACTGTATTTAAATGCACATATGACATAAGAATCTTGCATAATAATGTACAGCAGTGGTTTTCAAACCTGGTACTTATATTGCCATTTTTTGCTGGCTTTAAATGCAAATGAGTGATCAATAAACAAATTATTAAATGTTTAACAAAAGTTATATTTTGTACGATAAATTATTAATGTGAATAAAGTGTTAATAAGTTTTAATCATGATCAAGGCTGAAACATTGACAAGAGGTTAAAGTTAAGTCTAAAAAGGGGATTTATGGGACTAGCAAGTTTGTTATTTTCCATCTATTGTAACATTTAAAAGAGAATGATACTATTACACTATCTGCATTCAAGAATGCAGCTGACACAGAGGTTGCAAGGACACCCACCTTTGTTTTTATAACATACTATTTAGTATAATAATTACACAAAGCATTGGCAAAACTGTTAAAAACCCTGGCCACCAAGTTTTAGTAATTAAAGTAAATGTATTAATTCATTAAAAAAAGGTTTCGAAAATGACCCACACAGAAAAAGGGAAACTGAAAATAATTACAATGACAAAGACAAAAATCCAGAATAGTAAGACAAAGTTCAGGAAAGTTAAATGAAAATCAGGAATTAAAAAAAAATAATGTAAAAGTCATAACACTGAAACAAAATGGGAGATAATTAAATATTCTAAAGACCAAAATTAAAAACATCAAGTCAAAATTCAAAATCCTGAAAACTAAAAACAAAAAGTGATCTAAAGAATACATAACTTACCAGAGATGATTCAAAACAACACAGAACTACTCAGTTAGAAGCCAAGTAACTCCATTGCAATGATGCACTGGCTGCCTTTGATACTTGTAGCCCTCAAATCCTGCTGCAAAATTAATTCCAGCACCTGAAGGCTCTTAACCAATCAGGGGTCTCACCTTAATTGATATAACGTTAGTCAGTCATTTTCCAACCCGCTATATACTAACACAGGGTTACAGGGGTCTGCTGGAGACAAATCCAGCCAACGCAGGGCGCAAGACAGGAACAAATCCTGGGCAGGGTGCCAGGCCACCTCAGGGAACACACACACACACACACACACCAAGCACAATTTAGGATCACCAATGCACCTAACCTGCATGTCTTTGGACTGTGGGAGGAAACCAGAGCACCCGGAGGAAACCCACCCAAGAGAACATGCAAACTCCACACAGGGAGGACCTGGGAAGCGAACCTGGGTCTCCTAACTGCGAGGCAGCAGCGCTACCACTGCGACACCGTGCTGCATATAATAATGCATTTGAAACAAAACTAAAGTATAACTAACAATATGAATAGAAGGAAGAAAGACAATATAAGTAACAAAAAATGATTAACAGAAAGTGTGATGCAGTATGAACAGAATAACAGAAACCAAAAGCAACAAAGAAATAAAACCTGTTATTGTCTGTTCAGGAACAGGCAAGAAATGATTGCATTTATGAGAGTCAAGACTATCTCTATTATAAAAATAAATCTTGGGAGGGAGACTAGGGAGACAAGACGTGATCTTCTCGGAAGACAATTTGACGTCCCACGAGAGACACTTTAACGTCACGTGAGACAACATTTAAAACAAGTTCACGGACGTCTAATCTAGCAGTTGTTGGAATGCTTTTGGCAGACACACGTCATGTGCTCCCAGCTCTTAAAACAACGACAAGCAGAAAACGCAGCTCGCCAGCAGCAGCAGCAGCAACAAGCCATCAGATGATCCGACCACTTCTCCTTAGCGTGCATTCAGCCCATTTCATATTTTTCCTATAAGTATTTGTCTAACATTGTCTTTTCTTTCTTTTGTTCCTTCAACTGATTTCTTGTTATTTTGACTTTGTACTCTGCCATGTCCACTGAATATTTTTCTATGTACAGTCAAAGTAAACAGTATGCGAACCCCTAGGAATTATCTATATTTATGTCTAATTCCCATATAAAACATTTTCGTATCTTCATGTCAGTCACAATAATGAACAAACACAGTCTCCTATAACTAAAGATACACAGATTTTCAGAGAATTTTTGACCATATTGAATAAATCATTCAAACTGTGAAACTGAAGGCTGGAAAAAGAAAGTGAACCCTAAGCTAATGACTTTTAAAAAGCTCATTGCAGTCAGAATTTAGCACACCTGGGGTCCATTTAATGAAACGAGTTCAGAGGTGTGGCCTGGAATTACTTTGATTGATAAAAAAAACTATAAAGTTTGAGTTTGAGCTTTTGACAAGAAGCATATCCAGATGGGAATCATGCCTCTCACAAAAGAGCTGTCTGAAGAGCTACAATCGAGAATTGTTAATCTACATAAGGCTGGAAAGGTACACAATGTCATCTCAAAGATTTTAGATATTCATCAGTCTACTTAATCCTATTGAGATGCTGTGGAATGACTTGAAGAGAGCCATACACAGAAGACAACCAAAGAATAAGAAAGAGTTAAGGCTAATGGGCTAAAATTCCCCCCGCACGATGTGCAGGTCTGATCTGCAGTTACAGGAAGTGCCTGGTTGAAGTCATTGCTGCCAAAGAAGGGTCAACCAGTTATTAAATGCCAAGGTTCACTTACTTTTTCTACTACTACTGTGAACGTTGAACGTGTTTGCAAATTAAAGACATGAAAGAGTAGAATTTTGTGTGTGTCATTGGCTTAAGCTCATTGTGTATATCAGTACCTGTGACTTAGATGAAGATCAGATCACTTTTAATGACCAATTCATGCAGTAAACCAGATAATTCCAAAGGATTCACATACTTTTTACTTTGACTGTATTCTGTTTTTGCATGTTTCTGCCTGCTTCACCATTATTTGTGTCTCTGTTTGACTGTTTGATCATATTGCTTCACATCCCTAAGCTCCTTGCTATTTGTTTTCATCTTACTACATTTTTTTTTTTGCAGTGTCATTCTCCATTTACATGGCAAAAGATATCCTTTACATTTGTGCATGGCTAAAATTATGAAAATGGGATGAGATTTATGAGTGTGGTTTCACTTTTCAGGCAGCTACCAGCTACTTTGTTGGCCTGATCCACTAATGGACAAGCAAGAACCAGCATCCCCATTTTTTCCAACTGCACAATCAGCAGCTGTGCTGTTAACTATGTTCATGCTGAATTGCTGATGCAAGTAATACAGCTTTTTCTAGGTGATTATTCAATGATTCTTACTCACTACTCTAAAAAGCTCAGTTGGAAATAAATAAAAAACTGACAACAAAGTAAAATAATTGAAAAGAACTGCTGTACACAATGAACTGAATGACTATCTTGAAATGTTACTCTGATGTATTCGATAAATCTCCCTGTTTACATGCAAAATTTGATAACTACAGAGATGATGTATTGGAATAGTGCAGAGTATAAAATTTAAGTTGAGTGCATGCCTCAGGTTTAACCGTGGAGATTTCAATAATGAAGTAGACAGAAGCTGTTGACTGCGGGACTGGTTTCCGTCGTGTTGGAATGCTCCACTTCACCCGGAAATAGTACTGTTTGGCATATTCTATGGCCTCTTCTTTTAAAAACTCAGTGACGTGCAACCAGTTGTCTTGCATTTCCCATGTCTGCAGAAAAAAGAGCATTATTATCATCATAATTTGGAAAGGGGATTTGGAGGGTTGTGTTCAGTACAAGTAATTGAGTAACATTAATAAAGCACACTAAACAAACATACATTTTGTAAAAGTATTTTGTGATAATAGCCTTTGGTAATGTTTTTAATGCCAAATGGTGCATTATGTGCCTATACAGATATGAAGTTTTAATAAAAATAAATTCAGAGAAAATGGCATCTATTATAAAAAAAAAAAATCTTGGAAAGAGACAAGACGTGATTGTCTCAGAGACACTTTCATGTCCTGCGAGACGAGTCTTTGTGCCAAATGATGTAACCATGCCCGGGGCCAGAAGCCCCATGAGACAAGAGCTTCCAAAGAGATTTGGAAAAGTCCTGCCTGGTTATGTCAGACACATTTCTTGTATAGAGAAAGAAACAGTATTCACTCACGGGCAGTTACACGTTGCATTGAAACCAATGTAATTTCAAACACGGAATCAAAATTCAATGCAATATTGATGAAAAGGTAAAGGTGAAAAGAGATCAAATATATGGACATAGGTGATATGACAGAAGTGCGTCGCGGGAGATGCAGATCACACGGCACGGCAGTAGCAGCAAGCCAGCAGCTGATTGAGCAAAGAGGAGGTCAAAAAAAAGTATATGTTTCCCATTGTATCACCATTTAAAAGGAGGTGTCTGAGGAGCAATCGTGTCTCCTTGAGGTGTGTTTTTCCCTCCTCTTCACAACGCGAGTGGCAGAGACGTGAAGTGGTTGGCACGTAGCATGGGGTGGGGGGGAACGGCAAAGCCCCATAGCATTTAATTAAAGCGTTATAAAACTTTCAGAAGAAGCAAAACATTTACAGAATGAAAAACATTTTGATATAGTATTTAACGGATAGACTTGAGGGTTCTCCAGTATGTGCCCTGCATCCCAAATTTGTGCAAATAAGATTAATTGGTAGCTCTTAATTGTAAGTGAATAATAATAATAATTACTGTATTGTTATTTACATTTATATAGTGCTTTTCTCACTACTCAAAGCTTGCATTCCCTGCAATGGACTGGTATCGTGCCTGACACTATTAACAAAGGCACCAAACCCCAATAACGCCAGGGATGGATTCAGCACATTTCAAAAATTGGGGGAACTGACTTGAAAGCTCTGGTGGAATCTTTATTCACACCAGATGCAATTATAAACAGGCAGCTGTGATAATGAATTGTATAGTGAGCCGTATAAAGTACAAGGCAATAGATTATTTTATAAAGCCAATGGGATATTTTATACACTCACTGAGCAAATTATTAGAAACACCATACTAATATTGCATTGGGCCTCCTTTGCCCTCATAAAACAGACTCATTCTTCATGTCATGGACTCCATAAGGTGTTAGAAATATTCCTTTGAGATTCTGGTTCATGTTGACATGAATGCATCACACAATTTCTGCAAATTTGTGATGTCCACATTCATGCTGCAAAGTTCTTGTTCTACCCTATCTCAAACATATTCTAGTGGATTCAGATCCAGTAACTAGGAAAGCCACTGAAGAGCACTGAACTCACTGTCATGTTCATGAAGCCACTCTGAGATGACTTCTGCTTTGTGACATGGTGCATTATCATGCTGGAAGGAGCCATTAGAAGACACTGTAGGTAAATTGTGGCCATGAAGGAATGCACCTGTTCAGAATTAATAGGGAAAGGCATTCAATCAATGGTTCATTGGTAGTAACGGTCCCAGAATGTGCCAAGGAAACACTCCTCCCAAATTTACACAACCACCACCTCTAGCCTGGACTGTTGACCAAGGACCAAGGTTGGATAAATGGATTCATGCTGTTGGCACCAAATTCTGACCCTACCATCAGTATACCTCAGCAGATTTTGAGATTCCTCAGACCAGACTAAATTTTTTTCAGTTTTCAGCTGTGCAACTTTGGTGAGCCTGTCCCCACTGCATCCTCAGCTTTCTGTTCTTGACTGACAGGAGCAGAACTCAACATAGTCTGCTGTCAAGGTTCAACATGTTGTGCATTCTGAGCTGCTGCTTTTCTGCTTACCACAGTTGTACAGAGTGGTTATCTGAGCTACTGTAGCCTTTCTATTAGTCTGGCTATTCTCCTCTGACCTCTGTCATCAACAAGCCTGAAGAATATTCACTGAACATTATTGTTTTGGCACCATTCTGAGTAAACTTTACAGACAGTTGTGAGTGAAAATCCCAGGAGAATATCCCAGCAGTTACAGAAATACTCAAATCAGCTTATCTGGCACAAGCAATCATGACATGGTCAAAATCACTGAAATTACATTTTTCCTCATTCTGATGTTTGCTGTGAACATTAAATGAAGCTCCTGACCAGTATCTGCATGAATTCATGCAATTGTGCTGCTGCCACATGATTGGCTGATTAGATAAGAGAATGGATAAGCAGGTGTACAGGTGTTCCTAATAGTTGTGTTCAGTGAGAGTACAACAAAATAAGTTAACAGGGAAATTCAGAGTGGCAGTGATGAGCTACGGGGAAAAACTGAAGCAATTAAATCAGTTTAATAGTTCTTAAGTTTATGGGGAAATTAATTAAATTCAAACCAGTTTTTTTTTTTTTTTACCTAAAGATATACCGTATATTTTAGGGAGCAGTCCACATGTTGAGTAATTTCAAACAAAAAGTAAGAAAATTTTTTATTACACACAGTAAAATCAATTACCTGCAGTGTATCTGAAAACAGGTCTCTCAAAACATTGTTTTGAATACACAAAATGAAAGTGAATTTATAAATTCAACTACAGTGGTGTGAAAAACTATTTGCCCCCTTCCTGATTTCTTATTCTTTTGCATGTTTGTCACACAAAATGTTTCTGATCATCAAACACATGTAACCATTAGTCAAATATAACACAAGTAAACACAAAATGCAGTTTTTAAATGATGGTTTTTATTATTTAGGGAGAAAAAAATCCAAACCTACATGGCCCTGTGTGAAAAAGTAATTGCCCCCTTGTTAAAAAATAACCTAACTGTTGTGTATCACACCTGAGTTCAATTTCCGTAGCCACCCCCAGGCCTGATTACTGCCACACCTGTTTCAATCAAGAAATCACTTAAATAGGAGCTGCCTGACACAGAGAAGTAGACCAAAAGCACCTCAAAAGCTAGACATCATGCCAAGATCCAAAGAAATTCAGGAACAAATGAGAACAGAAGTAATTGAGATCTATCAGCCTGGTAAAGGTTATAAAGCCATTTCTAAAGCTTTGGGACTCCAGCGAACCACAGTGAGAGCCATTATCCACAAATGGCAAAAACATGGAACAGTGGTGAACCTTCCCAGGAGTGGCTGGCTGACCAAAATTACCCCAAGAGCGCAGAGACGACTCATCCGAGAGGTCACAAAAGAACCCAGGACAACGTCTAAAGAACTGCAGGCCTCACTTGCCTCAATTAAAGTCAGTGTTCACGACTCCACCATAAGAAAGAGACTGGGCAAAAACGGCCTGCATGGCAGATTTCCAAGACGCAAACCACTGTTAAGCAAAAAGAACATTAGGGCTCGTCTCAATTTTGCTAAGAAACATCTCAATGATTGCCAAGACTTTTGGGAAAATACATTGTGGACTGAGGAGACAAAAGTTGAACTTTTTGGAAGGCAAATGTCCCGTTACATCTGGCATAAAAGGAACACAGCATTTCAGAAAAAGAACATCATACCAACAGTAAAATATGGTGGTGGTAGTGTGATGGTCTGGGGTTGTTTTGCTGCTTCAGGACCTGGAAGGCTTGCTGTGATAGATGGAACCATGAATTCTACTGTCTACCAAAAAATCCTGAAGGAGAATGTCCGGCCATCTGTTCGTCAACTCAAGCTGAAGCGATCTTGGGTGCTGCAACAGGACAATGACCCAAAACACACCAGCAAATCCACCTCTGAATGGCTGAAGAAAAACAAAATGAAGACTTTGGAGTGGCCTAGTCAAAGTCCTGACCTGAATCCAATTGAGATGCTATGGCATGACCTTAAAAAGGCGGTTCATGCTAGAAAACCCTCAAATAAAGCTGAATTACAACAATTCTGCAAAGATGAGTGGGCCAAAATTCCTCCAGAGCGCTGTAAAAGACTCATTGCAAGTTATCGCAAACGCTTGATTGCAGTTATTGCTGCTAAGGGTGGCCCAACCAGTTATTAGGTTCAGGGGGCAATTACTTTTTCACACAGGGCCATGTAGGTTTGGATTTTTTTTTCTCCCTAAATAATAAAAACCATCATTTAAAAACGGCATTTTGTGTTTACTTGTGTTATATTTGACTAATGGTTAAATGTGTTTGATGATCAGAAACATTTTGTGTGACAAACATGCAAAAGAATAAGAAATTAGGAAGGGGCAAATAGTTTTTCACACCACTGTATATGGTGTTTTCTCATGTTAGCATTTAAAATGCGTTTTCTGTTTTACTAAATGTCATAGGAAGTAAAAATGGCTGATCAAGTTTTAATCAGCCAGGATCTTTCGTGCAGGTTTACTAGAATAGGCTTTTTAAAAGAAAATCATAATAAGCAGGAAACTGATGCACTGGCAAGAAAGGGTCGATTGATCTGACATTTTATGTGCTTGATGTCAACTTACAACACCTCAAAAAATAAGATAAACATTTTGACTGATCCAGGCTTTGGCTGAATTCCAGATTTCATCAACAGTTTTAAAGGTCTTTAGTAAAAGATTGTTCAATTTTTGGGAATCAATCCATCCATCCATCCATCCATTTTCCAACCCGTTAAATCCGAACACAGGGTCACGGGGGTCTGCTGGAGCCAATCCCAGCCAACACAGGGCGCAAGGCAGGAACCAATCCCGGGCAGGGCACCAACCCACCGCAGATTTTTGGGAATCTAAAACATAAAATACTTTGTATGGCACTCATTGTCTAAGATACTTACAGAAATATACTCTTCAATTTGTTCAATGCCTCGCTGTATGGTGAACTCACTGCAAGGAATCCATTTGATGTTCTTCACCATTTTTTTATCTGCTATAGCTTCTAAAAGTAAGTAAATGCACTTTAATCTATTTTTCTCTATTTTCTATGCTTGTATTATTTTTTATTGCTTTCTAGAATTTTTAAAAATATTTTAGTAAGAGATTAAAAGGCTGTAATTACACAAAAATAACAATGTTAGCAGTAATAATACCCCACATCATGCTTATTGTAAATGATATAACCTGATTTTATGTTTGCAATCCTTAACAAAGTCAGAAGTGACTACACACTGTTGCACATTTCTGTATATTGCTGCTTTTGCATATTTTTTATACCTTTTGTTTTTGTTGTTTTACATATCTGCTTATACTTTTCATCATACTTTCAGTATTAAGCATAAACAGGATTTTCTATGTAATACTTACAAATAGTTATAAAAATGTGCACATGAACTGGGAATTAATGCACTGTTCTCTGCATAAGAATGTGTGAGTTCTTATTTTTGCATTAGAGGCAGATTTTAGGGAAGGGGAGAATAAAGGACTGAATGTTCACTTAACTGCTATTCAATCCTGCATGATATTAAGTCTGTGATAACTCCACGCACCAAAATAACATCCAGAATTAATTAGTCCATTAGGGTGAAGTTGTCCACGATTTGGACTTTTCAGTTCTTATTCTGTACAATATGTACGGTGCCTATGGAAGTTTTCAGACTTTTTACATTTTACTTTTGTTCCTGAATTGAATTTGAATTTATTCAAAGTTGATTTTTGTCATTCACCAATGCAAATAATTTACTAATTCTATAAAAATTCTACTAATTTCCTTAAATTAATCATAACTTAAAAACAGAAAAATCACTGATTTGTTTTTTTAAAGAGTATATATCTTCTATGGCTAGTTGTCATAATTTTCCATTTTAGATGTATGGAGTCTACATATGTGCATAAATATAAATAAAGTAAAACAATTAAAAGTAAGCATCATACTCACCAAGAAGTGCCCATTCTTCATCATCTTCTAAAGAGACATCGTCAGTGCTTAGTCCTAGTTTTAAGATGCCCTTATAAGCTTTTTTCTTTTTTGATAAACCTGGTCCAGTGCCATGCCTTCTAACAGATTTAGTTCTTAGAATCAGTGAATCTTCAAAGTCTATCTCATCTTCCCACAAACCTTCTACTGCCAAGCCAGGAGCTTTTCGAAATCTGCTTAGACCATCAGGTGACTTGGTGCCTTCAGCACCAAGCAGGTCTTTATCATCAGAAATGGATGCTCTGGAATCATCATATTCACCGGCCAGTTTTTTGAGTGCTGCAGCTTCAGCTCCAGCAGCAGAAATCTTAAAGGCTTCATATTCAGAAGCAGCCTTTCGGTGGGCTTCCACGTCAAAGCCAGCGAGCCTGAGGGCTTCATATTCAGCTGCGGTCATTCTGAAGGTTTCAGCACCAGAAGCTGATTTCCAATAAGCTTCGTACTCTGAGGCAGTCATTCCATGTGCCTCAAAATCGGAAAGAGTCATTCTTGTGATGGCATCAGCTTTAAAGAAAGCCTTCCTGAGGGCTTCATATTCAGAGATACTCAACCCAAGTGCTTTTGCTTCTTCCTCTGTGATGAATGGCCTGCCAGTTTCAAGCAATTTTAGTGCTTTAATCATTGAGTCTGACATTTCAGGTACTTCAGATCCAAGGCAAAGCAATCTTTTGATTTCAGCCATTCTTGCAGCTATTCTTTGTGCTTCATCAATAGAGCTAGGTGATTTGGTGGCAAGGTCTGTCTTATGTGCAGCTTGGCTCATCCTGAGAGCTTCTTCTGCAGAATCAGTTCCTGAGTCAGATGGCAAAAGAGAACTGGGGATTCCATGGGCTTTGGCAGCAGCAGCAGCACCTGTCTCTTTCAGGATTCCAGCTGCAGAGTAAGTGGTCTCAGTCAAAGAGTCAGCTTCACTGTCAACAGATCTTGCCATGCCTCCCTCCCGTCCATCCAGCACAGTTCCTGGAGCTGTTGCTTTTGCTACCAAATCTTTGTCAGCAGCAGGCCCTTCAGATGGCAGTCCTGCCTGACTTGGTGTTGTTCCAGGCAGTCCTTTCACAGCTGAGCTAAGTGCTGCATGATGAGCTAAAGCAGAGTCTGATACAGCTGTAGAAATCTTTGCCTCCATCGAAAGTGTGGATGCAGCTCCAGATAATCCCAAAGAATCCTTAGCAAAGGATTCCTCTGCTGAAGTCCCAGAAACAGGGACTCGCAATGATGCACGTGATAATCCTCTCGCTTTTAATTCTGCTTCTGACAGTCCTTCCAGTTCAGAATCTAGCACAGACTGTCCATCTGCTAAATCTAGTCCTGAAACTGTTGATGCTGAGAGTAACAGTGCTGAATCAGAGATTCCTAACCATGCTGATTCTGCCATTAATCTTTCCAATTCTGCCTCTGATGCAGAGAACTCTCCAGAGGTCAAGGTTGATGTAATGCGTCCATCTGCAGGTGACAGTGATGGGTGCACGTCTACGTGCAGACTTGGATGTTTTCCTGCTTCCAGGGAGCGTGCAAGACATTCTGCTTCATCCCCACCCAATTCTGAAGGTCTAATCCCTGCAGTAGCCAGTGAAGAAGTAGTAGAAAATTCTGATAAGTTTGCATCTGAAACAGGGAGTCCAGTTTTAAGCGAACCGGGCATGTGGATTCCTGCCACATCTGATATTAGTCCAGAAGATACTGAGGCTGCAGACTCGAGCTCAGGAGGTTGTGGGGTCTTCCGTGAAAGGGTGGCTAGCATATCATGCTCTGCAGTCTCTGATGGTGCCATCATATCTGTGGCAGAAAGAGTTCAACAATTTATTATAGTATCATTAAGAGACAAATCAGTATGTAGGGAAACTATAAATTATAAATTACAGTGATTTGATGCTTTTTCTCATTTTCACTTCCTTACCCTATTCCCGTTAAACTCTTTACAGCATTTTAAAATGTTGTTTATGGGCAATCCAAATAATTAAAAGCAGTGGTAGACTATAAAATTCAATAAAAATAATGTGGACAATTTTTGTGTACAACTCCTATTACCTTTGGCAGCTTCATTTTTATTCTGTTGAAATAGTATACTGTACTCTGCGTTTCACTGTGCTATAAAAAATGATGCTGTAAAGATTTCTGAAGTAATGCAGGCATTGTCATATATGCTCTCTTGTTTCATTTCAGTGATCAATGTCTATGTTAGCAAAATGGTGTGCTTTAATTTAGCCTGCTTTACTATTTGTATAAATAGTAGCAGGATGAACCTAAAGGAAGGAATATTAAACTGCCTCACAAATAATCAGGACAGCTGATTTTGGGAATGAAGAACTGATTGTGTAGTACAGTAATTAACTTCTCAGGTAGCACACCACCAAGCCATAGCAAACAAACAAGGCAATCTGCTTTTGACCACCCATCACACCCTCCAGAGTGGAGAAGGACAGCTTAATTACTCGTATATAATCTTTAAAACAACTGAACTTGCTATTGATTTTTGTAAAGCACCTTGTTATGATGTGTTTAGTATACGGTGATGATATAAAATAAAGTCTGACTAATATTTTTGTAGTCATTATATATCTAATTTGAAAATGAAGAGATATATTGCTATTGTTGCATAAATATAGTATTTGTCTGGTGACCAAGCAGAGAACTTTTGTGCCAGCAATCTCATAAGATCTAGAAAGAAATCAGAAATTAAGAATATGTGAATCGATTAATAGTAATAGCAGTATGAATATTATTGCATGTGATGTTTAATTTTACAATATTAATTTTAAATTTTACTTGAAAATTTATAATTACACATAGAAAATATAAAGATATTAGGCTTTTTGCTGTCAAGACCAGTGGGTTGTCACTTTCGGAGGAGGGGGTCTCATGGGAATCTGGAACTCACTAATTAACCATTTAGACCCCCTGAAATCATAAAAATGTAAATTGTAAGGAAGGGTCGGTGCCAGAAATAATTTTAAACATCTGTTATTTTGTTATAAATCAGTCAGTGCCCATTACTCTGTTTGCAAGAAAATATTGTAGTAGCTGACGGACAGTGAGTGAGTGGGGCTAGACATTCAAGTGACAGCATTAGTGATGGGGATTTGAGTTTTACTTTACTGAATGGAGTCTTTTGAAGTACCAGTTTGAGTATATCGATTCATTTGACCATCAACAGGATCCAGAATTGGATACAGTTAAAAAATGTTTAGGAGGGTCCCCTGTGAATGAATTGCATTGAAATACATAATTAAATAATTTATACATAATTATATTGAACAAATTATATATTTAACATGCTGATAATTTATATTGTATGACACTGTCCTGTTTGAAAGTACAAAGTATGAAAGCATAATCAAAATGCATAACTAAAATAAGATGATATGAATCAAATGAATGAAAATCGTTTGCCTCCTTCTCAGGTAATGATTCAGTTTGTGAAGTAAATGAACGGGAATCATGTGACTCGTTCTTGGGTAATGATTCAGTTAATTAATCAAATGAGAACCATTATGCACCTTGTTCTTAGGAAATGATTCAGTTCAGATTTAAAAGAATCAATGAATGACACATGCCGGATGCAGTTAGAGAGCTGTAAAAACTACATTTAAGTGAAGTTGAAATTAAATAAATGATAGAAATTTTAATAATATTTTTATAAGGTTTAATTTTGTGTGACTAATTTGTTTAATGTCAAAAGTCTTAAATGCATTAGTTTAGTATTATGTTTTTATATTCTTTTAAAAATGAGTCAAATAGTCAACTGTACAAAATTGACAATTAATATATTGTAATATAAATGCATTGTTACTGTATTGCACTTATATGATGAAAGAAGGAATCATCACTGACAGAGTGAGAATGAAAGTCATGAATCAGACAGGCAGTACTTGCACAAGAATTTTAAACATGAACCTCCAAAACAAAAGATGCTGACGATATCTCACATGGGCTACAGCACTCCTGTTGATCTTTATTGATTTGATTTGCTCATGCTCACAAATTACTTTGTAACACACACTGAATAAAGTTGTTTGAAAAGAATGAATTGTTCAGGACTCACCCATCCAGCAAGAACTAGAAGTGCATACTTTGCAAAGTCTCATGAGGATTTGAGAAAGAGGACAGAAACGTAAAGTGAAAAAGAATAAGGGGCCCAAGCAGCTATTAACGTTGAAGAGTGTGACACTAGATCGCAAAAAGTGATGGAGATTGCGGATGCTATTACTGTATATCGACAATGTTCCCACTGCAGAGGAAAAGTACTTTACCCTCGAAATGACCTACTTCTGTCTTCTGTGCTCTTACCGAGCTAGAGCTGCAGTATTGGTGTTTGGCATTATGACAGTTTGATTTTTTTCACACAATTATCTTAATCGGTGTGATTAAATTGCAATTTTAGCATCACATATGTAATATCTGAGTGCATATGTGTCATAAAAGTGACAGTCCTGCATGATGCTGGTCTAAAGTACAAAGCGACATGGTGTTTGTTTGCAGATTGTGTATTTGTGTTGTGTATCTGAGTATGATGCCATTAATCTACCTAAAATATGGATATCTTAACTGGTAACACTCCGCATAGCTAACTTGTTGCATACCCCACATGGTAATTTCAGTATGTAGCCAACAAATAAAGCACTAACAGGGTGTGTCAAATACTGAGGGCACCATTGAAAGTATTCTTCACTTAGTGAAAAGTAACTAGCAAGTAATTGTAGTTCTGGCATTTAGAAACTACAGCTGGAAGCAAACCAATTTAAATACAAAGTATGGGAGAAAATTGTGTAAAAGAATCAAGTGTATATGTATAGGTAAGTAAATGAATGCTGTACAAGTATTGCTGAGGGTAATGACAAGCATTAAAGAGTACAGTATTCTAGGTGAAACTCAGACTGGATATCTCTGCAGTACAACTTTCACAATGCTTCAAACAGTCTGCAGCATCCTTTCAATTATGTTACTTCTGTTTCAACATGTATAATTTTAGATAAATCTGCTCTTCAGCCTTTGCTTCAGTAATTTATTGCAGGATTATAGTAGCACTGTGTGATGAAAAGAGGTTATTGAAAATGGTTAGCTGGCTGGCATAAATCTGGAAAGGTTACATAGATGGATCCATAAACTTACCAGAATCAGATGTGGATTTCTCCATCAAGTATTTCCCTGAAATATACTTTTCGGAAATCATTCCTTTTTCTTTGCCCTCAGGATATGCTTCAGTCAAGGCACTAGAAGGATGACCATATTCCTGACCTTTTAGAGCTAATTCAAAATCTGCAGCATAGTCTTTTGGAGTAGCAGAAATTCCACTGCTGTCCTGAACCATCCCACTACTAGTCACTTGGCCAAGTAAAATCTTTTCGTCTGTTTTGGCTTTCTTTGACTTGGCAGCATCTAATTCAATAATTTCAGAAAATGTCTGAGCTGTGCTTGGAGTCACTCCAGTTTTTGAGCGCATCTCTGTGAAGAAAATGTAATCTTCACTGTCAGAATCATCATCTGCATAGCCACCATGCTGTGTGAACTCATGAATAGACAAAGAGTAGTCTTCTATAATCACAGGCAGCAGTCTGGATCTTCCTTCAATGACAGCATCTTCCTCTTCAGATTGTTTAGTTTCAGAGTCAGCTGTCATATCCTGATCCGCATCATCTTTTGATATCCCAGGAATTCCTTTCACCCGTGACAGATACACAGCCAGATTAGAAATGAACTTGATTCCCAATTTCTGTCCACACTTAATAAGCTCCAGCAGCATATCAGACCGAATACGAACTATTCTGGAACGGTAAATGTAATTAAGGATTGCTTCAAAAATCTCAGGTCTTATAAAGTTGAGCTCAATCACATGGCCAGAGATATCAAAAAGCTGATGAAAGTATGAGCTTGCTGCTGCCAGAATATTCTTGTGGGCTCTGTATGTGTGATCCTGTACAATGAAGGTCACATCACAGAAAAGTCCCAGTAAGCGTTGCTTATTAAGAGACTTCAGCAAGGTTTTCTGGTAATGAGTGTCTGCCACAGAAATCAGTTTAATGCTCGCCATCGCTGAAGACAAAATAAGAAATGTAATAAGTGAAAAGAGTGATATTTAACAAGGGGAATAAAACAAAGTTATCACACTGAATTAAACAATGTAGCGGAAACAGCACAAAGACAGATCATGAATTGAATGGTGCTGAAATAGGGGGAGTGACTCCAGATGATACCAGTTCTCAATTATTTTTTTTCAATAACAGTAGACTTTCTATTTGCATTGTACAGTTGTTATTCTCAGACCTCCTTATCACAGTAGAATCAGGTAGAAGTTGGATGTGCTTCTAATTTGTATGAACAAAATAAGAAATATGACTCCTCAATTATATAATTAGTACAATTAACTAACCACATCCAAAGTATCTTCCTATAGCACCATATGTATTCAAGCATTTCATTAAACAGCTTACATCAAAATTACAGATTGATCATAGCTTTGAATTTTAATCACATGTTCTTTCTAAATTTTCTCAAAATGGCCCCAAACAAAACACAATATTTATTACAAATTGCTAGCCAAGGTTGCATTATAATGTACTTTTGTGAAAATGGACATTTCAACACCATAAAGTTGTCATCTGAATTCTCTTTAAAGTTGGAAAGCTTATATGTATCTTAATAGATAAGATTCAGGAAAATATCAATAGACGTGCTCAAGACAAAGACCTTTAGATATATGAAAAACAACTGGTTAATTGAGGTTTGGTTGAGTAATAATTATGGTATAACATTTTGCTCAGGATACACTGCTTAAATATTTGTGGCACTAAGAAAACACACTTGCAGACCTGAGACAGAAGTACACAGATAGGGCAGATAGGACAGTCAGTCACATGTGCAGATGATAACTGCATATTCTAGAACAGAGGTTCCCAAACGGGAGCAAATTTGTCCCAAAGGAGTAAATTTCATATACTCAGTAAATTTGCTTAAAAAAGCTGAAGTCATGAAAATTTCATTTAGTTCCCAAAAGCAATGTGAGACTTGCCTTCTCATCATAACTCAAGTGTTTTTCATTCTGTGTCTGATCATCATTAGCTGATTTTATATAAGTGAAATGGCATTATCATATGCTATTATTGTTACTGTTATTTGAACTAAGAAATAAAAATAGTATCTTAAAATTTCCCCTTTTTCAGTCAGTTTATTATGGTGGGAGTATAAACGCAAATTACTGAACAAAACAGAGTGGGGATCAATTACTTTTGAAAAGTTGCAACCTGGTAAAAGGGGTGAAAAAGGTTGGGAACCCTTGCTCTAGAGCAACATTCAGAAATACATATTGTGTATTAAGAATTAGTATCATAGGCCAGATTGTACATCTATGCGACATCTATTATATAAAAAAATCCTGCGATGAGACAAGACTTTTTGGAAGATTTTTTCAAGTCCCGCAAGTAGAGACTTTGGCCATGAGATGTTTTCAAGTCACACCCTCCTCTCAACCATAGAAAACCACGCACACGGTACTCTCATTCGTGTGAATGCTTTTGACAGACACAGTTTTTGCTCTTTCAGCTCTTATGAATTTTAACGTTTTCCTCACTTCAAGTTCCCAATTAAAGAAGACCTATTGTGTCCAAATCTTATTTAAGAATTTCATCACGAAGGGTTATCAACAGAAAAAATGATTGCACGGGCAATCCTAGCACTGAGAAACGATGAAGTCAAATGAATTAACACCAAAAATGTTGATCGGTTACACTGCAAATTGGTTAAATGCGTATCAAGAGATTATGCTGAAACAGTTGGTGGTGATCGTGTGGAAGATGAAAACATCTACTTACAATATCCCGAAGAATATCTAAAACCGTTAACACCGTACGGCCTTCCACTTCATGAATTACTGTAGAAAGAATGATGTATCCAAGAAAGGTAATGTAGTACATCTTCAGGGCATAACATTGGACAACAAAGGAGATCTTGATATTCCATTTGGTATAAAACATTAACAGTTTCCCGTTAGAACAGCATTTGCAAAGACAATTATCAAATCACAGAGCCAAACATTTGAAAAAGTTGTTTTATTTAAAAGAGAGAAAGAAACGAAATTCAATTACAGGCAGTTATACGTTGCGTTGTCACGATGAAAGTCCAAGCACAGAATCACAATTCAATGCTATATTGATGAAAATTTTATTTAAAAAATTGTTTTTACTGAAGTTTTACAGTAAAAGTGTAAGTTTAAAAGGTTTTTGCGTGTTAATTTCAAAGCCAAACGGAACAAAATCATATTATGCAACGAATAACTCAAACGCAACATGAAACATAATTTACTTTCAAATTATGACTTTTTACTATTTTTTTTAATATGGTTAATTTATCGCTGTAAGTTAAAATAGTTACTAAATTGTACATCTGCATCCCCATACGCGAGTGTCAGAAACTCAGAGAGGCTAGTGCGTAGTGCAAGCATGGGGGTTGGTGAGCAAAGCGAGCAGGGGGCATAGCCCGCTAGTTAATATATATTCCTAAGTTTCAACTGGGTGTCTCACTGACAGAAGATAGATAGACAGCAACGACATGCAGTATCTGTCTTTGAGAAAGACTCCATTGGGCAGCAAAACATTACTGATTCTTCCTCAGAGATGAATCTTGTTTCTGTATGGAACAAACTTTTATGTTAAATTAGGGTTACAAAAGGCCTCAAGAAAGGACATCTTCAAGGATAATTGCCAACAGGCATGAATTACTGTAGTCTGGTGCCACAGAGTTACAACATATGACAGCAATACAACTGACAGAGGGATTCATTTTATTTTCATCCATATTGTGGGCACCATTGAAGATAGTTTTTCAACTTCCAATACATGTTGACACACACTGAAATCCTACAATTTATCATAGGTACTGGGTGACCTGGTGTAATTCTTAAACAGAACATAATCAAACATGTGGGATGTTGTTGGCTAATCTATGGACATGAATTAAATAAACAAGGGTCGGGATGTGAGACAAAATTATATAGCGAAAAGAGTCAATAGATAGAATATTTCATGTAGTCTAAGCCAAAACACAAGACAGAAATCAAAGTTGATGGACAGGAAAGAATTCATACCCAGAGATATCATTAGTACTAATAACACAAGGTAACAATAATAACAAAGGGGTTTTTTTTCATTTATCCACAAGCTTGTCAGGAAGTATTCTATATTGGTCTTTACATCATCATGTTAATGATGTCACTCCCAGTCCTTTAGCATTGCAACAGTCTGGCAACCCTGATTCACAAACAGCAAAGATGGTGGCACAAATAATAAAAATGCATTTCAAAAAAACATCTTCAAAAACATTGTAAATCAAAAAAACAATCCTACCATTAACTTTTTACCTTTAAACGCCCTTAAATGATATCTCCATTATTTTTAAAGGTCAAGGAAAAGACAAAATAAAAAGCAAAATTCAGATCATGACAATAGGAAGATCATACAAGTATCAAATCACATTTAGCAGGAAAGGATAAAGCCAGCCATTGACTCAGTTTCCTGTTGTGCTCAAGCACCACTAGCTTTTATGCAGTAAAATGTTGAAAAAAAAACTCCCACAGCCTTTGTATGTTTTCATTTGTTTCATATTTTAGCATTAGACAATGGCTTCCTGGTTTTGCAATTTCCATTTTCGCCCATGAATTTACTCTAAATATATAATAATCTGATTCTGAATACTAAATGCCAATGAAGCATTAACTGTGTGATTATAGAGTTCTCCAAATGTTTAATAACTTTTAAAACAAACCAACACAAGTGGTTTACTGTAGCCAGTGTCACTAACCTGACCTGATGTAAGAGGGTGTAGATACAGTATGCAAGTCTAACATTTCAGTGTTGAAAGGAACACATTCCCATATCTTATACTTTTTAAGTGAAAAAGAACAAGATCAATTCAAAACAGTTTAGCCAAATGAAAAAATATAAAATTTAGGAAAATATATCACTTAGTCACTTTACTTTCTAGTGTTTTGGAAATTATGTAAATATATTTTTTAATTAACAAAAGATACATGTTTTCCTAAATCACTGTTCATCTTTCGTTTGAAATAAATTTCTGCTTTACATTTTATATTTCAATTTTTCAACTTACCAGCAAAACAAAAGGAAATTGACTCAATTTCCTTTCTGAAAACTGAATAGGACACATAATTGAATCTCTCCCTCACAAACACAGGCTGTTGTTTCGACAATGGACTTGACTGCACCACATACTGTATTGTGCCTCTGCAAGCTTTAATCTTCATTGACTATTACTAAAACTAAGTTAACATCATAATGCAGAGGAACAAGATGAATACCTCCTAACAATTTAAAGTCAGACATTTGCTGCCAATGAAATACATACCTGAAAAAGTAAGAATTCAGCAGCACAAAGCAGACAAATCTGTAATTAAAGGGAAGGCACATATTAAATAAAAGATACAAAAATACAAAATCTGGGATTTAGTGCAAGGCACTGAGTTATAATTTTCAACTAATTGTCTCCCTAGTATTAATCCATGTCTACAAAACAGAGTATGTAACGGGCTATAAAGTTTCAGCCCAATGTTTAAAGGAATGGAGAAGCATTGGATTTACCTGCCATGCGAAGGGAATACTCTGTGCACAACTGACCTGCTTAGAAATAGACAGCTAGAGCCAAGTGGTGTATAGAGATAGTGCAGGAAGCCCAGGAATGTCCATGCCTTCTGGTCTTTTGTCAGTGGTAGTCAGAGTCCAAGGATGCTATAGGACTACCAGGAAATGATTTCAAGTACTTACTGTTTCACTTTGAGGTGAACCCTGGCTCTGGAATTGACTCTGGTGTAGGTTATAAATGTCTAGAAAATTACAAGAGTTTACCATCTCGGAACTGGGAGGCAATTGTCAAAAGTTAGTGGGTTGGGAAGAAGGTGGTGTAGAGAAGAATGAACATTAGAAAGTTTGACTAGTTGGGCAACAGCTCCCCCTTGTGGTAAAATAGCATTGACATCTGTTGTGTAGATGTAGGAAATCAGAGAACAGTTTGCTTTTGTATGTTTGCTTTATTTACTCCCATTGCTACCTTCCCTGAGGGGAGATTTGATTATCATAAACAAGATGTTGATTATCAGTTATTACATTAGTTGGGAGCTGCAGGGAAAGGTCATGGCAAGAGCCGAATTGTAAATATATTATTTTGAGTTTGGAAAATACATGAAAGTAATGATGTAATGAAAATAAAACCTGCCTATCATGATTCATTATTCTTGGAGTAATTAGCACATTGTGCAGGATGGCACAGTGACCGAGTGCTATCACTCAAGAGACTCATGGGAATCTTGCAGCAAAGTCACTTTTCATCATGGAACCAGCATACAATATATAATGTATGCATGTACAGTATATATGTCAGAAGTGCCATTGAGGATGGACAGATATCCTGACTGGGATGCAGGGTGATATTTTTCCTGACCAAGAGGCCATAATGGAAGGATTGCATAGTTTGAGACACAACCTGACTGGGATGGCTTGCAACGTTCATCCCATTTGGTATAACAGAACAATGGATGGACTGGATGTAGCTAAAAACCAGGAGTAGTTCAACCCCTTTCTGCATTATAGGTGGAAATGTCCCTCTTGAATGGTTCCTGTTTGGACAACTGCAGGGCTGCATGAAATCTGAAGTGTGGAACTGTAGCCCTGTTGGGGGGGTCCATGGGTTAGGGTTTTCACACAAAACTAGACGTGTTCCCAACAGGCCATGCCTTTATACCAGAAGCATTCCCAGGTCCAGCTTAAATGGAGTTTGCCAGCTCACCTCAGACTTGGGATTCACCAGGCAATTCTCTCCAGGAGGAATGGCGAGCAGAGAAAGTTCTGCATTGAGGCATTAAGGCCATGATTTAGTGACACTCCTTCACTGTGGCCTGACAAAGTAGCCCATCCCTAATGTCCTTTTATAAAATTTTAAAAATGTTCAATGCATCCCCCCTAAAACAAAAACAATTAATAGGTGATTACCTCCTTAAAAAAACTTACGCATAAGCAAAGTGCTCCAGGGAAAAGGTCCCAGAAGTCATAGGCTGACACGCACTAGGCACTATGGTTGGTCTTCAGCCAGAAGAACGTTGAATCAAGCAGTACTGACCATGATGGCCAGTATCCGTAAAACAGGAAGATGAGTGGCACTGTGGATGTTGTTAATTGCACCCTGGGAAATTCACGCACCAAATGTCACTTCTCATTAAATCTTAGGGTGTCCTGGAGCCCACAGTGTGATTCATAAAAGGAACTTTATTTGGAAAAAAAGCAGTATAAACATATAGATCAGCAAGAGACAGAACTCTAACCAGCTATAAATCACTCCCAATTAAAGCAAAAATCTGCCAAATTATAATAATTAGAGTAGATTATAAAGAAAGCAAAGATTATGTACCTGATGAAAAGAAGAGAATGGGTATGTCAATTTGCCACACAGTGCATATCTGCAATAAATAAAAACAAAAATCAGCAAATATTTCAATTCATAAAAGGAAAATTGCACAAATTATATATGGAGAAATATATACAGTGCCTAAAGAATACAGTGATGAAAGATACACATGGATCCATGAAATGAAAAGTCTGTTTCAGATTAGGTCACCTTGGAAAAAGACATTCATCCTGCCTGTAGTTTGCCTGTAAAGACTTAGTGTCTGGTAATTTAAGTTGAACTGTTTCAGCAGCACCATGGCACCTCACAGCACTTGGACACGGCTCCAATTCCCAGCAGGATTGCCTTCTGTGTGGAGATTGCATGTTCTCCCCATATTCACGAGTGTTTCCTCCAAGTACTCTGGTTTCCTCCCACATATTGACTGGTGTCATTGACCCAAATTGACCCACGGTGAGTTAGTGCATGAGTGTGCCATGCCCACATCCAGGGCTGGTTCCAACCTTGCGTCCATTACTGCAAGAATAGGTTCCAGCTTCCTGCGATCATGACCAGGAATAAACTGGGTATATAAAAAATGGATGCATAATTATATAAAGCATACTGTATGAGCATGGCACATGGCATGGAACAGTAAATACATTAGAGGCTTAATTCACATCAACAACTTTTATCCCTTCTGTTGGTGCAATACATTGGCACTTAAGGCACTCTATTACAAGACTTTTAAAAATAAAAAAGAATCTTTTTTTTACTGTTGCACATAAATTTCAATTTCAAATAGATTATGTCCAGTGTCTGGGAGGACTGAACTTTGAGCCTAAATCAAGTGCAATGAAAGTTTTAAAACATAGTATAAACTGATAGCAAATGAGGACCTGAAATGTGTCAAGATTAGCAGAATAAAAGCAATTTTTAAAAAATTGCAAAGAGGTAAATAAATTCTGCCTTGCACATAAAGTGATTAGATAACTCAATGCAAAATCAGATTTTACTTAAATTGAATTAGCTTCTTTTTCACAGTGGGTGGTTAAGAGGAACAATGATCAGTGCTGCTATCCCACACCTCCGAGGAACCAGAATAGACGTGTTGGTTTGGTTTAGACATTCTGGGTCCCTGAGGAGGTTTTGGGAGCACCTCCAGACCAGAGTGGTAAGTCTAAGGTAAATTTCATGTGAATCTGGTGTGGAGTGTGAGGGAGTGTGCCCTGTGATGAACAGGCTTGGCTCCTGCCTCTCGCCCACTGTTACCAGGAAAGGATCCGACTTCCTGCAATCCTATAAAGGAAAACACTTATTCAGAAAACGGACAGATGTTTTTTAAAAATTGCTGTATTCTTCCCTAAAATCTCTAAAAAGGACAGAGTTTAAAACTGTTTATTTAAATACTTAAGAATTATGTGTGTTTTATTTAAAACATTACAACTTTAAAATCTTTAAAAATGTAATTAAACTTCATATATACTGTGTTTCTAGGGTTGGTTTAGGCCTTGAACCCATTCCTTTCAGAAAAGGCTTAGGTCTGTACTGAACCAAATGGGTCTGATAATGTTATATTTCTGTGGATATACTGTATGCTATTTTCGGGTTCTTTTGTGTTTTATTCAATGCTAGTGATTTTAGTTTTTGCTATTAAATTAGTAATTGTGGACAACATTCTTGACTATTAAAATGCATACTGAATTGAATCTTATTTAACCTGACAGTAAAGTTTTTGTTTAGTTAGTGTGTCATTTGAAATCGATCTGTTATATCTCATGCCAAAAATGTTATTCTCATTTCACTTGGTGATGTTGTTAAATTTTAAGGGAGGAACAGCACTTTAGGTTACTTGAGTTCCATACTAAAGTTAATTTTTAGTTTGTTCTGCACATCTGGTATGCTCAGACATTGCAGCAGATGGGTTATTTGTGTAGCATGGTGGAGCAGCGCTACTAAAGAGACCAGAGTTCTTGTCTTGGGCACTCCCTATGTACAGTTTGGAGGTTACCCTTTGGTGCTTCCTCTCAAATACATGCATGTTAGGTGAATCAGCGTTGATAATTTGGCACCAGCGTGTGTGTGTGTGTGCTGGTGCCCTCTCTGGATGTTTTTCATGTTTGTTTCTGCCTTGTGTCCAATGCTTTCTGAGATAAAAGACTCCAGCTGCCCTATGACAAATTCCCAGGTCTTTAAGGTATCGTCCACTTGGTGTATGATGTGTTAGTAATTGAATGAAATTGAGAGGCTGATAATAAGTTATCATAACTGAATGGAGGAAGAGATAGCTTTTACAGCTCAGAAGGCACACTTGAAAGATAAATAAGAAATGGAATTTTCATAACACACCTAATGGGTTTCAAAATCCTGAAACTTTTGTTCACTCAAGCTAAACTTCAAATATTTTGAAATTAATTTATTGAACACATATACACATGTAAAGAATGTATTTCACCCATTAACTGATCAGTGTTAATTCAGATAACATTGTCTTTTATACAAATAACTGACGGAGGAAAGACACGCTTTAGGGATTATATCTCACACCTAGGAATTCCGAGGAGATGTCAAATCAATCTTGATCAAGGCTGGATAGATTATGCACAGACATGCCAATAACTGACAAATGGAGAGATGGGATGGATGAATGCTGTCCACACGACACCTCTCTATCAATTGTTGACTGGTCTTGATCCACTTTAATGTTTTCATGAATAAAATATTCTTAAAGAGTGGAGTCTGGTAATGAACTAAGCTGTGCAAGAGTTGAATTTTGTCCGCAGTTAAACCATCAGTTTTAAAATTTGATGATAGGTTTTTGATAGCCAGTTTATTAAATTGTTTATATTTGGTTCTGTCAGAATGTTTTGCTAGAAGGAACTACTCTTCCAGTGAAAAGGTCTATGTATTTGAATCCAGCCTTTTACATTTCGATGGTGGGACAGCAAAGCAAACAACATCACTATCTATTATTTTAAATGGACATTCTTGTCTACTGGAATTTCTTCTGTTCAATATACCAAATGAACTATCAATGAGCATTTCTTGTTTCATCTGAATTAAAATTCAGTATATAAAGATGAATTCTGAGAGACTCATATCTGTTTATTTTGCTTGTGATTTTACAAAAATAATTGTTTCTGGGCACTTTGCCATGAACTCTCACATCACTTTAGCATTTTGGTTCTCACAGATGCTAGTGTTTTGCTGATTGTTTGATTACCCTTTCATCTAATATTATCCTGAATAACCTTTCCGATTCTATTCTGATTAATATTTTTTTTTATTTGTAATTTTGTAAGGAGGAATGGAAGTGGGGCTTGATTTTTATAAAGAAAATGGGCCATAGCAAGTTAGAAATTAATTTACTTGTAATATACTGACAAATTCTTTATTTTAATCATGACAACATGAATGTTGCTAATGTTCTCCTGTCATATCTGTGGAGATATATAGTATGGGAACATATTATAATATGTGAAAAATATGCAGAAAATAGTGAACCATATGCAGTGTTTATTCTCATTAACTAAGAAATCACCTCATCATTTCAGCCACTCACCAGAACTGCAGCAAGTTAACATCTGTTGCCAGGTTTTCTAGACTATTTAGAATGTTCCATGTTTTACAGAGGTAATCTAATTCATGATACAATAGTAATAAATGCAATATTTTATTAAAATGGTATATATTAAAACTTACAGAGTAAAATAAAAGCTTATTATCTCCTTTATATCCAGATTATAGTCCAAGAAATTCATTTGTAGAGTTCTATTCTTCTTTGATATGGTACAATCCAAAAAGTAAAAAAAAAATAGTGGAAGTATAAACTCAGGGTGTTTCATGAAGTTTCAAAAACATCTACAATGGTAGTCCAAAAGTCGGACTTCAGTCATCAGTTCACCCATTTTCAGTTTACCTTTAAGCCATCTGTTATCAGTTTCTGCTTTATGCATTCCAGGGTCAGGGATGGGAATGAAGACAATCACAGCTAGATCCAACTCAAGCCAGGAATCAGCCTTGAACGGGAGAACCAATGCATCACGTGCGAGGAAAAACTGGATAATTGAAGGAAAAGCCATGCAGACAGCCTACCCTTTCAATTTCAGGGTACGTACTAAGGATTCATACCTTCATATAGTGATGCTTGTAAGACTGTAGAGCGCAGTTATGTATAAACCTACACCTGCTCATTAGGATATAAATTACAGGCACATTTTTAGATGTAGTTTTCTGTATGAAGCATTCAATACAAAAATAAAACTACTTGATTGTATAATTTCTTCTGTCAATGCTACACTGATTGGAGACAAACAGATATTTACAATGGTATTTTGCTTTAGTTTCTTTTTCAAATGTTTACAAATACTAAGCTGACCCGCCTTTTAAGGCGACCGACTTTAAGTTGACCACTACTTAAGGCAATTCAATATGTAGATCAATTTGATATTTTATACAAACTCATTAATTTGGTTATATTGCATTTGAGCGGTATTACTTTAATACTCGTAGTTTCTGTTATTTTTGTGATGAAATTTAAACTTTTTTTCTATATTGAGGTCGCCCTTTTGAACCCCCCTGATATTTACTACGCGGTGAGGCATTTGTACTCCACATTAATTATTTCCAGAGACATAATTTTGTCTATTTTTCCAGCGCATCGCGCACAAAAGCAAGGGAACGATGGGAGCACCAAAACTCTGCTCACATCATGTCGCTTCGTACCGCAAGCTGCAAGTAGTAAGTCTGTGATAAGCGGAATACCGCTACGCTTTCCACTCACGGGACGGAAGGACAATCCTGACCACTTTTATATTGTAAGAAAGAAGAAGAAGATATCACACAGTCTGGAGTAGAAAATCATCTTTTACCTGGAAAAACGAAACTACAAATCCCATCGTGCATTGCAAAATGGACGGGGCGTGTGTGAAACTCCGCGCCTGCGCAGCACTCATGGGACAGAAGGACAATCCCGACCACTTTTATATAGAAGGATACCAGATTTCCTTGTTATGCATTGTATAAAAACTATTAATTTGCAGCCTTTGGAGCGAATACGCCTGAAAATCTTTTGTTCTTGTTGTCATTTTTTGTTGTTGTTGTTTCATCTCGTATTGGGAGTCATTAGAGAAAAGCAGGTTAGGGGTGATAAAAAATATATATCTGTTAATATAAAGAATTCCTATTAAGAAAATCTGTTTTAACTGGTGTAACTGCTTTCTGACCCTGTGTGTTAAGCTGCCTTTCATAATGTGTCTACTTCATGTAGAATGAGGTATGTCTAAGGAGGAAAATTAAATAAATAAATGAGTAGTGACAATAAATAAATAATACCAATGATATATGAGCATAAATAGTTAAATGTACTACAAAATATTTTTGTTCCTTATTTTTTTATGTGTCTATTTAATTATTTCTTTATTGATTTCTTTCAGTGACACCGCAAGCAAAATAAAGTATGCCTTGATGTGAAAACTGTCACTTTCAAAGTCGAGAGGGTGGGTTGTAGTAAGTGGTGTTTTTTGTTTGCTGAATCATCAGTGAAGTGCATGTTCAAATTTGTGGCTGTGCAAGATGGCAATGAAGCATTGTCCAGTATTACTGCTACTTTAATTCAAGGGTCTCGGAATTCATCACCAGGACTCTGCATCTGAAGTATCTGCTGTGAATGTACCCCTTCATTAGCCAAAGATTCAGGTCCAAGATAACAATAATTCACCAATTTAAGAAACAATACTTATTAGAGTCCACCCTCTCGACTTTCATTTCTAGACTTATATCATATTGCATGAAGGGGTCACAGAACTAAATAAATGAAAAAATAATTAAATAAATATACATTAAAAATGTTGTCACCCTGTGATGGACTGGTGCCCTGTGCTTGCTGGGATTGGCTCCAGAAGCCCCTGTGACCCTGGTCTGGATTAAGCAGGTTAGAAATGACATGACATGAAGAATGTTTCTCTTTTTGCTTAATAACATTTATTATTCTACATTATCAGAAGTTTTTACACAAAGTGACTGACATCATCAGCATACATTATAACTGTTTGCCTACCTATTTTATACATTTTATAGCACCGGCAGAGTAATGACGTGGTCGTTGTGTGGGTCTGATCCAAAGACATTGTGGTTTAGAGTCAAATTAATAAGAAAAGGCATATTGTTCACTTATGAGTTAAAAGTAGCATCACTTACCAAATAGCTTCATTTTTACATTTTTTTTTCTGTGAGGTACTTATATGGGTTACAAACTCGAAGCCAGCTTGAAAAGAATTTCAATATAAAAGATAAAGACAGTTTCTGCACAGAATACTTGATACCTCATCTCATTTGTTTTAGCAATCCATTTATTCATCAATTCACTATCCCCATTTTGTGCTGAAGGACTGTGGTCTGCCAGCAGTTTCCTGGTAATGTCAGGCTCAAAGATAAATCAGACATATCAAGAATTTTTTTATATTGGGACATTTCAGAGTCAGTAATAGCCTACACATTTTTGAGAATGAGTATCTGAAGAAAAACCTATGAGAGCAAAGGGAAATATACAGCTTCCACAAAGACAGCAATGCAGGTTGGAACTCAACTGTTAAATTCTTGTCTTCATGGCCAGCCTACATCTGCATGTTTTTACTTTACTTTTTTATCGTCCTTAATACTAATAAAAATATTTGAACTGCATAATTGTTTTGCATAAATACTAATTAAAAGTCTGAGAACATCTTCCCTTATAAATAATAAGATACAAATTAAACAGTATATTACAGATGTCACCATTTTAAATAAATGAGGGAGGTAGATACTAGATTTCAGTAAAAACAGGCTTAGTGCTTTGTTCTCATTAGATCTTTTCTTCAAAATGTGATTTCTTCCATTAAATGGATCTTGCTTTCAATTACATCTGTAAGCCATTTTTCTCGAAATCTTGACTGGCCGGGCCTGTCAAATGAATAAAATAATAAACCCATGGAAGAATACAAAGAATACATTTAAAGTATAGTAATAGGAAAGTTTACAATAAGCATGTGTAAAATATTTGTTTAAACAGGCTTTACATGTACTTACCATTCAACTAATCAACATTTATTTTATTTCACAACAATCACTCTTCTAAAATACATATACTGTATAATATACACTGATATACAGTATAAACTTACATATAAACACAGAGGTGACATAATGATCTCAGTTCACTTGGTAATCCAGCAGTTGGATTTAAACATGCCTCACCTTTAACCACTAAACCATGTTTTGCATGACTATTAAATCAAATTGTGGTCCAAAAAATTATGAATTAAAATAAATGTTTCATATCAGTGAAATAATACAAACAATAATAACGGATTTTATTTTATTTGTCTTCAGCATTAGTGTCTCAGTACAAAAGATCGCATTTTGGATTTCCAAAAATTCATTTTCCAAAATAATGAAATGGTTTATAGGATTTTTTTAAAAGAATACTCAGGCATAGTCATAAGGTTACTGAACAGCCAATCATGACAACAAATATTGCAACATCTGAAACAGTGCGGGTGGGTGTGTACACATGTATAGTAACTCTTTAGAATACGTATTGTCTATATTGTGTATAATTGTATGCAGGAACATCATTTCATGAGAAGCCCACAAAACCCACAACTAATCCAAAAAACAGACTCAGTTATGGGATGCACTCTGGACCCCCAGGAGGTAGCAGCAAAGGAGAAAGCTAAAACAAAACTGAGTGCCATTATGAACAAAGCTACATGTCCTCTCTCTGACACACCAACATGGAGGACTTTCAGCTAATGAATCATTCCACAGAAGTGTGTCAAGAAACATCATGAGGCTCTTTTATACCTACGGCAATTCACCTTTATAATGCCACACTGGAACTGTGACTGCTCTTTTTATCAGACATTTTCCTTTCTTTTTAGTAATTATTGTAATTCAAATACCATACTTTCACACTCACACAAATAAGCCTCCCATCATTTTTTGATTATGGGAAGAAACCAGAATTTTCAGAGGAACTTACAAAAACAGAGGAAAAATACACAAACTCTAAAAAGCTGATTTCCTATCCTATCGCTATGCAATGTTGTTTTTAATGTCAGATAATAATTACATGCATAGTAATAAATGGTTCATTTTTACCTGTGCATAAGTTGATTTGATTCCACAAAAAAACATACTTGAACAGGCATATTCTGAAAAAAACAAAAGCAATGAAACAGTCTATCTGTGTAGTATTTCAATGCTGAAAAATATGTATGGTATATGAAATGATGTAAGACTGCTTGCCATATTCAGTATTACCAAAGCTGCTTAGGTATTCTGATTCTTCTGGTATAATTCTATTTAAGAATCTCACAACAATGTGTTTAATAAAGAATGTCAGCTGCACTGGGTGGTTTGGCATTCATTTTTTCATATAAAACAGTCCATCCGTCAACCTGTTGTGCAAAATCATTTTCATTTCATGGTGAAAAGGAGCAAGGGTGTAAGGCAGTAACTAGTTAGATGGATAAGACACCATCCCTCATAGGGCACACTCACGTCTACATAATCAACTGATCCAGTTTTGAGTCCTCAATTAACTTTATGTGCACATATTTGTTATGTGTGAGGAAACCAGGGTACTAGTTTCATTGAGACGGGTACAATATATAAGTTCCACACAGGCAGTGAATTAAAATATAATCAATGAAGCTTTATGGCAGCAGCACAAAGCTCTGTCACAGTGCAGCTAATAGATTCTGGAATAATGTGGAAATATAGTGAGACTAAAATTGCATGATTACCTGTGATTTGTTTGTAAAAACATCAACTATGAAATAGACACAGGCAGTTGACCGTGGCACTGGTTTTCGTCGAGTTGGAATGCTCCATTTCACTCTGTAATGGTAGCGCGTGATGCTCTCCAAGACATCCTCCTCAATAAAGTCAGTGCAGTGGAGCCACCTGCTGGACATTTCCCAAGTCTGTAACAAGTGAGTTGGAGAGAAATCACATTTGTATTACTATAGATATAAAGGTAAAAAGCAAGAAATATCAGATGTTTCACCTAAATCAGTGTTTCTCAACCTTTAAGTATTTGCCACCCGAGTTTTCTTAACAGTTTTAATCGCGCCCCCCTTACGTTTTTTTGAAAGGAGCCCACTAATACCAATTTGTTCTTTTTTAATTAATGATATATCATAGATGCATATTTTATTATACCTACTTAACTTTTATCAACATTTATCTAACTCTTTATTTATTTTTCTAGTATCAGAATGTAGTTTAAGTTAATTTGTTTTGATTTCAATAGATGTATTTTTCATATTTTCAATTCTTGTTTTCTTTTTTTCACATCTTCGTGCCCTCCTTTTTGTTACTTCGCGCCCTCCTAGGGGGGCCCGCCCCAAAGGTTGAGAACCACTGACCTAAATAATTAAATTGACATATATAATATATCTTGTCAGTAATACTAGTGTTTTGAATATGAGTACCTCTCTAATGTTAACTTTGTACCCATTCACAGAAGCTCATTGAATTAATTCAAAGCACAAAGTACCTGCAGAAAATGCAAATGACAGCCGGATAATAATATTGCATCTAAATGCAAAAAGATTATTATAGAAAGGTTTCAGCCTGCTGTCACGTGGACTGTTTGTTACGCAGTTTTGGAATGCTGCTAAGTCAATAAGGCTAATTATTTTAAACACAAAAGCACTAGGGTGTTGTACCGTGTTAGTCATTATTAATGTAGTGAGAAGTCAAGCAAAATGACACCTTTTATTGGCTAACTAAAAAGATTACAATATGCAAGCTTTCGAGGCAGCTCAGGCCCCTTCTTCAGGCAAGATGTAATACAGAAACTGATGTATTACATCTTACCTGAAGAAGGGTCCTGAGTTTATCCTATATGTGAGATTCCAGTATATTACAGGGTCTAGAGGAATGTCTTTAGTTGTGTTGGACAACCAACATGAAAAATGTTGGGTGTAGGAATACTTTGCACTTATGGTGTCCCAAATGAAATTCTTGCTGCAGTACAAGTACTGTGAAATAGCTGTATTTACTGGTACTTATGAGGTGGGCAAGTGGGTCAGCCACTCCACCTGGCAGGCTGACTTCAAAACCAGTCAGGACCAGAGGATCACCTAGAGATTTTGTTTTGGTACTTTCTGTTCGATCAAAGGTTTTCCGCCCGTGAATTTATTTTGTCAATAAAGATTGCATTGTCAGTAGAATATATACTGTATATTTAGGAACTCCAGGTTGAAGTTCATTAAAATTAAAATGCACCTTGATCCAATATTGAACAGGGACTCTAATCTGTGAGGCAGCTCTGCACGTGATATTACTAACAAATGACAGTATATGCACTACTAAGTAGTACTTGTGTGAAAAATCTGAATTGGACATACAAAAATATAAAGGAAAAGGAAGTCAAAGCAGGTATCAGGTGTACTATGACAAGGTACTATCATAACAACCATCATACCGTTAATAACACTAAGCAAGCCAACATTTACAAGAATAGAAAATTTATAGAGATGTAAGCACATTGGAATTGGCAAAAGAAGGAATAATAACAGAGAAAAAACACCAAATCTTATAGCTACTTTGAGCCTACCTACATAGGTTTGTGTTCCTTTTTAACATTTTGCCTGTCTCAGAGGACCACAAAGCACCCTTAAGCCCACCTCCCATGCTCCTCTCTTTCTCTCTTTGTCTCCCACCACTTCAGCTCCTAACGCGAAACACCTTCTGACTCTAGACTCATTAAGGTTATGACTTTGAGGAGGCATTAAGCCCATTCTCAGGGCCGAGCCCTGGTGTCACGTCTTGTTCAGGGCAGCTCTACTATTACAACAGCTCTGCAATCTCTAGCAGCTACTGGTGCTCCTACATCTCCAAGCCTTTACGCATATTTGAGACAGCCTCCTTACTGCCTGATCCTGATCTCATAAAAGAGTGATGTGGTTCTTGCTCACTCTCCTGGTAGCCATATGGTGCCCTCTGTCAGTCTGGAAGTCTTTTAGTCCTCTGCTAGTTCTTTGTGGCTTTACTCTGTCAAGTCTGGACACTGCTGAGATCCTGCCCTCTAACCTCTTGTGGAAGCATTGTCCATTTCTTTCCAGAAAATCTTGTTTTTTTTTCCCTTTTTCCTAGTGTACCTGTGCTTGTTCCTTCTGGGGCATCCATTACATATAGAGGACACACTTCTCATTGATGCTATCCTTGCCAGAATGTGCTTCCCTCTCCTTCTTAAAACTGATGCTCTGAGCCAATGTTTGCTGCCTACAATCCCTCTTTTCTCTGCACCAGCCATTACAAAGTCCAAACATCAACCTATAAAGGTCTCTCAGCTGAATGTTGTAAAGAAAATATACAATGCTTAACATACACCAGGGATCTCAAACATAAGTCCTGGAGAGCCCAGTGGCTGCAGGTTTTCATTCTAACCCTTTTCTTAATTAGTGACCTGTTTTTGCTGCTAATTCATTTCATTAGAATTAATTTTAATTGAACTGCTCTTGAAGACTCGGGCCCAGTAGTTATTTCTTTTTCCTTAATTACCAGACAAACATTAATGAGATACAAAATGAACCAAAACATGAGCAGCAAACTGTGACCATCATACAATACCTGAAAATAAAAAGGGTGGAGGTCTCAGGGATGCTGATTTGCTCAGGTACCCAAAACATTTTAACAGTGTTCTTAGAAAAGTAAAAAATCAACAATTTTGAAAATATCTGCTATTACACAATGAGAGAAGCAACAAGCCATGGAATTAAAGAACAGGTTTAATTAACAACAAAACTCTGTGCCTAATTAAGCAACTGGTTAGAGTGAAATTAGTTGGAGTTTGAGGCCCTGACTTAGTTGGTCTTCTGTTGGCTCAATCACATCACATGTCATTTCTGTTTAAGGAAAGAAATGAAGCAATTCAGAAGAATGATGAAGAAATTCCAGGGAACAAATCTTAAAAAACAAATCAATTAAAATTAATTCAAAAGAAGTTAATTAGGAGCAAAAACAGGTCACTAATTAAGAAAAGGGTTAGAATGAAAACCTGCAGCCACTGTGGCCCTCCAGGACTGGAGTTTAAGATCCCGAACATACACTTTAGTGATGGGGAACTTGAATTAGAAATACAGATATCCTTTTAAGCATTTAGAGAAAATACATGAAGTGTATTACTGAAATCATTTTATTTGAAGAGGACATACATATTTAGCCATAAATCAATGGTTTTGAAAATCTTTACTTACTAAAATATACTCTTCAATTTGCCTGATTCCAAGGTCTATTGTGAAGTCTTTACTTGAAGTCCACTGAATGTCTTTCACCTCCTGATTTGAATTTTCTGAAAACAAACAAATGCACTTGTTCCATAAATAAAGTAAAATAAAATGTTTTATATGTACAGGATTTGCATTTTGATATGCAATATAGACTTATTGCAAACTTGACAGAATAGTTTCCAGAAAAATAAAAAAGAGAAATGCTCAGATACTACATTATCAAAAACCAAAGAGCAGTCACCAAAGAAAAACAAAAAAATAGAGCATGCCAATGAAAATACATAAGGAGGCTGATAAAGTCACTTTACTAGAGATATAAAAATCTGATTACCTGTTGCCACTTGAAATAAACAAGTTTTAAATGTCCCTAAATGTGTGCTAAACAGTAAACAATGCACAAATCCAAAATAAGAAAGTGCCTAGTACAAGAGAACAGGAATAAAAGAATTATGCCTTATCAACTTCTGCCTATTAGGATTATTGTAGTTTTATGTAAGAATGTGAAAAAAAATCAACCATAGTCTTATGCTCATGTTGACATTCTACAAGAACTTTACCTCTTGCTTGCAGATGCATATCTAACAAATAATTCTTGGCATTTTCTAGTGCAATCTCAGTAACTGTTGCAGCTTTCTTGTTAATCAAATCAACATATTCATCATCCATTGTCCCTGAAGAAAAACATGAAAGCAAACTTTATGAAGGTTAAAAACCAAATATATAGTAAAGTATAGTATAGTGTAGTATAGTATAGTATCTTATAGTTTAGAAGAGTATATATAATAATATGTGGGTCAGTCTTATAAGCACAACATAGCACTGTGTGGTTAAATTGGTGAGCCGTGATTTCCCACAGCGGCGTGAACTCCACAAAGTCAATTTACATGGCATGTTGCGCACTTTAAAAAGCTGTTATTTAATATTAATCTTGGCACATACTAACTCAACCAGTCTTAGTATGTTTTACTTTATATCACAGCTTTGAAGACATACACGGTTTCAAAGTGTTATTCTCCAAAATAAAAAATTTAATTTACATTACTTTCACCATGAAGAAGTAGGAATTTTCACTTGCTTGTTCAGTAGAATGAGATCTGTTGCAGCATACATTATATAGAAGACTGTCACAAATTAATTTCACATAACACATGCCACAGCCTTTGGAAATCCGCAGTGCATATTATTTAATGTTGGTTTATGTAGGAATTACAATACTCATCCACTGTATTTCCTGGTACCTTTTAGGAAAGTTTTAATAAGTATTCGGATTTTTCATATTTTTTCACAAAACACAGAACAATTGTATACAGAAAACTTGTTTATACAAATGTGTATGGAACACCCTCAATGAGAAATAAAACAACCAGAAAACTTTAAACTGATATAGTTTAGTTTTAGATTATTTGAAAATATTTTAATGCATTTTTGAAATGTCAAAATGGAAAGTAACAGCTTAGTTACTGGTTCCGAAATTACAATGTACAAAATTACAAAGTTTCAGTATGATAACTGGAGCATGCTTTTGACTTTTGAAAAAGATCAATAAAATTAGGCACTCTGTACTTATTTATATATATTAAGCAAAATGAAGAGTGGTACTATATATCGTAGTTTGTAAAGAATGACATCTTCTTGATTTCTTTATCACATTACTCATAATAGATCTATTATTATTATTATTATTGTTATTGTTATTATCATTATGAAGCATAATAAATTCATAATTGCTGAGCTGATGTTTCCAGTCTCAAGTAGCAGTCATTAAATATGCAACTCCATATAGCAGTGTGTACACAATTAAGGCCTCCTTTAAGCTGTCCAGTTTATAGGGTGACCACAACTTTTTAAACTGCATCATAATTTGCTTTAAATAACCTATAAATGGGCGGCACGGTGGCACAGTGGGTAGTTAGGAGACCCAGGTTCGCTTCTCGAGTCATCCCTGCGTGGAGTTTGCATGTTCTTCCCATGTCTGCGTGGGTTTCCTCCCACAGTCCAAAGACATGCAGGTCAGGTGCATTGGTGATCTTAAATTGTCCCTAGTGTGTGTGTGTGTGTGTGCCCTGCGGTGGGCTGGCACCCTGCCCGGGGTTTGTTTCCTGCCTTGCCCCCTGTGTTGGCTGGGATTGGCTCCAGCAGACCCCAGTGACCCTGTAGTTAGGATATAGAGGGTTGGATAATGGATGGATGGATGTTCAACCTATAAATACATTATGAAATACATATCAAACAATTGTATGTGGAAAGCCTCTTTCTCAACTGAATAATTAATTTTGCATTAAGAAAAGACAAAAATAAAAGCTTGATCCAGTACTCAATACGTCTGACTTGCATTTTAGTTTAGAGGAATTTATTACTGCAATTTCACCCACACATTAACAATGGTTTTTTTTTATTCCCCAACTCTGGTCCTGGAGGGCCACAGTGGCTGGAGGTTTTCATTCTAACTCTTTTCTTAATTAGTGACCTGTTTTTGTTGCTAACTAACTTCATTTGAATTAATTTTAATGAACTTGTTTTTTAAGATTTGTTCCCCTGCATTTCTTCATCGTTTCTCTGAATTGCTTCATTTCTTTCCTTAAATGGCACCCAAACAGAAATGAAATTAGAAGTGAGTTAGCCAACAGAAAACTAAGTCAGGGCCTCAAACTCCAACTAATTTCACTCTAACCAGTTGCTTAATTAGGTGCCAATTCTTGTTGTTAATTAAACCCGTTCTTTAATTCCATAGCTTGTTACTGCCCTCGTAATGCAATAGCAAGCATTTCCGAAACTGTTGATTTTCTCTTCTAAGAGCACTGTTAAAATGTATTGGGGACCTGAGCAGATCAACATTCCTGAGACCTTCACCTTTCTTTATTTTCAGATATTATATTATCACCACAGTTTGCTGGTCATGTTTTGGTTCATTTTGTATCTCATTATTGTTTGGCTGCAAATTAAGGAAAAAGAAACAATTATTGGATCTGAGTCTTCAAGAGCAAGTCAAATAAAATTAATTCAAAAGA
>JANRMT010062790.1:35593817-35605260 GCA_026402145.1 Polypterus bichir lapradei | reverse complement strand
CAACTCTGGGCAGAATTCCAGTTCTCTGTAGGGGGGCATATGTATGGCCACTTCTACACAGGGCCAGTTTAGAGTCACCAATCAATCTCAATGTCAATGTCAAATTTATTTATATAGCACATTTAAAACAACACAGGAATGCTGTGGCCAAAGTGCTTTACAATAATAGAATAAAAGAAAAACATACAATTAACATGAATAATATAAATAGAAATAAAATAAATGAACATAAAATAAATAATAAATAGAAGTAATGTTACAGTGTACACTTACAATGTAACACTCATTAATAGGATAGACATCAGAGAAAAGAAAATAGGGCATTCAAATTCAACTTTATTTTAATATAAATCCCAAGACAGTGACTCTTGAACCAGAAGAAAAGGGCTTTTAAATGCGGTGATCAGCATAAGCTCAAGTGCGTGCAGAAGGAACTCGAGTCCAGCTCAGGGCGGCGAAGGAGCAGTACAGGAGAAAGCTGGAGCAGAAGTTGCAGAATAACAGCATGAAGGAAGTGTGGGATGCGATGAAGATCATCACTGGCTGCAGCTTGAAGCGGGGTGCCACCATCAAGAGAGACGTGGAGAGAGCAAACCAAATGAGCAACTTCTTTAACAGGTTTGACCACCCTAACCCACTCTCACCTCAGAGTACTGCATCCTCCAACCATCCTGCTGCTGATACCAGCATAGGAGAGACATCCCCACCCACAATTACAGCAGCGCAGGTGAGCAGAGAGCTGAGGAGACTTCGTGCCAGCAAAGCAGCAGGTCCAGATGGTGTATCGCCACGACTGCTGAAGGCCTGTGCGCTGGAACTGGGGAGTCCTCTACAGCACATCTTCAACCTGAGCCTGGAACAGGGGAGAGTCCCAAGGCTTTGGAAAACATCTTGTATCACCCCAGTCCCAACGGTATCATGTCCTAGTGAGCTGAATGACTTCCGGCCTGTTGCTCTGACGTCACATGTGATGAAGACCATGGAGCGGCTGCTGCTTCACTACCTGAGGCCACAGGTCCGCCACACCCTCGATCCTCTGCAGTTCGCATACCAGGAGAAGGTGGGAGCGTTTGATGCCATCATCTATATGCTACACCGATCCCTCTCCCACTTGGAGAGAGGCAGTGGTGCTGTTATATGTTTTTGGACTCCTCTAGCGCCTTCAACACCATCCAACCTCTGCTCCTTAGGGACAAGCTGACAGAGATGGGAGTAGATTCACACCTGGTGGCATGGATCATGGACTATCTTACTGACAGACCTCAGTATGTGCATCTCAGGAACTGCAGGTCTGACATTATGGTCAGCAGCACAGGAATGCCGCAAGGGACTGTACTTTCTCCGGTCCTGTTCAGCCTATATACATCAGACTTCCGATACAATTCGGAGTCCTGCCACGTGCGAAAGTTCACTGATGACACTGCTATTGTGGGCTGCATCAGGAGTGGGCAGGAGGGGGAGTATAGGAAGCTAATCAAAGACTTTGTTAAATGGTGTGACTCAAACCACTTACACCTGAACACCAGCAAGACCAAGGAACTGGTAGTGGATTTTAGGAGGCCCAGGCCCCTCATGGACCCCGTGATCATCAGAGGAGACTGTGTGCAGAGGGTGCAAACCTATAAATACTTGGGAGTGCAGCTGGATGATAAATTGGACTGGACTGCCAATACTGATGCTCTGTATAAGAAAGGTCAGAGCCGACTATACTTCCTTAGAAGGTTGGCGTCCTTCAACATCTGCAGTAAGATGCTGCAGATGTTCTACCAGACAGTTGTGGCAAGTGCCCTCTTCTACACAGTGGTGTGCTGGAGAGGCAGCATAAAGATGAAGGACGCCTCACACCTGGACAAACTTGTTAGGAAGGCAGGCTCTATTGTAGGAATGAAGCTGGACAGTTTAACATCCGTGGCAGAGCGACGGGCGCTAAGCAAGCTCCTGTCAATCATGGAGAATTCACTGCATCTGCTGAACAGTGTCATCTCCAGGCAGAGGAGTAGCTTCAGTAACAGACTTCAATTCCACCCGGGTGGGTAAACGCTAACATTATTCAAAGTTATTGTCTGTTTTTGCATGCATTTTTATTACTCTTTAATTTAATATTGTTTTTTGTATCAGTATACTGCTGCTGGATTATGTGAATTTCCCCTTGGGATTAATAAAGTATCTATCTATCTATCTATCTATCTATCTATCTATCTATCTATCTATCTATCTATCTATCTATCTATCATCCTTGCATGTCTTTCACTCACTAGTATTTCACCTTTGAATTTTTAAATATTCTACTACATCCACAATGTATTCTTTCTCTTAGGGCCCGAAACTCGCTCGTTTTCCAAGGTCAAGATAGGTCCTGATTGATACAATATTTTAAGGCTCCATCTCGAATTCATGGGCCGTTCTTCATGTTCGGCGTTAGGGGGCGCGCGCGCACTACCGAATTCCGGCTCGTTACGTGAACGGGTCGGTTTGGTGTATCGGCATTAGTTCTGGTACAGGAAACACCGCAGGTTAAAGGACGAAGTGTATTCTTCTGCAATTAATATGAGTATCACTTAGAACATTAAGTGTACTACTACATGTATACATGTTTATTACTGAATTTATTATGACGTACACAACACAACGTATCAATTGTTTTGTTCAGTCGCCTCTTTACGGTTCTACGACGAATAAAGGCGTCCGTTTCAAGACACCTAGGTACCAACACGCGAAAAGGATGCAAATAGCAAACAGTAATAAGATATTAGGCATTTGAATTTTGTGGGCTTGTGAAATGCATAGATTTATACTTTTAAGACTTACCTTTTGTTGCGGAAATGCGTTTTACTTGCAGTACTCACGGCTGATCGCCTCTGCAGAATTTGTTTGTGTCCGTTGCCAAGACAGCAAGGAGCGAGCTCGCCTGAGGTGTAACGAGGGCTGTGTGCAGGTTTCTTTGTTACTTATGTTAGTATCGAATTCAAGTTTAGTGCTTTTTGGTTTACTGTGAAAGACCCAGTTCCAGGCTGTGTATTCCTTAAGGAGTTCGGAGCTGCAGATATACTGTATTTTTGTCTACGCCGGCATCATCGTGGTAGCTCAGGACGTACTGCCAATTCATTGTGGAGAACTTTCGGGTACTCACCCACACGCACTCTTAACATGGACGATCTGTAACAGCACATTTCCCAACACGAAAGACTTCTCGGCCATGATTCGGCATTTACATTTAAATGCCGTAATGCGAATAAGATTTTCACTGTGCACTGTACATGTAAGAACACTGTTACTGCTACTACTAATGTACGCTAATAATGCATGAGCATTGCTTTTAGGCAAGCTTGATTTCAATGTATTTTATTACATAAAACGTTTTGTTGTTGTTGTTTTTTCCATAAAAGAAGAAAACTGGACAAGAATGAATGATCCGTCCATTTCTTGTACCTGTTTTGTCTTAAGACCGTAGGCTTGAATTGAGATCTGGCCAGTGTCTGTCTGGAGTTTCCAGGTTCAACAGAGTTATTTGAGACTTTACTTAAGGGGCTCCTGTTATCCCCCATTCACAAAAACGTACATATTTGAGGTTAGTTTCCAAGGTTTTTTTTAGGTTGATTGTCAACTCCAAATTGGCCAGGAATTAGTAACTGTGTGTGTGCATGTGCATGAGTGCGCCCTGAAAGTGCTTTGTGTCCCATCCTAGGTTGGTTTCCACCCTGTGCTGCTAGGTGCTGGATCATCACGATTCTGAAAAAGGTAAAAGGTTATAAATTGGATGGATGGATGAGAATGTGTCTGTACATGATGGTCCTATCCAATAAACTGTCACTGTGCCTTTTTGCTTGATGTTGTAGGGATGGCTCTGGCACCTCACAAATTCAAATTCCAGTGGCCTTCCCGAAGTGTGTAAAGTTTTAATGTCTCTTGCCAGAGTACAAATCAAAAGAGGAATCCACATTAAACAAACTTGACTTGACAATTCTAAATTTCTGTATATTTACAGTAAACATCAAGACTCTTCCACTCTTCTACTAAGGTCTGAATTTGTTCATCCTGTAGTACGTAGCCCACTGATTATATACAGTGGCAGTAAAAGTACTTACCCCAGTGACATTTTTCACATTTTAATGTGTTAAAAAATTTACAGATCTTCAATTAATTACATAAAGAAACATGGAATAACTGATTAAGTATTCAGAGCCCTTTGCAATGCACGTCTAAGCAATCTTTGATACAAAAGTCTTCAGACATCACACAGTTAGTCAAATTGAGACTAGTTTTCAACGAGCTAAAGTTAGCTTAGCTCAAATACAGCTTAACAAGAAGAGCATCCTCTTGGTGCCTTTTTACCCTGAAACAGGGTCAAGGATGCAGTATATACAAACAAATCTCTCTTATTTTAAAACAACATAATAGGAATGTCTATATACAATTACAGCACATAATATATTAGAAAAAAGACAAAAAGGCCCTGCTGCCATATGAGTCTGCCTTCAGAGATTATAACAGGTGCACCAAATTCATCACTTCCCAACCACCCTAAATTACCCTCCATTTTACTTCCTCTCTAATTATGATTTGAACTGAGATCTGGATTTTGACTGAGCCTCTCAAGCACAATAACATCCATCCATCCATTACCCAACTTGCTATATCCTAACTACAGGGTCACGGGGGTCTGCTGGAGCCAATCCCAGCCAACACAGGGCGCAAGGCAGGAAACAAACCCCAGGCAGGGCGCCAGCCCACCGCAGGGCACACACACCAAACTCACACTAGGGACAACTTCAGATCACCAATGCACCTAACCTGCATGTCTTTCGACTGTGAAAGGAAACTGGAGCACCCGGAGGAAACCCACGCAGACACGGGGAGAACATGCAAACTCCACGCAGGGAGGACCCAGGAAGAGAACCCAGGTCTCCTTACTGCGAGGCAACAGCGCTACCCACTGCGCCACCGTGCCACCCAGCACAATAACATTGTTGTTTTCAAGCAATTTCTGTGTAGCTCTGCCTTTATTATACCTGAGATTGTTGATTTGCTGGAAAACAAATCTTCTCCCAAAGTGCAGGTTAGTTGCAGGCTGTATCACGGTTTCCTTCAGGATTTTGTAGCATTTTATTTGTTCATTTTTTTGTTCATTTTATCCTCACAAGCCTTATTGGGCCTGCTGCAGAGAAGCAACCACACAGCCAGATGTTGCCACTACTATGCTTTACAGTGGGGATGTTGTGTTTTTGATAAGGTGTAGTGTTTGGTTTACGCCATACATGGCTTTTAGTCTGATGGCCAAAAATGCTCACTTTTAGTCTTATCAGACCACAGGACCTTCTTCAAGCTGA
The DNA here is from genome assembly GCA_026402145.1 of Polypterus bichir lapradei. Classification (NCBI taxonomy): domain Eukaryota; kingdom Metazoa; phylum Chordata; class Cladistia; order Polypteriformes; family Polypteridae; genus Polypterus; species Polypterus bichir. The sequence goes on along the minus strand of JANRMT010062790.1, from coordinate 35,599,933 downwards.
CTGTAGACCAGAGATGTCGAACTCCGGGCCTGGATGTCCGCAGTGGCTTCAGGTTTTCATTCTAACCCTTTTCTTAATCAGTGACCAGCTTTCACAACTAATTAACTCTTCTTCCCTTCATTTTAATAACCTTGTCCTTAAGGAATCAGTGCTCTGAATTGATTCTTTTCTTCATTAAATGACATCCAAACAGAAATGAGACGTGAAACAAGCTGACAGATGATCCACTAAACCGGGGCTTCAAACTCCAACCAATTTCACTACAACCAGTTCCTTAATGAGAAGCGAAAACTTGCTGTTAATTAAATCCATCATTTAATTTCACGACTCGTTGCTGCTTTCCTTCTGCCACAGCAGATATTTCCAAAACTGTTGATTTTCTGTTTTTTCTAAGAACACCACCAAAATGTTTTGGTGACCTCAGAGATCAACCTTACTGAAACCGTCACCTTCCTCTATGTTCAGATAATGTGGTTAGCTGGTGATGTGGCAGCTTGCTTTTTGTCTCATTATTGTTTGGCTACTAATTAAGGAAAAAAAACAACTAAGGGGTGAGTCAAGTTAATTAAAACAAAGGCAAAAGAAGTTAATCAGCAGAAAAAACTGATCACTAATGAAGAAGATGGTTAGAATGAAATCCTGCAGCCACTGCGGCCCTCCAGGACTGGATTTCGACACCCCTGCTGTAGAGTCTCTGTGGTGCCTTCCTGCAGAGTCTAGTAGCTGAAGTGTCAGGTGTGTGTTTTGTTAACAGTGGCTTTCTCTTTGTCACTCTATCATAAAACTGTGACTAGTGAAGCACCTGGGAAACAGTTGTTGTCTGCACAGTTTCTCCAATTTTAGCCTCTGTAGCTTGTAACTTGTTCAGAGTTATCAGAGGTTTCTTGGTGGCCTCCCTCACCGGTCTTCTTCAGTTTTGTTGATGGCCTGACTTTCAGCTGTGCCATACTCTATCCATTCTTTAAGAATTGATTTAACTGGACTCCAATGAATATTCAGTTACTGGAACATTTTTTTTTTTTTGCATCCATTCACTGACTTGTACTTCTCAGTCCCCTTTTAAAGATTGGCTTGGAGTGTTCATTTATCTTCATTGTGTAGGTTTGGCCACAAGTTGGACTGGGGTTACAGACTCGCGATATCCATTAAACTATTTAGGTGACTTCTAAAACCAGATAGCTTCATCAGGGATAATTTAGGTGTCATATTAAAGTGGATGAATATTTCAGAGATAAATGCTTTTGTGTTTTATATTTGTAATTAATTTAGACCACTTTGCAGAGATCTGTTATCACTTTGGCATTAAACAGTCTTTTCCTGCTGATCACTGTCAAGAACTCAAATTATATCCATTGCTATTTAATGTTGTATAACAATAAAATGTGAAAACCGTCAAGGAGTAAATACTTTTTATTGACACTATATTTGTATTTTGACACTATGGAAGAAAAAAAGTTAATGGAATTGTACCTACTTGGTTGGCCTTGGAAAGGAAATCCTTCTTAAACTTCTCACTATATGCCTTGTTTTACACTAAAGTAATTAATATCATTAATTTACTGACAAATCTGTTGTGTATCACTTGCTCAAAATATGGAACATAAGTAGGAAACATTTTAAGGTAGAAATGCTATTCTCAGCTGCTCCAGTGTAGAATAATTTTATATTATGGCCGTCTTTAACCTAGAGATTATTTAATTACTGGAAACCATCAGCTTACTGGATGTTTACAGAACTTTAAATTCAAAATGTGTATGCACCTTTTGAAAAAATACATCTTATACATAAAATTCTTTCAACATGCCTTATTGTTTTGTTACAGACTTTTTCAAATTTTGCCTGCCTAACTTTCCTACTCTTCCATCAGTATCTATGCTTAAATTTATTTTAGCCATTAATTGGGAGGATATCCTTGCTAAAATACTTTTTGACTATCAACTAACAAAATTTCAAACATAAGAATTTCCATGTGAATATATTCAGGATATAATGTGTAGGAGGAGAATGGGCATCCTGAACGGAATGGGAAATAATTAATTACCTGGACAGGACACTAGTATGATGACATGGACAAAGCGGCCAGCGGGACAGGAAAATACTTTTGTACCCAGCTGGTATGATTCAATAAATAGACCAGTGGAAGCCAAGAGTAGGGAGCAGTTACATCCCCCATGCACCAGGTGGCAGTGGTCCTCATATGGCAATCCATGCGGGACAACCGCAGGGGTGCTTGGGGGACGGAGTCCAGAAATACAGGCCTGCAGGGGTCTCTACTTGCCAATAAAGGGCACTGTTAGGAGAGGACCTCCCTACTTTATTCATGACCCAGAAGTGTTTCCAAGAAGACACAGCATGGCACTGGAAGCATTCTCAGGTCCAGCTTAAAAAGGAGCCACACATAGACAAGTCAGAGACAGGAGGCAGCAGGTAACACTCAATGGGAGAAAGAGAGGAGGAAGAAGAATTATAGCATTTATTTGTATTGTTTATGTGGCTGATTACTGGAGGATTGTGAAGACATGCTTGGTGTGAATAAATACCTTTTATTTTATTCACAGACCGCCTGGTGTATTACTGTGTCTTGGGTTTGGGACTCTCTATCACCCCCTGGTGGCCACAAGTGGTAAGAACACCTGGTGTGAGTGATTGCTGTATTCCCACAAGGGTTAGAAGCTGAGGTGGGACACCTCCAATAAAAAGTAGCATGGTCAGCGGGTACCTGCTTTGGTGATTGGCACAGGTGTAGCGTAACTGTCTGGTCTGCTTGTTCTGATTTAGCAAGTCTCTTTGCTTAAAGCAGCTGTCCTCATACAGATAAGGCTGTACATGCAGGGTGCTACAAAGCAGCTACTTCAAGGAAATTTCAACAACAACACATACCCTAACTTTTAATGATGCCATGAAGCATCAGCCTCACTAGGACATGTTATATGTTTTAGGGTACTCCTGATTTAAGACAATTCTGGGGATAATAGATTGCCCTCCTAGTGCCACCTTGAATACCTGGAATGACCAGTGATGAGTCCACCCTCAGAATGGGCTGTTCATAACTGAAGACCAATTAAGGAGGCAACTGAAGAAGCTACATACAGGAAAAGCTGTGGAATCAGATGGAGTCAATCCTCAAATCCTTAAGGTCTGTGCTGACCAACTTTGTGTTGTCCTGTGTCACTTGTTCAGTCTGTCCCTAAGGCTTCAGAATATGCTGCTGCTGTGGAAAACTAACTGCATTGTTTCTGTTTCAAAGAAGGCAGGTGTCTCTTCACATAATGACCACAGAGCAGTGGCACTTACATCTCATATCATGAAGACCTTTGACAGACTGGTCCTGGTCTATATGAGTCCTTTTGTGGTAAACCCCCTGGACCCACCTGCAGTTTGCCTTTCAGACAAAGATTGGAGTGGAGGATGCAATTATCTCTCTGCTCCACAAGGCTTATCCTCACCTGGACAAAACTACAAAACTAGCAGCACTGTGAGGGTTATGTTAGGTGTCTCCTGTGCTTTCACTACCATCCATCCCTGATAAGGAATACACTCGGAGATCTGCAGGTGAATGAGCCTATGGTGTCCTGAATAATGGACTATCTGTCGGACAGACCACAGTTTGTGATACTCAAGGATTGTTTCTGTGATATGAATGTGAGGAATACTGGAGATCCCCAAGGAACAGTCCTGCCTAATTTTCTATTGACTATGTACACACCCAACTATAAATAAAAAAACACATCTTGTCACTTGCACTTTCTACGCTGTGGTGTGCTGGTCTGGTAAAATCATTTCAAGAGATGCTCACTGGATCAACAAGCTTATTAAAAGGGCAAACTCAGTTATAGGATGCATTTAGGGCTCCCCGGAGGAAGTAGCAAAGGAGAGAATTTATTTATTTTTTTAATTTTATTAATTTTATTGCAATCATTCCATACAAATCAATCAATTTTTACTTTGAGAACAAGTCGACCCCAACTCCTGAGAGAGAGATCATGGCCAGCAGAGTAAAACGTAAGGCTTGTAAACATACCTAAATTGATGAGTTTGATAAGCCAATAGAGATGAATGGAGAAGAAAATGAAATACAGAAATAATTGCTTCCTCTGTGCTTTAAGAGCTTATTCTAAAATATTACTGATTAGATCCTGCCATGTTTTGAAAAAAAAACTGTACAGATCCTCTGAGTATTTGTTTTTTTCCAGTTTCTAATAGTATAAAATATTGGTTTCCCGCTGACTTAAAAGAGGAGAGTTAGGATTCTTCCAGTTTAGCAAAATAAGTCTGCGTGCCAAAAGTGTAGTGAATGCAATTACAGTTTGTTTGTCCTTCACCACTTTAAACCCATCTGGAAGAACCCCAAACACAGCTGTTAATGGGTTAGGAGGGATTGTGACACCAAGGCTGTCCGAAAGGTAATTAAAAATTTTGGTCCAGAATGATGTTAATTTGGTGCAGGCCCAGAACATGTGACCCAGTGAGGCTGGGACTTGATTGCAGCGTTCGCAGGTTGGACCTTGCCCTGGAAACATTTTGGAGAGTTTTAGGAGAAACAGATGTGCTCGATATATAATTTTGAGTTGAATAACTGTATGCTTTCCGCATATGGAGCTCGAGTGAATTCTCTGCATTGCTACTTTCCACTCCTTTTCTGATTTATTAATTAAGAGATCTTTTTCCCAGTGTCCTCTTGGATCTTTGAAAGGGAGGGACTGTAAAATAATTTTATATATTGCAGAGATGGTGTCTGAGTCCTTGAGATTGAGCAATATTTTTTCCAGAATGGTCGAGGGTGCAAGATGAGGAAAATCGGGCAGGTTCTGTTTAACAAAGTTCCTAATTTGAAGATAGTGAAAGAAATGTGTAGCTGGAGTGTTAAATTTGGAATGTAATTGTTCATAGGATGCAAAGACGTTGTCTATATAAAGATCTCTAAGCAAGTTAATCCCAAATTTCTTCCAGATATTAAAAACTGCATATGTTTGCAAAGGTTGAAAGAGGTGGTTCTCTTGCTGAGGTGCCACAGATAAAAGCTTCTCCATCTTAAAATGCTTTCTACATTGGTTCCATATTCTGAGTGAGTGAAGCACAATTGGGTTATTAGTAGAAGGAGAGAATTTAAACAACAGCTACTGCCAATATGATCAATGCTGCACATCCTCTTTCTGACACACTAACACTGAGTACTTACAGCTAATGAATTATTCAGTAAAAGTGTGACAAGAAACACAATGGGGGCTCCTTTATATCAATAATGTCTGCATAATGCCCCACTGGGACTGGGACAGCCAAATCAGGTTTTCTTTCTTTTAAATTTGCCTTACTTATTAGTTATTCTGGTGTGTGTTCTGACCAAAGTGTGTGTGTATATATTTATTTATCTATCTATTTATGTATTTATTTAAAGAGCTTCTGGAAAAAAATCCATATGAAGATCTATCAATCTATCTATCTCTACTTATTTCTAAAATGATCAAAGTAAAAACCTATGAAATAAGATTATGTGACAATAAATTCACCATTTATTTCTTACATTCCATTGCTTGTGTGTAAACTAATTTTCACAGTTGGAACAAACCTAACAAAGCTTCCATATACAGTATCAATGGGGAAGTGAGATGTGGAGTTATTTGAAACTAGAAAAAAAATCTCATTTTCTTCATAAGGCATGACGCAAAGTTTTTTTCATAATTTGGCAAGAATTTATAATATCATTCTAAAGTAAGCCTGCTAGATCTCTCTCTCTCTCTGTTCTATCATCTTTATTTTTTCATAATACGTATGAAGAACCATTTACAATGGGCCTTTTCTTCACATATAGTTACTGTCCAAACTGGTTAGGGGGGAGGGTTCAAGTGTTGGTTATGATTATTGAGTGTATTATTGATTAGACTTTGTTTAATGTATTGTAATGAAACCTATAAGATGAAGTAAATATATAAATAAATGAATGAAGGGCTAAGCCTGTTTGACACACCGTCTCACTCCTTCAACTTGAAAAGTGTGAGCTCCGATTTAATGGACTACAGGATCATAGATATTTCTCCAAGACACTACCTTTGTAAATGTCACATGATCCCACTTCTGCTACCTGGGAACATTGTCCGTCCCTTTATTAGTCAGGAGGC
>JANRMT010062790.1:35562090-35588817 GCA_026402145.1 Polypterus bichir lapradei | reverse complement strand
AGAGAGAGAGAGAGAGAGAGAGAGAGAGAGAGAGAGAGAGAGAGAGATCAGAACTATGTGTGTTTTAGAGGGTAGCTACTGATTGCCAGAGATATCACAGCCACATGCTTTTCTCCCTACACGGGGGACGCTCTGAAAACGATCAGATACAGTGGCAACGTTTGACATTGAAGCATACCTACCTTCCACTTGGCCACAATTACATTTTTTATTGATTTTTTAAGTTTGTCCTGTTTCACTACTACAAGCAGTATGTCAATAAATATATAGCAGACTATGATGTAGACTAGATTATGAACACCACTGCTAAATGCAACAGATTAGCGGTAAATCATTTTATATGGTCCATTTTTATTTTAGGGCTACTGTAGCACAATCCCGTACTGTATACTGGCTGAATGTGAAGTCCAGAGTGATAACCACAGGTATGTAACATGCATTTAATATCCATCATCTACTTGTACTTCTCAGTGGCATTCAAATTCAAGCCATTATAAATAGCTACTGAAGACTACTTTTAGATTTAATGTTATGCACCTAAATAAATTACTTGGGAGAAATAAGGCTTTACTCCTAGGTCCGTGAGAACCCTAACTACAAAGAGGACTATTTCATTTATGTTAGGTAAAATGCCCAGAGGGGACTGGGTGGTCCCGTGGCCTGGAACCCCTGCAGATTTTATTTTTTTTTCTCCAGCTGTCTGGAGTTTTTTTTCCGTTTTTTCTGTCCACCCTGGCCATCGGACCTTACTCCTTTTCTATGTTAACTAATGATGTCTTATTTTAATTTCTTAGTTTGTCTTTATTTTTCTTTTCTTCATTATGTAAAGCACTTTGAGCTACTTTTTTTATGAAAATGTGCTACATAAATAAATGTTGTTATTGTTACTATAACCCATTCCTGATTACATGTAATCAAGAAAATAATATAAAATTGAGTAACACAGCATTTCTTTTTCAGTCACATCAAGTCCAGAAAATACTGGGACAATCTGCAGTGCCGACAATTTGATCATTATCTTCATTGCTCTTTTGCTCAACTTCCTAAGCTACATTTAAGAAAATCAGAATTTTTCCAGGGAAAAGTGTTGTGATGAAATCCCCTTCTGTTACTGACTACTACATAGCTTTATCTTTAATTTTATATTAATTGCTTATCTAATGGTAAAAAAAAAAATAATTGAGCATCATCCTCTACTTCTGTCATAAAACTAATCAATGGAATTACAAATAAATTAAAATGCATACATATTACTTTTAACTCCTAAAAAATCATTCTAATTAATGTCCAATAAAAATGTGTATGAGCACTCCTGAAGTCCATTCTTAATAATTTACTGATTCCTAAGGATGACTTTATTATTTAAATTCATAACAAATTCACCATATCCCATCTTTGTTTTCTAAGAGACTTTTGTAGTTTAGTAACTGGTAACAGTTCTAATGTATATCTAATGCAATTTGAGGCCCCTAACACATTTAGGCAGCATGTTAAGGGTTTTATTTTAGACTTTGTATGTTACATACATGCATTTTAAAAATACATTGATATTACAAAGATCACATTTAGCCCAAGTTTGCATAATATTCTGGTTGGCTCCTCAGAAGAAAGAGCAAAGTATGATGTTTTGCATTAGTTACAGAAAACAAGTCACAAGGCATAACAAATAAGATAAATTTAACTTGGAGGGATACATTTTAAAATGGTGTATTATCATCTTTAACATGTACAGGTCATGCATCCATTTTGTAGACTGTTTATCCAGTTCAGGGTCACAAACAGTTGGTGCCTATCCAAGCAGCTTGGGCACAAAGTGGACACCACCCCTAGACAGATGACCATTCTTAAGACACACCCATACATAAACTCACATAGGGCCAGTTCAGAATCTGTAAATCTTTAGGACATTGGAGGAAAATGAAAATATCCAGACATCCCAGACACCCATTCACAGATAAAACATGCAAACACCACACCAGACGAACTCAGGACAACTGAAAGCAAGATAGTGTAGCTCGATGTCAAATACAGAACTTGCTACATCAGCTAATATTTCTTGTTATAAATAAGCAAAATTAATAGTTTCTTATGTAATCATATAATGTGCACGCAATGAGACGGATCAAATAAAGAGACTCACCTTAAAGGTATCATAAAGCATCTTAATACAATTTTATTAAATTTACAGTATGCAAAATATCTGCAGATAGTATTTGATATGTCTTAGGTCCCTTGATTTCTGATGTACTCAGTGAATGTTTTCAAGTCCCTGTTGAGTGGGAGAAAAAAAAAGATAAGTCAAACCAGTTTCTTCACACAATCTGTACAAAGTAATAAGCACAACTGAACTTATTAGAAGGCCAGAAAAAGAAACTTCACATACACTACAAGGGAAAAGGTTTGTGAACACCTGACAATCACACCTATTTGAGCTTGTCAGAGATCCCATTCCAAAGCATTAATATGGAGTTGGTCTCCTCTTTGTGGCTAGGACAGACTCCACACTTCTGTGAAGGCTTTCCACATGTTTTTGGAGTAAGCCTGAGGGAATTATGTGCAGATTCATCCTGAATATCATTTGTGATGTCAGGTACTGATGTTGGACAAGATGACATGGATTGTAATCAGCATTATATTTCATCCCAAAGGTGTTAAATAGTGTTGAGATCAGAGCTCTGTGATGGCCACTCAAGTTCCTTTACACCAAAATCAACAAACATGTTTTTATGGGCCTGGATTTTTACACAGGGGCACAGTAATGCCAAATTATTGCCACAAAGGTGGACATGCATAATTACCTAAAATATCTTTGTATGCTGAAGCATTGACAGTACCTCTCTCTGAAACCAAGGTGGATTCAGACCATTATCCTTCCTAAACAAAAATTTACAGTAGGCACTATGCAGTCTACAAGGTAACACTGTCTTGGCATTTGCCAAATCCTGATCTGTCAATCAGACTGACAAGATAGTGAAGTGTGATTCATTAATTCCAGAGTACAACAACAGCGTGCTTTACACCATTCCAACTGACGGTTGGCATTGCATAGTGATCTTAGGTAATGTATGTGTGCAGCTGCTTGGCCATGGAAACCCACTTCATGAAGTTTCCAACTCATACTTGTTGTGCTAATGTTGCTTCCAAAGACAGTTTGGAACTCTGTTGTGAGGGATGCAACAGAGAATAGGTGAATTTTACACATTATGCTTCAGCATTAGGCAAATAATAATTTAAAGGATAACTCCATTTAATCAAAAGGTAACAGAAAACAAACCATAGCTGCCTCATTGGCACAGACTATCCTGGGCCTTGTAAGTGGTGGAATGATTAACCCATGGGCCTACAATTCAGACTGCCTCTTACCCTGCCAGTTCAGCCTTTGCTCACCTCCTCACCTCTTAGCTGAAGCCATTATAGACCATCACCTCCAGGTTCAGAAATACCTTCTAAGAGTTCTTGTATCATCTCTCTCACTAGCCCAGGATGGTTCTGCAATTCTAAGACCCCATTATACAAAATATCAGGCTGCATGCCCTCAAAAGTTAGATGTTGGAATACTCTGTTGCCAATGAATGCTATGATGAACTTCTCGTGGCATCTTACTTGTATGCCTTGGCCTCTCTTCCATTTTGTTGCCCTCAAAATAAATGACTCTAGGATCTCCCTTAACATATGGGATGTAAGTGTCCCTGATGTCCCTATTTAACAACATTGGCACATCATATTTTCCACCTCAGGAATTAATAAACTATCTTAAAGATTCAAAATGAACAATATAAAAAAAACAATTTTGAGTGTTCCAAAAATCTTCAAAAATCTTACTTTTTACAAAAGAATTGCAAAACAATAAAAAAGTAAATATTTACATAATCTGAATATGTATAATGTGCATTGCATTGCATTTAACAATACAATTAAACTATTGTTACCTTTGATTTATAATACTTATTCTCCCCAGACACCCTCTTGTCACGTTCCATCATATACCATTGGTAGGGAATTTGTGCAACTCTTTTTTCCTATAAATGGAAATAGATACAAGGCTGTAAAATGTAGTAACACTACTATTCTAACCTTATATAATTATTTCTACACACTGACAAAGGAATAACAAACTTTCCATGTATTATAATAATTTAACTCATGTAACATTGGTATTGTGTCTGAGTGGTTAGCCTAACAGGAGAGACAAAACAATGGGTGATCCAAAAAACTAACTCCCACGATAGATTAAAAACAAAACAATAAGACTCCCTGTCCCTACCCTAATATTGCTCCTTGGTTGTAAACCAGTCAGAAGAAACTGTGTGAAAATGTCAAGTGTGCTACACATACCATCAGCTCTGCACCGACACTTCTCCATTGGCAGTGGCCTCCTTCATTTAATGTAGCTGCCTTGTTCAAGTGTAAAGATGCCAGCTGGCTGCTGTTAAGTATGCCAATAGTATAGGAATTTTAAGTGGAGTGAGGAAAATTTTTAAACAGTAACTTGAGTGCCTATCAAACATAATGAATACAGCCAGAAAGTGCACTGTTCTAAAGAATATTACACATCAACTCTGTCCAACACATACAAGGAAAGATGCAGACTCCGAAAGAAGTGTGATTGTAAGAAACCATCTGTTGCACTTGAGTACTGGATGGTTATTAAAATTTCCTGCTTGTAGTTGTGTGCCATTGTCAACACCTAATTCCAATACAAAACTGTACCTGGAGTTCCAGTTGTTTCAAATAAAAAGGTGGAACTGCAACCTTTAATTGAATGCAATTCTTGAAAACAGAGCATTTCACAAAAAAGTATTGTCATCAGGCACATAGTGGCATGACAAAAGAGGAAGTGCAGTTTACACACAAAAATGCAGACAAAACCTCTTGTGATTGTTTAAAAAAAATACATTATGATAAAAAAAATCCTGGGACGAGACGTGACTTTTTCAGAAAGATACTTTCATGTCCCGTGAGACGAGACTTTGTGCCAAGAGATTTAACCACGCCCAGGGCCGGAAATAAAAGACAAAGAGTAGAGGACAAAGTAGAACGTCATAAAGAATTCAAAACTGTTGGCGCAATACACATGCATGGCAGGTTAGAGACAATGAAAGTACAAAAATTCGAAAGTCTCAGAAAAATGATAGTAAAGATCGCATTAGCGCAAACAAATGGAAAATGTTCTGTGAAATAACAGAACAGCGAAAAGAGATTGAATGTATTGTTCAGATTTAAACTAAGACGGAGACTTGTAGATCGTCTAATTCCTGTTGCCATCAGGGAAAAGTAGTGTTTCTTCCCAATGAAGAGGCGTATCCACGAGAATTAAAATATTTGTTGTTAGGTGAAAGTGAAATCCACATACTCGAGCGGCAGAGACGCAAAGTGGCTGGCACATAGCGCTGGCCGGGGGGTTGGCAAGCGAAGTGAGCAGGGGGCAAAGTCCCCTAGTGCAAAAAATAAAAAAAATCCTGCTGCTGTTTAGAAACAGTTTAGTTGTGCAGAACCATATCTGACTTGATACTTCTCAACGTGTGACATGCCAACAGAGGGTTGTGAGCTGGAGCAGGTGATCAGTGAATAACAGGCTGGACTAAACTCAACTTAGTTTCCCTTTATTCACTTTTTACAGTTACAGAAAATAATTAATATATGTAAGCTTAATATTCTGAGTTCTAGACCTTTTTTCATATTTATACTATCGCAATTAATGTTTGCTTTTTTTCATGGTGTGATTGTAGAGCATTAAATGCTTATGAAACATGCACTTAAAGATGCATAAGAAGACTCAAATAAACAAAAGATTCTCAGTCCACACAAAGTGATGAGGTCAAAGAGAAAGTGGAGCTGGGGACACTTATGTGTCTATAATGCACATAATATACCCAGACAAAACTGCCTGTGTATACGTGTCCTAAAATGTGTTTTGAAGGACTGTCTTTAAGAAGTAAAAAGCTGATCATAGAAGTGATGTGCAAAAGCAGAACTGTAACATACAGCAATATTGCATACAGTGTGGGAGGTAAAGCAAACAATATTCTTTTCCATTTGAACATCAGTTTTTAATTCAACTGAAATGTTTATATGGAAATAGTTACATTTTATCACAAAGTCCTAGTTGGGAGCAGACCTTGTGAATAAGAAGTAAATTCCTCTGATCAGAATGAGTACAGCACTCACCAAAAAGTGCATTTGTACCTTGAGCCCAATGATGGACAGAACTGGTAAGGGCAGCTGTGCACTTGAAAGTACGAGGCATTTCATGCACCAACAGTAAGATGATTTCCAGGATTAATTCAGGGGTAATGGTTTACAGCGCTGTTTAGGTGTCTCAATTAATGCTACTTTTTAGTGTTGCAAGAAAGGCTAAAAGGATACTTCTAGACTGGCTGAATAGCAATAGCAATTTTGTCCCGGCCTTGGCATGTCTCTCTATTATAGTAAAAAAAATCTTAGGTTGAGACATGATTATCTCAGAGACACTTTAACGTCCCACAAGACAAGGAAGTGAGACAAAAGGACAGCTGCTGTACAGCTGACTTGCAGATCACACAGCACAAGCAGCAGCAGGAAGCCAACTGAACGAGCATAGACGAGGTAAAAAAAAATGTATTTGTTTCCCAATGTATCACCGTTTAAGATGGGGTTTCGGAGGAGCTACCGCATCTCCTCAACATGTGTTTGGCTCCCTTCTTCACAACGCGAGAGGCAGAGATGCAAAGTGGCTGGTGCGTAGCGTGCCCGGGGGGGTGGGGGGAAAAGGGAGAATAAATCATTCACTACAGCTTTATTAATGGCAAATATCAAGAAATAAATGAATGAAATGAAAATAACAAGGGCGGCACGGTGGCGCAGTGGTAGCCAGGGCTGTGGAGTCGGTAGATAAATGCTCCGACTCCTCAGTTTCTAAATCTTCCGACTCCGACTCCCCTGTATGTATATACTATGCTAATGTATTTTCTACATCCATTGAAGGAAAGGAAGGCAACATACATGTCATTTCACCACAGAACTACTGGCTAGGAAGCCAACACTCTACTATAATGCCAGATTAAAGACAAACACAATGAAAACAAGGTTTTGTTTTGGCGGCCGCAGATTGCGGGTGTCCACATGGACGGGCAGATCCAGCTTGCCGAAAATCTCGACCACCACCCCCATCCAAAGTAATGTGATGCCTCTGTCTGCTGCAGTGGCTGTCTCCTCTGTCAGCCAGCCGGAAGTTTAGTGCATTGTGTCTCACCGGCCAGCTGATCAGCAGAACGAGCCTCTGCTGGAGACAGGTAGGGAGATCTGTGTTCTCGGCTCCTTCGGCCCCCTTCACTAGCGCATAGCGAAGGGGAGCCGACGGAGCTGAGAACACACCAGATGATTTTTCAGGCGTTTGACGCGTGATGACTCGTTGAACGGCCGAAAAATCGGCAGTGCATCTGTAAATGTATGGGGGGCTTTAGGCTAGGTTCACAGTTCCCTGTAACAGTGGAACACGACACAATGGAAAGCGGTGCCGCACCTTACCTGTGCATTACATCCCATATAGTGACGCATACAGTCAATGAAAAGCATGCTTCATGGTTACTTGACATGTTCGTTTTGTGGTAACATTATGCACTGCATGCATTGGGCTTTATTCTTACAGCAGAGAAGTAGTTCATTATGACTGTTTGTGAATTGGGACATTTCAACTTACTTTTTAATTTCCATTTAAATTTAGTAGGAGTCGGAGTCGGTTAACTTTTTGCCGACTCCGACTCCAGGTACCCAAAATTGTCTCCGACTCCGACTCCTCGACTCCGACTCCGACTCCACAGCCCTGGTGGTAGCACTGCTGCCTCACAGTTAGGAGACCTGGGTTCTCTTCCCAGGCCTTCCCTGCGTGGAGTTTGCATGCTCTCTTCATGTCTGCGTGGGTTTCCTCCAGGTGCTCCGGTTTCCTCCCACAGTCCAAAGACATGCAGGTTAGGTGGACTGGCAATCTGAAATTGTCCCTAGTGTGTGTCCTGTGGTGGGCTGGCGCCCTGCCTGGGATTTGTTCCTGCCTTGCGTCCTGTGCTGGCTGGGATTGGCTCCAGCAGACCCTCGTGACCCTGTGTTAGGATATAGCGGGTTGGATAATAGATAGATGGATGGATGGATGAAAATAACAATCTGTTTAAATTGTATATCCGTTTAACCAAACCTGGGGGTGGGCGAGCAAAGCGAGCAGGGGACAGAGCCCCCTAATGTAACAATATTTTAAGCACTGATGGAATCTTCAAATACTTATCTAAATGTCTAGCAATTTTGTCCTGGCCTTGGCACATGTAGGAATATTTTAAGCACTGAGGGACTTTTGAAATACTATCTAAACATCTTCAATCACCAAGAGAAGACCACATAAGCCACAGTTTCTTCTATGCGGGAATGCAGGAGTTATCACAGGGTTCCTAGGGTTCATGTATTTCAGTTCCTGTACCTGTAAAGTCAGTTATGTTGAAGGAGGACATAGGACTGCACTAAGAATATGTCAAATTGCCCTTCAGATAAACCTGTTTTGGTACACCTGAATTGCATTCTTAGCTGCCTGATCATGGTAAAAATCTAGCTGCCTCATCCATGATCTTGGATGTTCAATGGAACAGCATATCTCCAAACATACAATCATGATTCTATCCTTGAAAGAATGGCTTTGTCCATGTAGGTAAAAGGGAAGTCACTACACCAAGCTGAGGAGCTCAAAAACATCTTGGATCTTAGGCACAGACAGTGGTACTGCAAGGTGTTGGACATGACACTGGTAATCAAGCAAGATATAAACAGTCAGAGTAAGTACACTTTATGCTGTCCTAAGATCAGAAAATTTCTGGTAGCAACCAAAAGAATATGTTTGCGATTACAATGGAATATCTGATTACTCCAGTGTTTTTTCTCTGCATGAGGAGTACTTCACAATCTAGATAGCAGAACTGATGCTACTCAAAATCAAATGAAGCCAATTAAATTTGGTTTTGGCAAAGCTAATGAGTATAATTCATGAAGGATTTACCAGGCAAGGCCCACTGTTAGCAGGCACACTGGAGGGAACATAAAAATCAGATAAACTGGGAACACCTAAGAATTCACTAAGCTTGAGATGAAGAATGTACTTAACATTCATAACAACAACTCACATTTGCACAGTAATATTTTGCAGCAATGCAGTGATAATAAACTGTCATGCAAAATACAAGTTATCCATTGAGGAATCGAATTGTTTGTTAACTATTACTACGTAATGATGAGGAAATAAAAAAAAATGATGATGTACAGTATACTACTACTACAACTACTATAGTAGAGATAAGGGGAGGTAATGCAGTAAAAAAACTAATATTTTTCCATGACAATACATCATTAATACACCGAGGAAATGTATAGCATAAGAATTTGTAACAGAATGACTTTATAACCTTTGATTTAAATCGTAACACAGTTAGGTAGATGTAATACATCACCAATAGATCAAAGTCAAATTGCAATACTTAATATATTGTCAAAACAAACATTGTGGCCATTATCATGACCTTGACACGTAGATAATTTTATATTGGGGAGTCTTTTGCAATTTAAACAACAACTGTAAATCTAATTACATTTAAAAATCTAACAAAACTGTAGTGCTTAAAAGAAATGCTTTGCTGCCCATTTGAATTACTTTTGTATTAAGGCCATTCTTGTAAAAATTACATCTAAACAAAGTTACAGGAAATCTTCACCATTAGCTTATTTCCTTCACATGAAACCAAACGTTTTGGTTTGGCATTAGAAAAGAAGGACAGGTTGGTTTCTGTACAATGAACTGCAACCAACGTCATCTGTTACTGAAAGATCCATTCGTCTTTTTTTTTTTTAATCCTGCTTATTTTTCTGACATGTGGAAATGCGCTTATCGTGGGAGCACTGGGCAGAAGTCAACCTGGGATAAGTGAGCCTCTGATTTAAAAAGAGAGTACATTTTAAGTTGCACTGCTACTAAATTTTCATTTTCAGGACCTAAAATACTATTATTACTATTACTGCACTACCTGCACAAACTTGTTGCTGTTACCAATACATTATTAAAAAAATGAACATGTGGTCTGTTTTTCTACTAAATGCATTCAACACGATTACTGATTACTTATTTTGAATTGTATTCATTTTTATGAACAATTCTTGAATATAAGACAGACGAAAATTTTCACTTTTAATCGTCCATTTTCTCGATAGTGCTACAGTCTCTCCCCACATCTGCAGACGATAAAAAATACAGGGCGGTGCAGTGGGTGCACTGCTGTTTCGGTACAAGGAAGCCGGATTCAAGTACTGGATGCTTTCTGCGTGAAGTTGGCATGTTCTCCCCAAGTGCGCGAGGTTTTGCTCCGTTTAAATTCCACAGTCCAACAACATGCACTGGCGGGGCCCCTGATGTACTGCAGGAGTCCGTGTGTTTTCACCCTGCGATGGACTGGCGCTCCGCCTAGGGATTCGCGACCCTGCTCTGGACGAGCTAGCCTGGGAAATGGATGGTTGAAATAAATGTCGCCAGTTTCTCCACCAACCAAACTGAAAATGACATAATTCTAAGGAATAAACGCTTCACAACAATGCGTATCTCTACTGTTTCTCTCGGATTCCCTTTCAGTACAAATATGCAGCCATATATTCTCTATCGACTCGAGCTTCAGAAGCCGACTCACCTTCCAACCGTTTGTCAACTTATGGATGAACATTGTCGACAACCCTGGTATAGTCAAACACACTGTCATCACAGCGAGACCAGGTAAAATTTCATACCACATGATGGCTCGTTGAATCCGTTCTTCAGAACCCTTTTTACTTCTACTGAGACATAAGGTGACCCACAATCACTTCCGGTGCAAAGAATGCTTTTTCCTACCCATCTATTAACGAGATTCTGAAAAGACAGCATCGCTCTCAATAGTAATAGCGAGACAAGTCATTATCTAACAGCGCTCCCTAGCGTCCACAATATCCAGGAAATTCGCGTCAGTTATTTTTAACTAGGAAAGCCGTCTTCATTTACAGAAAATTTTGTTTATTTAACAATATAAAATCCAGAAGTTGAAAATTCCCATGATGACAATACAACAAATACACATCGATATTTTTAGCTTTTACTCCCCTTATCTCTTTCTTTCGTGAAGGTCTGTTTTTTTTTTCTTTTTTGTCATTACTGAACTGCTGTCTTAATTCCAGGTTTGGTCAGGATCGATGTATTTTGTACATTCTCATTTTCTCCTCATTAATTTTTTATCCAGACACCAGCACCTTACAACATTTGAAATAAAATTGTTCTTTTTTGCTCCTCCAGTTGGAGCACAAGCAGTTGAACTGGCTTGCTCGTGGTCATACAGTGTTAGTAGCAGGATCTGAACCCACAACTTCGGGGTTTGAAGTCCAAATCCGTAACCACTTTGCCTACGTGTGAGCACTAAGCCTAATTTCACTAATATCTGCCCATATCTGAATTTTTTTCACCCTCATAACCTTCTCTATTTCTGGCCAGATCCTACCCTGAGAGCATTGTAAGGAATTAGTCTGCCCTTTCCTTAATGTTCTGAAGGTTTAAACCATTCACTTGATTCTAAATCAAATGCATCTTCACATTCCTTGTTGTATCTAAAACAAGTTGTTTTTGTTTGTTATGTGACTATTCAAATGAACTTTTCCTAATATTTTATATATTTATAGTATTAAGTTGGTGTGTTGTGTTTCTAAAGCTCACGTTTCCAATTTTCTATAACAATTGCAAGAAATATGGATAATAACGTGTCATAAATGTGTTATGTATTGTTTGAAACTGAATCTGGATGGCAAGGTAACGCATTTATCCAACAAAAACCTCCAGAGGGGCTGGACCCTATCCTAGCAGTATTAGGTACAAGGTTGGAGCCAGCTCTGAATGGAATAAAAATGATTCCAGGGCCAATGTTTGCCACCAGTTAACATGCACACATCCTTTACATGTGGAAGGAAACCCCAAGCAGACATAAAAAGAATGTGCAGACTCCACACAGACAGCACATGGGTGTGGAAACCAAATCCAGTGGACCGTAAACATGAGTTTACAGCACAAAGCACTTGACTAAAAACTTTGTAGGAAAAAGTTTAAATAAATTTTATTTTAATCTGCTTTGTACACTGTAAGTTTGTTATGTTTTTTCACTTCTCCTCTATCCCTTAAGTTAGTGCTTTACTTTCCAAACTTGTATTTATTATGTAAGCATTATCATACAACTGTCCCAAACATTCCTGATCTCTCTTTTGGCACTCAATTATGGAACAAAAATTTATTGATAAAGTTATCAGTATTCATGTCTGTCAGATTAAACATAGAGTGTATACTTTATGGGCAATTATTAAAGATAAAATTAATTGGCAGAAAACTATTTAACCTCTGTTACCAATGGTTTGTGAAATTCAATATACAATTCTTCATAAAATGTACCCAGTTAATGCCCTTACAAGTAAAATGTTCCCAGAAATAGATATTAATTGCACATTTTGTAATTTACAAAAATAATATATTTTTTTTTTTTTTTTTTGCTTT
Source organism: Polypterus bichir lapradei (assembly GCA_026402145.1). NCBI lineage: Eukaryota > Metazoa > Chordata > Cladistia > Polypteriformes > Polypteridae > Polypterus > Polypterus bichir. Next base: position 35,576,258 of record JANRMT010062790.1, on the reverse strand, counting down.
TTCTTTTTTAATTAAATGATATTATTTTCTTTTATGGGAACAAATCTATGAATTCCACTTTACTTTTAACTCTTTGAGGGCTGAATATTTTTTCCAGAAACACAGTTTCTGAAAAGCAATAGTTTCACACAGAAATCAACATTAAATGTCTGTTGCTGCATGCAGTGGCTGCCAGTTTGCCAAGAATGTGCAGCAGACTTGCTGCCAGGTTATCTTTGCGTGGATGGGGCAGCAGCAACAGCAGGAGTCACGGTCGCAGTGCATTGCAATCTGGTTTCTGCCTCTTACCATTGTTAAGTGGCAAGCTTCCTGGCGAACACTGCTGTAGGCGTGTCAACAACATGAACCTGTTCAGCACCATGATTAGCTGGGGACCAGTCAGCTAAAGCTGGAACCTCACATTCATTTTCGATCACTTGTATCAAAATTGGAGTTCGGCAAGTCATCGTTCAGTTCAGAGATAATAGGCAAAACTTCATCCATGCAGTATTTTGTTTTACGCATTCGCTTTGATCTCTCTCCATTATGTCAGTGCTATTTTTGCCATTGTTTGTGCCATGGTACTCATACGAGTGCAGGAAATCTCAGTCAAACCAATGAAGCTAACTTTCCTTCTAGCAACGAGAGTCCAACTAAAAGATAACGGTTGGTTTTGTCACAGTTTACAGTTGATTACCATCGTCAACTCCTCCTTTTGACAGAAGTTGACATCAGCCCTGAAAGAGTTAATAACTTTATTAATTTATTTGTGAGATATTTCATTCACAAGTGTAAATGGATTAGCCTTATTTTCTTATTTAGCCTTCTCTAAAGACGTTAGTTTTGGCGTTCCAATCTGTTTCTCAATGATTTTTACATTTATGAGAATGTTTCTGATGATCAAAATGATCCTATTTTCTGGAAATATTATTTTCTTTTTTATATCATGTATGGTATTGCGATAAAATAAAAAGGTTATATAGTTATCGACAAATTCAGCACAAAATTTATATAAAACCACACTGAGGTTTTACAATTGCGGATTACACAAATCGTCTTTTTAGATGTAAAATTACATGATCGTTTATTTCTTATAAAATACATTTTAATCTGTCGCCCGTCGATTCGTTTTCTTAAAGGTTCCAAAGTTTAGTCCGCATGATTCCCACTATATTACCTGCTGTTCTAAACAGACATACTAATAAGAACTTCATTCTAATATGTCCATCTATCTATGAACACATGACCGTAAACTTTAACTTGAACATAATAAAAAAGCAATAGATTAAATACTTCTGATCAACGAGTGAAACTCAAAAATATACTCAATTTATTAAATGCAGTAATGTTTTTAAAAGAAGCCAAGAAAAGACAATTCAATTCAAAACAACCCGTCCCGTTAAGCACTTTTAAAATCTCGTGTTGGGCGCGGGTTCTCGCGTGCTTTCGAGGCACTACCCGCCCCCTGCACTCAAGGCGGACCAATGATCATGAAGAGCCGCTTGTTGCTCTACTCGAGGCTCATTGAAAGTTCGTGCAGTGCTTATGTATGCTGCGAATGTCTTAGTCAAGAGTTCTCAGTTCGATGTTGCTTTTTAAAAGAGCAGTATGAAGGAAGACAAAGAGAATACTAAACCGAGGGAGAAAAGATTGGATATGAAATCCGAGGAGATTGAAAAGTCCGAAAAGTCTGGCAAAGAGAAAAAAGAGGTTATGACCAAGGTGCGTTACGCTGATGGTGGTGACGAATTGACAGAAGGGAAGGCCCTTGTGTGAGATCTGACGTTGACAATCTAGTTGTACAGACTGCGAAAGTTGTTGGGGTTTTGTGTAAAATATTTAAGAGCAAACAGTGTACATATGACAGCATGGCGCTGTATAGTTTTCTCTAAAAGTGTTCCTTAAACTTCTCCAACAATATTATGTTATTTACGTAAACTCTGTCGAGAGGACAGGTGTGCCTTGTTCTGTTTTTCATTTGAAATATTTTTAACCCTTACGGTAATCAACTGACGAAAACCGTAATTGTTGCCGATACGTTTTTATGGAAATACCTGGTCCGTCGCGAGTGAGTATTCATTTAGTTTCCAACTGTAATCATGTTCGTTTTACGATTGCATAAGAACAGGACAAGTCAGATTGTCATTCCCTTAACATAAAGGAAACAAAGTGGTCAGTGTTTTCCTTTACGATGCCAACCTAACGTGCAAAATAATGCTGTTCTTCCCTGAGTATAACGAGAAGTATGTGTCAAAACTCAGCTGCAGCGCGTCGAGTTAGAATACTTTGATTACTATTCCATATTCCAAAACTATTCCATAGTTTTAAGGACAATCTGCACCCTAATTTGAATTATTTGTCCAACAGTCGTTTCTTATACAGTTGTCTGTGTTTGTGCTTCAGTGTCGTGCTGTGATTTTGCTTACAGACTTCAATCTTGGGAACCGTGTTGAATCAATACTTATTAATATATCGCAATTTCGGTTCCGTTTGTATTCTTTACTTGCATTTCGTTCATTTATATTAAAAATGATTGTTACTTTTGAAAAAGAGTGCGCTATAATGCCGTTTATAAAGAAAGTCAGAGAACAGGTTATCGGTGAAGCCCTCACTGCAGCAGTCATGAAGAAGAAGGATTTTTTCCCTTCAGATAATTTTACATGTAGCCTCCTTAGCGTTGCATTTTATCCCAAAAACACGTAAAAAGCGTTGCACGTACAGTTCCATCCTGTGTTACTGCTCCCTTCACTACTAGCTGTTTGAGATCCATGGTTAAACTTCGAAGCCGCATGGAAGGTATTAGTAATACATAACGTTTTTAATGTACTTAAAGCAAAGTAGTGACATTACATCTCTTTTTAGAAGCTAACAAAAATCATTAACTGAGACGCCGAAAACTGCACAATGTGCTTAATTTGTCTTGAATACTGTTCGTTTTGCTTGGATCATCGTTCTGGTGAATAACTTAAAAATGTTACATGTAAGATATAGTATACAGTGAGTTGCTTGAGGAAGTCTTTGAAGTTATAGTGAATTCATGTCATTCACTAGGCATTGTACAGAACCAGTCAAATATATGTTATGTTTTAATCCACACTTGGAGTATAAATCAAGATAGATTATACTAAAGTATTATGATGCAGGCTTGTGTGGTCTTGGTCTCCATATTACAAGAAGGATATAAAAGGAATAAAGACAGCACAGCAAAAAGCTGCTAGAGTAATTCCTGAATCGAAGGTTATAAGAGAAGATTAAAGGAATTCAGTTGATTCAGCGTGTCTATGTAGAGACTAAGGAGTGACAAGATGAAGAATAGCTTTGAAATTGTAAAGGTGATAAGTAGGATGATGCCACCTCTTACTGTTCTGTAACCAGTTATCAAGTAGCATAATTTACCAAAACACCTAGTGTACCTTCAGATCTCTAATCTAACATTTTGGAAGTGTTAGTTAAATTGGAAATGATGAGCTATTTTGCATTAAATAGATTTTTTAAAGCATTTCTATGCTTCTATTTGAACTTCATAGCTATTTTATCGACTTACAATTTTCATATCCTTGGCTACCAAATCCTAGTAAATAAAATAAAAAGTACAAATTTGCATTCAATATATTTGTTACATTTTCATTGTCATAGAACAGGAATATCCTTCATGAACAAAAGATAATGTTCAGCTGTGTTTTACCTTCAGTATTTTTTTTTTTTTTTAAAGAACAAATTGTGTTCTGAGAAATAAGGGCTTGCTGGAAAACTGCAATGATGCACATTTTATTTCTTGTAATTCATGTTATATTTGTTTAGGAGTCCTGTTTCAGGAATGGTGCATTAAAGCTACCAGTATGTGGTTAATAAATTTACACAAACCAGAAATATGAAAACTTCATCAGGCAGTCCATCTCTAAACTGAAAACAAAGGTTAACGTTATTACTTTCTGGTGTTGGTGCTGGGCATTCTCCTGATAAAGTCCAAAAGTATACAGTATATTAGTGGTTTTGTGTCTAGGTGAAGAAAAGCATCAGTAGCCATACCTGTGTGACATTTCAGTTTAAATGTACGTATATCTATGCCTTTCCTTATGCACCTTAAGTATGAAACCTTTACTTTGCTGGGGAACCTAAAATACTTGGGGAAATGTATGCCAAAATATTGCATGGCATGTGAGGGTTATTTGTTTAAAAAATTTTTTTGTATGCAGATAGAATAATGGGAATCTGCCATATATCATCTTTAGAAAGGTTGTCATATAAACAAGGTTAATGTTTTTCTTTCTTCCAATAAAGATTGTTATCCGCCGCCTTCCCCCAAATCTGACGAAAGAGCAGCTTGAGGAGCAGCTTCAACCTCTCCCAGAATTTGATTATTTGGAATTTTTTGCCAATGATACAAGGTATGAACACAAGCATTCTGTTTACTTTTGCCGTCTCACTATAAATGGTTAAATCAGTAAAGTCCTAGACAAACTAAGTGTATTAATCCACCGCATAAGGAATATGTTCAGTATATCGATTTTTGAACTGACAGAAGCTTGATTACATAAAACCTGAATCTGCCGCAAATTCCAGTTAACCAGACTCCTGTATTGTAAGGTTGCTATATTTAAGCCAGAAATAGGTAACATGTACTGCAACTTAATGCAGGAACTCACCTAGGATTCTGTTGGAGACAATGTGCACCCTGAAAATTCCCAAGGAGAAGACTCCAGTCCAGAGAGGTGGATATAGGTGAAACAAGCTAATATGTAAATGCAGAGGAGTATTACACACTATACTTAGGCATTAATCCATAAGTTAGAAATGTCCACATATTTCAACACCATGCTGTGCTGGATGATGATTCTGATATCTCTTGGGTTGGTAGGAAGGAATGAGGAATTCTAGCAAGACACTGCTAAACTAACCCCACAAGACAGAGATGCAATGAGAGTAGGGTAGTAACTATTAAGAGTATAGTCATACAGGCTTGCACGAGAGATAAGGCGCCTTGTTCTGTGGTATATTCTTGTTGCACAGATGGAAGACCTTTTGAGCTTTATGACTGTCCAACACAGGTTCAACATTATTTACAGAAAGCATTTATACTATCTGTGTATGAGAGATGTTTTGCTTGGCTCCTATGATTTGAAGTTTTACATTATGGTAGTAGTGTTTTGTGAGCACATAAATAAAAAATATATGCACATACACACAATGGTCTGTACAAACATGGAGTTTCAAGGTAAATCTAGCACAGAATTGAAAAAGAAATGTTCTCTTCATTGAGAATGAAGAAAGAAGTTGATATTTTGTTTCTTTAGAAGTCAGCAGTCAGTTGCTTTTCTGAGTTTTTTTTTTTTTATGTTTAAGAAATATCGTGTTAAAGCAGGTTTAGGGCTTCCACACACTTCAGGAAACATGATGTGTGTACACTTGAAAGTATACTCAGATCCTTTAAACTGAAAGCAGGTTCTGCACATTTAGCACATGTGCATTTCTGCTGCTGTAAGGTTTTCTTAAGTTACTTTTCTCAGTTACTAAACTGACCTTGAATGTGTGGGAGCAGAGTGGGTGATTTCCTATTACTGTTAAATTCAATTCACTTCATAGTTTAACCATTTTCCTCTCTTATCTTTTTGGTAGCTAATAATTGAATGCAGTACTTGTGCTTGATGTACAAGTTTATAACAAAAATGTTCTATGAAGTTTTCAAAAAATTATGCACTAGAAGACAAATTCAAAATCTTGATCTTGTTTGAATCAGGAATGGTTTATTTTGTAGAGTGTTAGCCTAAATATTTTTTCTTGGCTATCAATACAAACAATGATAAGTGCAATAATAGATTAAAACGTAGCATTTTTGGGTGGAGTGTTCCATTAATCAGAAGTGACAAATTTGAAATATTTGAAGTGTTTTTACCTATATTACAAAGTGAATGCACTCTGTAATACAGTCTGTGATAGCACACACTCCTCTCTGCTAACTCTAAACCATGCACAAAACACAGCTTTCTCAAAAGTTTTGATCCATATAAGGCAGTAGAATGTTGTACTGTGTTAGCTATAGATTGATACAGGAGAAAGTAGGGAGAAATTACACCTTTTATTGGCTAACTAAATAGATTACAAATGCATGCTTTTGAGGCAGCAAAGGCCCCTTCATCAGCCTTAGCCTTTGCTGCCTCAAAAGCTTGCATTTGTAATCTATTTAGTTAGCCAATAAAAGGTGTAATTTCACCCTACTTTCTCCTGTTTTAATCAGCCTGTCATTGCTCATTATTCCTTAAACCTAACTTGTCATCATTATTTTACATTCTTATATAACATCAGTCTGGTATTGCAAATATTTACTTTTTGCACTTTACTGTAGATTTACTTTTTTTTTTTACCCGACAGAAGCACACATTTATTGTGTATGATTCTATTTTTATTCTTTTTTTCTTTATTAATGCAAGTTGAGCATGTATAATATAAATTCCATAATATTAAAAGAAAATTATAGATTTGTTAAATGTGTGTATGTAATGTGGGAAGTAATAGGGTTGGATTATATGAGATGGTCTCTGAATTTCTTTGCTTTTTTTTTTTTTTTCTTACTACTGAAAAGCAGTTCTCAGTCATTACATTTGTAATATAGATATTCAGACTTATTTTTCAGATGCTAGGTAAAGCTCTTATATTGTAATGAGATCTCTATATAACACATGTATAAAACTTTGTACCAATATAGCCTTTTCTAATTGCTTTTGCTTTGTTGGCAGCCTGTATCCACATCTTTATTCTAGAGCATACATCAACTTCAGAAACCAAGAAGATATAGTTTTGTTTAGAGATCGTTTCGATGGCTATGTTTTCATCGACAGCAAAGGTAAATTAAAACCATAGAGTAAAAGAAATACTTCATCCACTTAGTATATTAAAAGTTGTGTTGTAAACATGGGTGTATTGTAATGCGGACAGGTGCTAAGTGTATTGAATTGTGGTTTATGACAACTTATATTCCAATTACTGATTGGTAGATATGTGTCTTTCAGTTACCTTTCCTTCAATTTGCAGTTATTTGTGGGCATCTGTCTTGTGGTGTTTGTGATGGTTGCTTTGAATCTTATTTTACTCCTCTGCTCATTACATTTCGAAAGTAGTTGGAAATTTAAGTAATTACTATGAGTAATTAATACAATAAAGGAAACCATTGCATAGATGGACTAATTGGGATAGGCTGCCATTACCTTTTCACCTTACCTTTGCATATATTTTACAAGTGTCTAGAGAGATGGTACCCAAAGAAATTCCATAATTGTGTTTTTGTACTGAAAATCAACTCCAACACCACCCACACCTGCTGTAGTTATATGTAAACTCCTACGTAGCAGTTAGTATTTAAACTTGCCCTTATCTGCTGAAGTTTGGCAATAGATTGAGTTAATTATTAGTTATACTTCATCAATTAGATGTAAACTGTTAATGTGTAAATTTAGAAAAATTTGCATCCTTCTTCGATAACCAAAACTGTAAATAAGAATTTAAAAAAATGTCAACATCAAAAATAAGCTACTAAAGTAGAAAGTATTTTTAAGCCATGAAAAAATAAAAATATTTAACTGATATTATGTTTGTATTTGTGTATCTTTACACAACATATTATCAGTGTCAGCCTTTAATCAAAAATAGCCTTCATATCTAATATGGCTTAATTGAGTGATTCTATTACAAAGTGTATGCATTTAGAAGTCACATCAGCTATGAAAGTTAAAAGGTGTTGTTATAATCTGAATTAGCTCAAATATGAAGACTTTTGCAGCCCTACTTGGAGGGTACGGAACCAATACTTCAATTTTGTGTCCATAAAGGAGAGCATGGTTGACACATTGAAATCAGGAAACAGATTGTTTCCTAGGGAGCCATTCATTGCAAAGGGTTTAGTGTAAGAGTCCAAGAATTTTTTGACAGCTGTCATGTATTCCAGTTCTTGTGAGAATCTGACCACATTTAAAATGTACACGGTTAATCCAGTTCATTACCATGTGCCTTATCCAGAGCCTGTATTAGCAAGCATTAAGCACAAGGCAGGAAACAGCCCATTGTAGAGCCCAACTGCACAGTCTCACACTCACATTTACCCTGAGGACAAGTTAGAGCTTCCAGTTAACCTAATATTACACACCTTTGTGGATGTTTTGTAGAAAACCCATGGAGAACATGCAGATTCCATACAGATAGTTGCTGAGTATGGAATTGAAACCCAGGACACTAGAAGCAGCAACAACAAAAAATAAAGTGTTACATTTAGCACATTGTTCTTGTTAGAGCAAAATATTAAAGTGTACAATTTCCACTCTTATAGTTTTAAATCAACTTTATTGCAGTGACGACCCAAAAGTTATTTCCTTGGGCCAGCAGTTCTTTACCCTACTTCATACTGTCTTAAAGGATACATTCAGTATTGTTTAAATTGCATTTCATTTTTTCAGTTATGACACACATTCCTTTGCCCACAAAAAACTTGTGCTGTTAATTATTATTTTTAAATTATTTATTGAAAGAAAATTCTCACTTAGTGGCTTTGTCTAGGAAACTTTGTTTTTGTCTTAGCTTAGCATTCACAGTCAAATAAACCAGTTATTTGTTACAACACTCCTGCATTTTAAGTTAACATTGCTATCATAATGAAAGTGGCTTATTTATCTTAATGACCTTTGTAGCAGCACTTGGTTTTAATTATCCATCCATCCATCCATCCATCTTCCAACCCGCTGAATCCAAACACAGGGTCACGGGGGTCTGCTGGAGCCAATCCCAGCCAACACAGGGCACAAGGCAGAAACCAATCCTGGGCAGGGTGCCAACCCTCCGCAGTGGTTTTAATTATGTATTCCTAATTTACTCTAGGATATTCTTCATTTTTTACATTCATATATTTCCTGTTGTAAAAACAATGAACTTCTATAGGATTTAGTAACAGTTTTTTTTTTTCTCTTTTTTTGTAACGTTAACTCCACAAGTATTTGGACAGTGACACAATTTTCGTAATTTTGGCTCAAAATACCACTATAATCAACCTGAAATGAAGAAATAATTTCATGATTGAAGTGTAGGCTTTCAGCATTAATTCAAGAGTTTAACAGAAATATTGTATCATATTTTTATAAATGGTCCCCCCATTGTCAGGGGCTCAAAAGTATTTAGACAACTGACTGACAAGCTGTTCCATAGCCAGATGCAAGCAGGTACCTCATTATATCATTAACTATTAAGCAGGCAGAAGGCCTGAAATTGATTCCAAGTGTGGAATTTGTATTTGTAAGTTGTCACTGTTAACTGTCACTATGATGTCCAAAGAGCTATCCATGCAAGTAAAATCATGCCATCTCTATGCAAAGAAAACAAAACAAGCCCATCCAAGAGATAACAGAAACACCAGGAATGGTCAAATCAACCATCTGGTTCATTCTTAAAAAGAAAAACTTGTGAGCTCAGAACCAGATGGCCTGGGCAACCATGGAAGACAACTGTATTGGATGATTGCAGAATTCTTTCCTTGGTGAAGAAAAAACAATTTCCGACATTTAGCCAAACCAAGAGCACTGTCTGGGAGGTAGGCCTATCAATGATTATTTCTGAAGTGTACTGGGCTATACTGTCTGCTCACATTTGGACAAATGCTACAAAACTGATAGGATGCCGCTTCACAGTACAAATGGACAATGAGCCAAAACATACCACAAAATCAAAACCAGTGCTTTTCAAGTTAAATAAGTGAAATATTCTTCAATGACCAAGTCAATCAACTGACCTCAACCCAACTTGACATGCATTTCACTAGCTGAAGACAAAACTGAAAGCAGAAAGTCGAATGAACAAGTATCACCTGAAGACCACTGCTTTACCAGGCCTTTACTGCTTCAGTAGGGTGGAAACCCAGCATTCGGAGAAGGCCATGGTTTCCAGACTTCAAGCAGTCATTGAATGCAAAGGATTATCAATCAAGTATTGACAATAATCGTTATATTCATGATTAATTTAGTTTGTCAAAATACTTTTGAGCCCCAGAAAATAGGGGGGGCCATGTATACAAATGTCTGTCTTTTCTAAATGACACATACAATGTTTTTGTTAAATGTCTTAAATTAAAACTGCAAGTCTACACTTCAGTCACATCTTGATTGCTTCATTTCAAGTTCATTAAGATGGCGCACACATCCAAAATTATGAACAGTGTATCATTGTTCAAATACTTATGGACGTATCTGTTTTTGTTACAATATAATTATTATTAGCATAATTGTGCACATTTTATTTTTTAGAATATTCTAAAATTATAGATAATTTGCTTGGTTTTCTATGCATGTTGATCCTGACTGTTTTTAAAGATGTTCCCATTATACCAGAACTGTAGTAAAAATACATTTTGGGAAATGCTGTCTTTTTAATTTATCATTTGTTTTGCGAATAAGGTCAAGAATACCCTGCAATTGTAGAGTTTGCTCCATTCCAGAAAGTTGCAAAGAAAAAGGCCAAAAAAAAGGATGCTAAAGCAGGAACAATTCATGAAGGTATTGCTATAACTTGCTTTTAAAGTATAATGCGGTATGTTTTTATTACGTGATTTTCTTCTCCTTTGCTGAGTGTTTTTGTTCATCCCAAAAAGCAAGAAGCAGGAAGATCACCATATTGTTTCCAATATTTGTAGAACTATTAAACCTAGTAACTATTGTGATATTTTTTTTTTTTTAAATATTGTTGCCTTTCAAATGCTGACTTGCACATCATTGTTGCAGATTTTCTATGTCAAAAAAACAAAGACAAGACTATTTATTTCAGGGGATATCTTAAACTTAAACCATAATAATGCATTGACATTGATTTAAATACAACATTCATAAGAGACTGACAGTAACATGTAGAGAGGTAGGTGTCCATGACGATGTCAGTAAAGTTGTTCTTCATCAAGGCAGAAGAAGGAAGATGACTGAGTAGTAAGTGTAATTTGTTATGTTTGCAAACTAAGTACATTTAGGGTCATCATTCTTTTACTTGGAGCTTTGATGTATGAATGTACTTGTATCATGATCCATGAAATCAACCAAATTGTTTTGATATGTGTGAATTAGTAAAAATCCCAGTAAGTTTCTGGCATACATTACATACATACATTAGTTTGATTTTAAGAATTCCAAAATTTTATATTTAGATGCAGATCTTCCGTCTTAGGTTGAAAATTGTAGTAAATTATTTCTAATCGCTCAAATGGAGAGAGGGAGTGGGAGAATTCACCAGGAGGAAGTTCAGCTGTAAATCTTCAGGACTTGTACTAAATGTGTACAAGTTAGTTAACTACCTTTTGCCTTATAAGCCCCTGCTGTTATGAAGGCGACATAAGCCTGATAACTTTATTTGAAAACAAACACAAAACCATCAATGTGGTCCTTCTTCTCACGGAAATATCCTCTATAAGAGGCACTTGTTCCAAGTTCTGGACATCTGATTACTTCACTTATTCTTCAGTGTTAAATGAACTATGTCTTTTAATAAACCATTCTCATCTTTAAACTATCGAGCATTCCATCCAGGCTTGGTTCCTGCTTTGTATCAAGTCCTAAAAGGATGGGCTCCTACTCCAGGTCCATGAATTGGAATAAGTAATGTATTGAATACAAAATTTTTTCTGGATTAGACAATAAGTGTTGGTTGTTATGCATTTACATTTTAATTTCTAGTACTCTAACTATGCTATTTAATGTTTTATTAAGAGTATCACCAATTCTTTTAGCATGCAGTAACTTTGGCAACATGAATAAGCAACTGTTGTGTACCATAAATGGACTATTTTTTTGTTATTCAATACTGAGTAATGAGCGCTACTAAAAATACAGAGTATTTTATAATGGCTTGAAGCATAAACACATGTAGTGTTATAACATTTATAATTTCTAACAGGTGGTGGTCGATAGTTTGCTGATATGTATGCCAAAAGGTTTGATAGCACGATGGAGAGTAAAGCTCACGTTCCTAAAACCCCTACAGTAGATTTATTTGTTAAACACTGTATATTTGAATGCATAGTAAATTTGAATATAGTTCCTATAGATGCTTGTTTTCTACTAAATATTTGATTGTTTTTAGCAATTATAGGTTTATTCCTGTGCAGTCTAGGATTAGGCTACAGTTAAGTGCCCTTATATACTTTAAACATTTTTACTTTGGAAACCCATCATACATAAGAATGTTAACTAAATACAAAGTACCCTACACTTTTTATATTTTTTAAACAGACTCAGATTTCAAAAAGTTTTTGGAAAATTACAATGGTGACGAAGAAAAAACTACTTCAACTCCTGAAACACTTCTTGAGGAAATTGAGGCCAAAACCAAAGAATTAGAAGGTAGGTAGCATAAGATGAGATCTAAAATTTAGATTTTAATTTTTTTATCCTCACTAGTTTGGTTTGTTAAATTAATATTTCCTCAGGGTATCAGTTTATTCATCATTTCAAAGAAGGCATGTTTTTACCCTGCGTCACTCCACAGTAACATATTTGCCCTGCAGCTAGAGGAACACAGAAGTTCAGCTTATAGGTGAACAACCATGCAGTGAAATGGGCTTCAGTGTTTTATCTGTTTACTTATTTTGTTTTTGGACAGAAAAATGAAACAAGGAATTGGAGATGCACCAATACTGTTTTTTTTTTTTTTTCTTTTCACAATGATAACGATACTGTGTCAATACTGTAGGACAGTACAGAGTACTTGACAAGTAGATTTATTAGAAGCAAAGATGCTACATTATTAAAGACAAGTAAGAGAACAATTTTATTTAATAAGTCATAGTGAATGACTTATGCTTACAAAAAGAATAAACATGCATTTAAATTCATTTTATTAAAATGAACAGCAACTCTTGTAAATGTTTGATATTTCGGCACAAAAAAAAAATAAGCGTAATTCTTTGCAACTTATACCTAGCTTAACTATGCTTTCAAATGTTAGAGGCAAGTTCTTTAAAAAAGAAAGAAAGAAAACCAATTAATTCTGTTTTTTCTCTTATCTGTCTGTCTATTGCTGTACACATTAATACATAGGGCTGACAGACGTTTTTGTGCTAACGCAGCAGTGATGAATACTGTGTGATCATGGGATCTTAGTTTCAGATTGGTACGTCTGCACTTCGTTTATTGCCATGTGTACATAGTAGAATAAAATTCTTACTTGCATACCTCCTTCTGAATAGTGACAGAAAATACAATACCATCAAAAGATGCACACAAATGTATTTCTAACCTGTTTTAAACCTATGAATATGTTATATGTAAAATGAAAGAATTCTCATTGTCAGTCCATGCACAATGGAAACTCGCATATTAGTTTCTTTCAATAAAGTAAATCTATCCTTATTTTTTTATATTTTTCATTTATTGTTTTTAGCATAAGTACATAGTGGTGTCACAATAATGAGACATACTCAGATAAAGGTTTGGGGCAGCCGCCCGTATAATCTGGTATCCTGGCTGCAAAGTCATTTTTTACGAAAATAACCAGCACTGATGTGCATACAAACAAGTCCAAAACAAGACTGAGGATTTAGGGAAGAGGGACAGGCTTTTAAAGGGGAAGACAGGAAGTGAGGTCATAATGATCAGGCCCATGTTATTTAGTCATTGGTTCGAGCCCGGACGTGACATCACAGGGGCCGGAGCTGGTAAGGTCTCCTTCCATTGGCTCGGTCCCTGAAGTGACATCAAGAGAGTCAGATGGAATCTCCCGGGAATGGTCTACAGGAAAGAGAGAAAAAGAGTCAGTGCACTCTGCCAGCTCCCGGCATGCCTCAGAACTGCTGTCACTCAAGCCCTTTGGCTGCCTCCCATGCGCACGTGTGTGACACTGGTTACTTCATCATTAGTGGCATCTCTGCATAAAGATCAGCTGCAAACCTTAGCTTAGTGTGCATCTTACCACACAAGGAGTCATCCGGCAAATCGTTCTAAGTGTCAACTGCAGTAACATAAAACAGAGTGAAGAGATTTGAAACATTAAATTATATTTTAAATACTAGCAGAATACCCGCGCTTCGCAGCGGAGAAGTACTGTGTTAAAGAAGTTATGAAAAAGAAAAGGAAAAATTTAAAAAATAACGTAACATGATTGTTAATGTAATTGTTTTGTCATTGATATGAGTGTTGTTCCCATATCTATATCTATATATATATATATATCTATAT
>JANRMT010062790.1:35537514-35552090 GCA_026402145.1 Polypterus bichir lapradei | reverse complement strand
CTATTGGATTGCCGCTGACGGACGGCCTTATATGGGCAGGCACTAAATTACAAACGCTAGCGGCAGCCTGTCTATGAACTTAATTTAAAGTTTAGGTTTACATCGTGCTTTGTTTCCGAAGTAGCAGAACTCATGAATATGGTTGTATATGTCACTCGCTCGCTTCTTATTGTTTCGCTGCCTTCTCAATTATATAATGCATGTTTTCATCAGCACTTTTTGGGGCTCTTCCTGGTTTTCTACATACTGCGTGATTACGTAGGAGGCGTGATGATGTCACACGAAACTCCACCCCCCACGGCTTTCAAGCTCATCTCCATTACAGTAAATGGAGAAAAACAGCTTCCAGTTATGACCATTACGCGTAGAATTTCGAAATGAAACCTGCCCAACTTTTGTAAGGAAGCTGTAAGGAATGAACCTGCCAAATTTCAGCCTTCCACCCACACGGGAAGTTGGAGAATTAGTGATGAGTTAGTCAGTGAATGAGTGAGTGAGTGAGTCAGTCAGTCAGTCAGTGAGGGCTTTGCCTTTTATTCATATCCATATCTGGCAGCTCTAGTGGAGATAAGCTTTTTACCCTGAATAACCCTGTATGAACTCGGAGATCAAAAACATAAGGAAATCTGACTGGTCCACAATAGCCATGCATTTAATTGCAACCTTATTTCTCTGGTGGAAAACAGTTGTGTTAAGTATTCCCCGATTATATCCTCCTTGTGTCTTTAGTATTAGAAGTAGATTACAGCTTTTTGTATTTTACATTCCATCCCTCCTTGATTTCTCTCACTTGACTTTTGGGTCCAGTACATAGTAGTTTGTTTGTTTGTTATTATTATTTTTAATAACATGGCTTGCGGCCACAATACAGTCTATACAAAGTACAAGTACTTACGCGGCCATATCAGACCGACAGGAAGAATAATGAATAGCATCTGTGCATCCCACTAAAGATAATTGATAAAACTATAACAAGTTTGTAGACGGTTGCCAGTAAAGTAGTGAGTTAGATAAAGTATTTGAAGAATCTTGCTGGAATTATGGAAAAATTGGGCAAAGTGTTACAGGTATTGAACAAGAGGAAAAAAAGTAAGAAAGAGAAAGTGAGAGGTGATGGAAAGTACAGTGTGAACGTTTTCCTGATGTAGAGCAGTTGGGGCAGCATCAGTATTGCTACACTTCCCATTGAAAATAGGTCAGAGAAGATGTAATTGATGAGAGTGTTATGAGCATGGTTTACTAAAAAACTAAAAAATATGCCTGATTAACATGGTCTCAGCATATGCCCTTCAGGTACTGGAAAAACAATTAATAGAATGAGGAGTTTTAAGGGGAGTATAAGGTCTGAGTTGGCAGTTTGAATGGATATGTGGATCCATTGTTATTGGTCATAATATAGTTCATGGGGCTTCTGGTTTGGCAGAAAAAGTGATAAACGTGAGAGCATTTTCTGTTTCACTGATTCAATAAAAATGTTTGTGGATGGCATCTGTTTATTAAAGAAGAATGTAACATTTAAATTTAGTAGACTAAGGAACAAGACTGACTGCTTATTGGGTAAGAGGGACAAATAAGACATACCAAAAAATTTGACTGTGACGACTGTATACATCATTTTGAAGCAGTAGATATTTTGGACAATGCAATAAGGAAATTAAAGAGGAAGTGTTTGCAAAGACTAAGTACCAGGAAGTTTAATATCAATAAACGGCAAAAAAGAAAAAACACAAGAAAATCAAGGTCTAAAATAGCAGAACAAGTATAATATCCATATGTTTGGATTGCTTCAGTGTGTTTTCTGTTAATGTTTACAAAGTTGTAGGCTGTTTTTGAACATTTTCTATGCTATGCTTATTTTTTCCTAAACATACATTTTTGTTTGCAGCAAAAAAAACTACACCACTATTGGACTTCCTGAAAAATAAACAGGTAATTTTTTTACTATTTTAAAATCCTATCACTGTTGACTAATTTTAATTACTTTATTTATAGATGTATCTTTTTATTTTAACATCTATACCTAAGATGTTTACTGTAATACTAAGAACGAATTAAACTTAAGCATATGAGCACCACTACTCATTATATTAAATTAATTGTGGTGATTGTTATGTGCAGGTCAGGTCACGTTGTGGAGCATGCACTGGTACAGCACATTGCTGCACCCACCACACGATAAAACAGCTTGGGATCCTGGTTAGCAACCCACGACCCATACCCCCCCAAACCCAGGCAGACACACGTGGTCTAGTCCCACCCTCCGGGGTGTTACCCACTCGGGTCCTTAACAGTGAGGATCCTACGAGCCGGATCGCCCTTGGGGAATTGTGCCATATGGCCATAGTGCTGTAACATACACTCCCTCGCAATGCAAGTAATGTGTCTCATTCAGGACATCGTAAGCAATCGCTCATTCAATACAAAGTCAAACCAGCGGTACACAAGGATTCTCCGAAGAGACACAGTACAAAAGGAGTCCAGTCACCTATCAGGTCACTGAATAGCATTCATGTTTTGCAATCATTTAGCAGGACAGGAAGCATCAGGAATCTAAAGACTTGGATGTTCGTTATTTTGCATGGATATCCGGAGCACCACACATCCCTTTCCAGCTACCTCTACTGACTTTATAGGAAGAGTCACCAGAGACATGAACGTCACTGCCGAGTTAAGTAAACCTTTCGATAAGGTCGACACTCTCTCTGCAAACAGACACCCTGCTGTTGACTGTTCTCATCAGGTTATTCAAGGCCTGGATCTTGGTTTTTATCCAGGACACTTGCAAGCCCAGATACCCGGACTCCTCGCTAAAGAGCCCCGATCAGAGCCTCCATTGACTCCGTGAAGATCACAGCATCGTTAGCAAAGTCAAGATCAGTGCATCTTTCTTCACCAACAGATGCCCCACAGCCACTGGACCCCACGACCTTGCCCAACACCCAGTCCATGCAAGCATTGAACAGAGTAGGAGCAAGAACACACCCCTGACAAACCCTAGAATCAACTGGGAAAAACAGAGGTTCTGTCTCCACTCTGCTCAGCACTGACAGTACCAGTCAGTGTACAGGCCGGCCATGATATCCTGCAACCCTGAGGGAATCCCTTGAAGTCTCAGAATGTTCCACAGGGCAGCTCGATCAACTTAGTTGAACGCTTTACGAAAATCGAGAAAGGCTGCAAAGAAACTCTGCCGATATTCTTGTTTGTGCTCCATGAGAACCCTCCATGCCAGGATGCGGTCGATGGGAGACTTCTTAGGGGTAAAAAATACTTTTAAGTTCACCCCCTCCCCAACATGTGCTCTGTTTTTAAATTTATTTTTAGGGTGCCATACTTTTTACAATCTAATATTACCATATTTCTGTGTTTCTGATCTTTTGGCCGCCTGTCTGCAGTAAATTCATTCAGGGCTTTTGTGTTTTTATGTAGAAGCAGTAGTGGCAGTGCAGAGAAACGGCAAAAAAAACGGCAAGAAAGTACCCACCTTATCTGTTTAGTATTGTTTGCTCGGGCTGCGTGACCCACTTTAGGTTTAAACAGAGAAGCTTGCCAAGTTTTCACAATTATCAAAGCCTTTCTTGTAAAAAGTGAATCCCATACCCAGTAACGTGTAGTCACATTTGTTTTGCTAAAAGAGAAATATATACATAGTCTTCATCAGGTTTCAGGCAATAAACCAATTTTTGTTTAGTTTGTAGAGCTGATTACAAAGGTTCCAAGTATAATATTTTAATTTAGTTGGTTTCTGTATAGCACTATTCATGGAATACATGCTTAGAGTGCTTTCACATATTTACAGCTATAATACAAAGATAAATTTCTAAACCTTACATTATCATAAATAAACAAACTATGCTAAAACTGTTAAATATGAGCTAAAACAGTAATTACAGTTTGTTTGATATAAAATAAATTACAATATAAAATAATTATAAACCTATCTTTACTGATTGATTGGCATTTCTGTATTTAGTAATAGTTTTTATTCAGTATTGACTTTGAAAGTGTACAATTTATTACTAAATATTCTATTTATACGAAAATGGCAAAACTATTTTTAAGTCATAGTCTGTAATCATCATAAGTAACTTAGCTAAGGAGAGTTCTGGTTTCACTGTCTTTACGGTCTATTTGCTGAGTTTTTGACTGGATTACTATTTTTCTTAGAGGATAAGAGAAGAGAAGCGAGAGGAAAGAAGGCGGCGAGAGCTGGAGAGAAAAAGGCTACGAGATGAAGAGCGAAGAAAATGGCGTGAAGAGGATCGTAGAAAGCGTAAAGAAGCAGAGAAACACAAAAAAGCTGGAGAGAAGCTGTATGAGAAGGAAAAAGTAACTGAGCCAAAAATTAAGGTATGTAATATACTACTAGATTATACTGAATGCAAATAAAGTATTGGATATTGACTATATTGCAGGACAGAGTAGAGATGAGCTGATGATTGATATTTTCCTTTGTCGATTGGTTAGGCATATCATCAATATACAGTAAATAAACATTGTCAATTGGCTCCAGACATTTGCAGAAGTTTCCTCAAAGTATCAAACTGCACCCGTGGTTTTTTTTTTTGGTTTTTTTTTTACTTTTTTTCTTTTTCTTTCCTTTGTATAATCTTCCACGCCTCACAAGAAAGCTGTCGGATACTCCTATTCACAGTAGGAGGCATGTAAGATTCCTAACTTTAGCAGGAGTGTGATGTAGCTGAGGGAAGGCAGCCTGATTAGCGCATCACATATAAAGTTTGAATTGGAAGACTGCAGATGTGTGCTGCTATGGTGCTCAGTGTGCCCATTATTTCTCTCTGTTTTGTAGCATTGTTTTAGTCAGCTTACTTTCCTTAGCACAAGTTGGAATTCTTTTTAGACTTTGGCTAGTTTGCCTGTTTTAAAAGGTCCACTGAAACTGCTCATTTGTGTGATGGAATGTCAGATTATCTGGTGGGTGACTGATTCCCAGGCTAATGCAGCTTGTAAATGACAATACAATATTTTTGGACACAATCTTTTTTTCTTCACCCATTTATCCTGCGTTGGGTCGTGGGACAGCCACAGCCTGTCTTTGCATAGATTATATAACACCACAGTGAGATTTGGTCTTGTGGGCAGTGCTTGATGTGGGCATGGGGATCCCCACTCCTTTCAATATCCTATACTAATAAACATGCACTCTGACCTCCAAGGGGGAAGGTCCTGTAAAAGTAATAATGAAATTGGAGGCTCCACTTTAAGCATTGATTGTGGGCAAACAGGAGTGCAATTGTACTGTGTACACAAGGTAATATACCTAAAATATACTGATTACATCATATATCGGAGCAGTGCCTTACATTTCTTAAAAAGCCAGTCCAATTTTCGTTCTACATTTACGTCATACACTGCAAACTCGCAGTACCAGTCAGTGCTCTGCATTGTGCACTTTTTGTGACGTGTTGTTTACCGCATACATGATAAGAAAAGGTAGAATATGCACTATAGCCAAGCCACAATGAAACAAAAAATAACTTTTTTTTTCTTTTTCCATCCTACAGTCACTTTTTTTTTTTACTTAGAAGATGGTAGAAAGGGAAGTCAGGGAACAGTGATTGAGTGAGTAAAAGTAATTAGTAACTTCTAGTTTTCTGTTGGTAGACATTTATTAATTAATTAATTTAATTTTAGAGTTTCATGCAAATATGGCATTGAGATTTTTAGTACTGTTAAAATGAACTTGGAACAAATCACTTCTGAATTATCATAATAACATTACCGAATCCCTCTGTGTTCTGAGATACTGGAATCTGTGAGACAACAAAGCTAACTGTCCCGAGTTAAAACGTCCATACACCATTCCCCACCACCCCGTGCAGATGCTTTCCGCAGTACATGGGTGGAGCAGTTACTTATTTTTAATCCACAAGCATCTCTCCAAAAACGGCCTCCCAATCAAGCGATGGTATCAGACATCAATGTTTTGAAATGATGATGTGGACTTTTAAGACATCTCACAATCCTAGGACAGAGTCATGTTGGCGCTTTTTTTCTATATATTGTCTCACAAGACTTGGAATCTGTATCCCCCAGTTAACTGACACTTAACATCAAAAGTCAGTTCCACTAAAGCACAAATTTAGAAGATACAGCACTGGGCCTCTCTGGGGTTTCACATTTCTAGTTTCTCCTCTGGGAAGACTGATCAATCACTGGCAAATGACATTCAGAGATTTCTCATTGTTGCATCATTCACTCAGTACTTGATGAGTGAGCAAAGGCCATAGTTCTGTCGTTGGCAACCTTAATTGACAAAACTTTGAACCTGTTATCAACCAAAAAGGTTGTGTACACAAAAGCAAACAATGGCAGAATTTCCACTAATTCTGTTGTAACCTATTGCAAACAGTAGATCTGCACCATCATCCAAGCCTTAAATTCTGCTCTATAGCATATTGTATGGCAATATCCTATTGCATATGGTATGGCAATAACACAGGCTTGAGCGACCTTCTACTTCATAGAGTAACTTAAGGCCATGCTGTAAAGCAGAAAACCATCTGTAGTGGAGATTGATGTGGGTGACTCATTGAGTCCAGCCACGTTAAACTCTGATCCACCTATCTAGCTGAACTACCAGAACTCTGAAAAGAACATTTAAAAACTGGCCTAGAATTAGTGATGTTTCCTGAGGTAATTCTTTAGATAGGAATTAAAGAACTATAATTCATTAGTGCCTTTCCCTATAGAAGCGAAAAAGGTCAAGCCAACTTAACATAATTTATGTTTATGATTTTTGTTGTCCTTCGGCTGTATATGCCTGCAAATATATCAATTTTTTATTTTCCTTAAGCTAGGAATTATTGTAATATTCTAATTGTGCAATAAACTGAACACATTTCTTCATAGTTTTGGTGTCCTGGCTGGAGCGTAAATCGGAGATCTTCTTACTGATTTTGTATTACTTTTGGAAGAAAAGTTATCAATTTTATTGAAGAAAAAAAGTCTTGTGTATGTAGTTATTCACATTAAAGATTTTAAGCTTTTATGTAGAATAATGCACATTTAACGCCACTCGATTCAGAAAGGGTTACTCTAACATTGGTTAATGTTTTGGTGTCTTATTGAGCATATCTTGCTGAGATCTGGTATGTGTAACTTCTTTTGTACATTTGTGTTCTGTATTATTCCATTAAGAATGTATTTTTGTTTGCTTTGTAAAGCATTTTAATGGTGTGGTCTAAGAATGGGACTAAATAAAATAATTGACTGAAATCAGTGAGAGTTGGGAAGTTGGGTGACTGCAGCCTTCCTTCAATTAATTGATAATAAGTCTGATCTGCTCCCTGTGTGATCTTCAGTGCACCTCAAAAAAGGTTATGCTGTCTCACTAAATATTGTCTATTATCAAATCATCTTGTAAAATCTACTAATCATCAACATTTTATTATCAGGCTTGTGTTCTTTTTTTAATTAGTAAAAACCTGCTTACCATCAGGTTGATTTAAAACAAAATTCTGATTTTTTTTTTTTAATAATCGTACAAGTTTTTGCAACTTTTATCATGTGTAAATGTAGCACAGTAAAGAGAGGTTACATACTAGTGTAGTAAGAACTGCCCTGTATAATCATGACATAAAAAAGTTTTTTCTTTTCAAGAATTTACTTTTCTAGCTTAGGTGGTAAATTTGTGTTGCTGTTTCCAAATAGCTTCTTAGAAAACCAGAAAGAGATGACTTTGAGTCTGAAAAGCTTAAAGAAAAACCAAGAAAATTAGACAAGGAGAAAATAAAAGATGATAAGTTTTCTATGGGTTTTGGAAATGAGCTGAAGAAGAGACCAGAAATTGGACACAGAGAGGACAAAGGAAGGAAGTGAGTGTGCAGATTAATTCTTCTTTTATAGTAAATGCTTTTTTTATTATTTGAATATTCCCATGATATTGCAATTTAGTATTTTTTATATATGAGTAGTATTGTTGATATTCAACATTGATTTTTCAGTATAGCAGAATTATGTTAAGATGGTTAGTTGTAATAATATTTAGATAAAAACTTGAATTACTGTTATATTTTCTGCAAATAATTTTTGCTTTATTCCTCCAAAATGCAGGTATGATGAAGATGGTCGTAAAGATTACAGAGATATAGACCGAGAAAGAGACAAGCGTCAAAGAGAGAGGGAGCGTCTAAGGCGCCTAGATGAGGAACGTCGAAGAAGGAGGGAGCACCATGATACTGAATTCACTTATCGAAGAAGAGAAGAGGAAGGTAAAAAAGAAAAGGATTATGTGTGGGAGAGAAAGAAAAATGAAAATTCAGTTGACTCTCACATTGGGAGCTCTGACAAAAATGAAAAAACAATGAAAGAAGATAAAAAAGATGAACCTGTGAAGCGTGATCGTCTAAGAAATAAGGTAAATAACAATGCAATAGATACTCTAACACTTAATACTGCAATTATCATTTTTGAGAAGTTGTCCAATTACAATCTTTACAGAAATGCCCAAAGAATATTCTGTAAATAATATTTTAATGGATTTCCCAGTTATTTATGAGTCATAAAGTACTAGCGATAAATTCAGTGGACTCTAATAAGTTAGAATTTTCAATTCAATTAATTTATTCTTCATATGCACCCGGCAGACTAAATAATAATAATTATATGTGTAATCTGAAAACAACATAGTCACAGAGCATAATGTTATTCACATTATTTGTCTAAATTTGTACGTGTTTTGTTGAAAATTGTATTTATGTATATGCTATTACCTTACCCAATAATACTTTAAAGTTATATTTTAAAGTTACTGCTGCTAAGATCATGGTACAATTAAGTCCTTGTTTGGGATTGATAAAATATTATATTTGGGTATTTTTCTTACTGACTCACCAATCGATAAAAACATGATCAACCCTAAGCCAAGAGCAAATCCTAAAAATATGAAACTCTAATATGCACTTTCTGCACATCTAAGTATTGCATCTTGATACCAAGCTTGTTCTAAGAGCAATAATTAGAACCACATTAATACTTATGAATTGTTATTTATTAGCATGATGAATGTTGAAATGTTTGTGGATACATAAAAAAACAATATATTTTTTTGGTCAGGCCAAAACTACCCCATTTAAAAATAATCTGTTGTATTTTTCCTTATACAGTGGAACCTCAGTTCACGACCATAATTCGTTCCAAACCTCTGGTCGTAAACCAATTTGGTCATGAACCGAAGCAATTTCCCCCATAGGATTGTATGTAAATAAAATGAATCCTTCCAGACCGTATGAACTGTATGTAAATATATTTTTTTTAAAGATTTTTAAGCACAAATATAGTTAATTACACCATAGAATGCACAGTATAGTAAACTAATGTAAAATCATTGAATAACACTGACACAAACACCCAGGCTCCCTGCTCAGCTGCACGCGTAGGCAGGCTGGCTCGCTCTCTCTATCTCTCTCTCGCACGCGAACCTGTGCTCTCTCTCTCTCTCTCCCTCTCTCTCTGTAACATTGCAGCAGTTCGCGCTATAGCCTTGCAAGCCAATCACTGTATAAACACTTTTTTTAATGAGTTTTAAGCACAGGGGAAAAAAAGGAACATTTGAAAAATCTGTAATGTAATAAACCACCAAGAAAAGTAACATTGCAACAAATCACGCTACTAACCACTCACTGTAAACACTTTTTTTAATGAGTTTTAAGCACGGGGAAATAAAACGAACATTTGAAAAAAATGAAAAGTAACACTGCAACAATTCATGCTATGAACCAAAAAATGAACATTTGAAAAATCCGTAATACAAAAACCATAAACCACCAAGAAAACTAACCTTGCATGAGTCGAGTTCTGGCATGAAGTGAGGAGGAACTGGGTGGAGAGGAGGTTACAGTTTTGAGGGAGAGTCTGGCTCTGCGATGGAGGGATGTTTTACTTCAGGTGTTTTCTCTCTTGTGATTTCTTGGGTTTCTGGTGTTTTTAGCTGTTTAGCTGGTGGGAACGAAAGCCTCATGCAGCCATTCCAAAAACAAAGCCCTTGTGACCCAACCCTTCGTGTTTGCCCTCCACATTACTGGCAGTCTGGCTTTGTTTACATTGTGCTGCTTGAAAGCAGGAGGGTTCTCAAATTGGTAAATGAGTAAACTAGTAAACAGTTTTTCCACCTCTACCAGCACTTGAGGCCTCTGCCTGGTTAACGCTGTAACTCCTTTTGCAACATCAGCTGCTTTTAATAGATTCCTTCTGCTTTAGAATAGTCGAAATCATAGGTTTTGACTTCTTGTACTCGGCAAGATCAGTAACACGAACGCCACGCTCATATTTTTCAATAATTTCTTTCTTTACTTCGATTTCAGTTTTCTGCAAAACTTTCTTCTCACCACTGTTCACTTGCTTAGAAGCCATGGTTAACTGCAAAAGCACACGAAATACTGTAGAGCACAAAGAGATCACAGGTAAAGCACGCACGTCTGACTGAGAACAATGAACAGGGAGAGGCCCAACATGTGCTTAAATACAGTAATCGGTGTGTACAAACTGGAAGGGAAATGAAATAGAGCACAAAGAGTTCACAGTGAAAGCACGCACGTCTGACCGAGAACAATGCAACACGTGCGGAAATCATCAGCGCGCACAAACCGAAAGGGAAACTGGCTTGTTCGTATACCGAGTGTGTGGTCGTGAACCTATTCAAAAGTTTGGTGAACTTTTTGGTCGTAAACCAAGTTGTACGTGTACCGAGACGTTCGTGAACCGAGGTTCCACTGTATCAAGTAGACAATTTTAAGGATTGTTTATTATGACAACCTGATATACCGTATTTACTCGTGTACCACGCACCGTTGTGTAAGACGCGCACCCTAATTTTTACAAAGAAAATCATTTTTTCCCGTGTAGGACACGCGTTGTGGTTGTATAGGAAGCGTTTAGAGAGAGGTAGAGAGCACAAGCAAGTTAGCGAGAGAGAGAACGCGAGCGAGAGAGCGAGCCCAAGCAGTTTCCTCGTGTATAACGCGCACCTGATTTTTCTAATGCTAATTTTCAGGAAAAAATGTGTGCGATACACGCGTAAATACAGTATTTAAAAAAGCATGAATGACAGTTTTCTGACTACCTGTTATTTGTTTATTTCATTTTTAAAATTAAAGTAAAATCATATTGATATAATTAAGGTGAGTGGAAAAGTTTGATTGTAAACAGGAAGCATATTCCTTCATTTTTTTATGGTGCTCAAATTGTTGCCAGCTGATGTAACTAAAAGGTCATTGTATACATCCTATGAAAGTCTTTGTAATAAAAATACATTCACTGTGGAATTTTTTTTCTCAGCCTTTTTTAAACATATTAATTTCTGCTGTTTCTTTCATGTAGGACCGACCAGCTTTACAGCTCTATCAGCCTGGTGCCCGAAGTCGAACCCGTGTAGTCAGTGCAGAGCCGCCTTGTGAAGATAAGAAATCAGAAACAGATGCCAAAACCGGTCAAGAAAAAGGAGAAGATTGAGAGTTGGGGAAAGGAGAAGCCGGTTCTCTATGATCAACAAAGCTTTAATTTTAGGCTGGATTTATGTGCCTGATCATAACATACACTTCCAACACTGGTGTGGATCGACAAGCAAATCATTATGCAGTTTCAGGATGTGGTCTCACAGGAAACTGCCGAAATGCTGAGCACTTAGGGCTGGCTATACAAGAAGTCAAAGCTTGCAGGGACCAAATACAGTAACTCTGAAGTGACATAAGGAACACATGGAGTCAAGTGAAAGAATACCCAGCATCATTCAGGTTCTTACCTGAATAAATCTGCCTTGCCTTATGTATGCTTTCTAAACAGTAATTTGTTAGCTAGGTTAGAAACTGATCAGACTATGAGCAGTTAACAGTGAATGGTAATATATTCCTCATATAAGTGATGCTGGTCTAGAGTTGGGAAGAGTCTTATCTCAAAGAATATTTAATGCAATTATTGTAGACGCTATCAAGTTAGATACTGTTACAAGTGAAAGAATGCTTGTAAATTAATCTGATATGCAGAAAACTAAACTAATTTTAGGTCTAAAGCAGATCTTATCATTGCTATTGGCATGCAGATTTTCCAATTAAATACAAATTATAGAATGTCTCAAATTCACAGCTATCTTGTAG
Source organism: Polypterus bichir lapradei (assembly GCA_026402145.1). Classification (NCBI taxonomy): domain Eukaryota; kingdom Metazoa; phylum Chordata; class Cladistia; order Polypteriformes; family Polypteridae; genus Polypterus; species Polypterus bichir. The sequence goes on along the minus strand of JANRMT010062790.1, from coordinate 35,539,977 downwards.
TTGGTTTTTTGACTAGATTGTGGATTCACTATCCTTGGATGTTTGTAATAAAATTTATTAAGCAGATGCTTTTGGAATATATTTTGCTTTCTTTTTGTGCAGTAAGTTTTTGCATAACTTTTTCATATGTGTTTACTTTTGATTCTTCATTTCTGCAATAATCTCTAGTGCCAGTGTTATTTCAGAAATCTAAACAGTTTTGGAAAATAACAAATGTTCTATAAATTTGTAACGTCTTTTGCTTCCTTCTGAGGATACTTGCTTCTTTTTAAAGTATATGCCAAATGTACAGTGAGCATCAAAATTTTTGCTGCATAAGAATTTGCCCACTTATATATACTCGGGTCCGTAAGTATTTGGTCAGTGGCACAATTTTCATAATTTTGACGCTGTACACCACCACAGTGGGTTTGAAATAAAGCAAACATGATGTGATTGAAGTGTATACTTTTAGCTTTAATTTAAGGGGTTTACCAAAAACTTCGTACAATCTGTTTAGGAATGACAGCCATTTTTCTGCATATCCTCCCCATTTCCAGGGGCTCGGAAGTATCTGGACATTTGAGTGTTAGGGTGTTCCATATCCAGGGGGGAGCAGTTCCCTCATTATTTCATTAAATATTAAGCAGGTAAAAGTTCTGGAATTGATTCAAAGCGTGGAATTTGCATTTGGAAGCCGTCGCTGTGAACTGTCAATATGAGGTCCAAGGAGCTGTCCATGCAAGTACAAACAGTCCTTCATTAGGCTGAGAAAACAAAACAAACCCTTTGGGGAGTGGTCAGATAACCATTTGGTATATTCTTTAAAAAATAAGGAATGTATTGGTGAGCTCAGCAACACCAGAAGGTCTGCAAAACTACAGAAGACTGCTGTGCTGGATGATTACGGAATTCTGTCCTTGGTGAAAAAGAAACCCTTCACAACATTTAGCCAAACCTAGAACACTCTCTTCGAGGTAGGCCTATCATTGCCAAAGTCTACAATCAAGAGAAGACTTCATGAAAGTAAAGACAGAGGGTTTACCACAAGGTGCAAACCATTGGTAAACCTCAAGCACAAGAAAGACATTAGATTTTGCCAGAAACCTTTAAAGCCTGTCCAATTCTGGAATAATTTTCTTTGGACAAATTAAACCAAAATCAATGTATGCCAAAAACGTTTGGGAAATATGGTTATGGAGAAAAGAAATGGCTCATGATCCAATAAATACCACATCTGTGAAACATGGTGGTGGTAGTTTTATGGCATGATCATGCATGACTGTGAATGGAAGTCAGTCACTAGTGTTTAAGTAAGAGGATGAATTCTGAAGTGTATAGAGCTATTCTGTCTGCTCAGATTCAGACAAATGCTGCAAAACCGATAGGATGATGCTTCACAGTAAAAATGGACAATGAGCCAAAAAATACAGCACAAACAAACCAAGCGCTTATCAATACAAAGCAGAGGAGTATTCTTCAATGGCCAAGTCAGCCAAATGGACAAAACTGATGGCAGAAAGTCCAAAAAACAAAGAGCAACTGAAGACAGCTGCAGTAAAGGCCTGGCAAAGCATCTGTAGGATGGAAACCGAGCACTTGGAGATGACCATGGGCTCCAGACTTCAGGCAGTCATTGTCTGTAAAGGATTTTCAACCAAATATTACACATGATCATTATATTTATGATTATCTTAGTTTGTCCAAATACTTTTGAGCCCCTGAAAATAGAGAGACCATATATAAAAATTTTGTGCCATTCCTAAACAGCTCATACAATATTTTTGTTAAACTCCTTCAATTAAAGCTGAAAGTCTATACTGTACTTCAATCATATCTTGACTGCTTTGTTTCAAATCCATTGAGGTGGTGTACTGAGCCAAAATTATGAAAATTGTGTCACTGTCCAAATTCATGTGAACCTGACTGTAACTACAATATTTTATGATACATGCATATGCATAAGCTAATGTAAGAAATCTTTCTTTGCAAATGATGTATACTTTGAAACACAGAGTTCTATACCCTTCATAGCTGGATCACACATGTAGACACTGCTTAATTGCTTTTACCTTGTACTTAGAGTCAAGTTGCAGAAATGTGAACTGTCACTGTAGTCTAAGTCATTTGGCAGGTTCGAAAAGGTTTATCTTCATGATCTGACTAGATTTGCAAAGGTCTATCATTCCATTAGGGTTTAAAAGCCTTTCTACCCTGTTTTTAGTGTATGCTATTGATTTAGCTTTTCATTAAAACCAAGAGCATTCAGTCAGGTCACAATCGACTGAAAATGCTATAAAGTCTCTAAGATGACAAGTTGTGCTATAGCAAATAAAGTTGATGTCTATGAATGTTCTTTATACTACATCACTTATGCCAATTGCTAGAGTGCTAAATATAGTTGTAGATCTACATTAGAAGCAGAACCAAAAAATATTAGCTTTGCTCATATCTTTAACATGCAGTTGTGTTTTTTTTTTTTTT
>JANRMT010062790.1:35497706-35537114 GCA_026402145.1 Polypterus bichir lapradei | reverse complement strand
TTGTATATTTTTCTAATATTATATTTGGGTATATATTTTCTAACATTTAAATTATACTAATGACCTGGTTTCTTTTATCCTAATAAATTTCATGATGGGCAATATGGTGTTGTGGTGTGAGTAGCATGGCATCATTCACAAAACTGTTTCATTATACTGATGTTTTTATGAGTCTACAGCAGTATTTAAAAGCGGCAGATATTTCTATGCTTCTAAATTAATGATTTTTTGAGGTGTATGCAGTATCTATGAAGGAATATTTTGGACAAAATTTAAATAAATAACAGCAATGTTTAATTGTATAGCACATTTTCATACACACAATGTACCTCAAAGCACTTTACAAGATTAAATAAAAAGGAAGTTAATATAAAATGTAAACAAGATTAGACAATAATATTAAACAGCATGTAACAAAGAAAAAGGTGAGGTCGGATGGCCAGGAGGACATAAGAAAACAAAAAAACTCAAGTTAGGCTGGAGAAAAAAAATAATCTGCAGGGATTCCAAAGCCAAACAACCACCAGGCACTCACTGGGCATTCTACCTAACATAGATGTTCTAAATCAGACCTCATGGTTTACAGGCTTCACATTTTGAAGAAATTGTTGATGATGGTCATGTGGACATCTGGGAAACCCACCATTCAATCCAAAAACATAGGGGGCAGCATGGTACCTTGATCAGGTGATGGTATTCCAAAGTTTGGGTATATAAACAGCAAAAAGCTTCATCACCACATTTTTCAGGTTGTCTCATGGAATTATAAACAGACTTTAATTTGAAGATCTGAGATTACGACTTGCAGTGTAAGGGGACATTCCAAAATGTAGGACGAGGCGAGATTATTTAAGGCTTTGTAAACCATTGCTAGTATTTTAAAGTCAATTTTAAATTACATGGGTAATTATAATGTAATGACCCTAAAAGTTGTGAAGTGTGCTTAGATTTTCTTTTTCTAGTTAAGATTCTTGCTGCTGCATTCTGCAGTAACTGTAATGGATTGATGTCTTTCTTAGGTAGTCCTGTAAGGAGAGCATTACACTAATCTAGTCGACTGAAAACAAAAGCGTGAACTAATTTTTCCGTGTCTTTTTAAAGTTACAAGAGGTCTAACTCTAGCGCTGTTCTTTAAGTGAAAAAATGTCCTAGAATAATATGTGATGTAAAATTTAGGTCAAAGTCAATAGTTACCCCTAAATTCTTTACCTCTGACTTAACATTTAAGCCTCAGGGATCAAGTTTATTTCTAATACCCTCACTGTATCCATTTTTGCCAATAACTAAAATTTCTTTTTTCTCCTTATTTAGTTTGAGAAAGTTACTACTCATCCACCCAGAAACACAAGTAAGACACAGGATCAGAGAGCCAAGAGTGTCAGGGTCATCCAACGCTATCGATAAATACAGCTGTGTCATCTGCATAGCTGTGGTAGCTCACTTTGATCCTCATGTATAATGCTGTGTGTAGAATTCACAGTAAAACATGGCAAACACATAAAAACAGCAGTGTGCATATGCACAAAAATTCAGATGCATAAAAACTGTGCATAAGCAAAGTTCCATGCACTTCCCCTTTATAATTCCTAATCAATGTGAATTTTAATGCACAAGCACACACCTTCAATCCCACCCTGACTCCTCACAGAATTTTGCATATTTGAATATGCAAATCAATATAAATAGCCCCTTCCATTCAGTGTTTTGGTAAAATACAATGGTAAAAGCACATGTAAAAAAGAGGAATTTCACCAAAGTGGAGGAAAGGAAAAACATACAATTTGGTGGCTTAGGCAATGATATGAGCAACAAAAGAAAGCTGATGGAGTGGCATTCAAATGTTCAAGTTCAGAAAGTTGCACAGTGCCCCAAAATGTCTTTTCAGGGGTGATTATGTCAGCTGCAGCTCTTACCTTAGTATGATAGTTCCTTATCTATCACACACAGATCTGCGGTATTCTTGTGCTATTTCATTTACTACCTTCTCCTGTACTGACATATAGGATGAGCAATCTGCAGAAGACAATTCACCAATCAAAACACAGTATGTGCCAGAGCCCACCCTCTCAACTTTGACGAGTGAAAGTGACAGTTTTATTTCACGCCGTATTTCGTGACACATTTGGATGAATATTATGGACAAAAATAAATAAATAAGCAACCAAAAAAATATTTTGTGACACATTATTAATGCTCACATTTCACAGTACTTTGTGTATTTATTTATTTAATTTTGTCCAGAATATTCTGCCATAGTATCTACTCACAGTACACTGTAAAATCAATATAAGCAATGTAACTCATTCAGTTGTTTCACCTTGCTGCCATCTTCACTGATATTTAGCTATTTCTCCACTGTCATTTTGATGCCCCCACTGTTACTTTATGTCTTTTACTGTGATTGTTGTCATCTTACCCAGAGTAGTTACTGTAGACAGAATCTTTTCCTTTATTTGCTCAACAACTGTCAGTATGTCTTAATCATCTGCAAACATTACATTGTGCCATAGCTCGTCTGTTTCTCTCACTCCTTCTTTATCCTCTTAAATATCATGTCTGAGTATATTTAAAACTGTACTTATGAGTGTGAGCCTTTTGGATAAATCCATTTTAACTGCATTCTAATTATCCTCATTATTTGAAGTCAAATGGGTATTGCACATTTTAGTTATCTCCAACACTGAAAATTCTTCTTAAAAAAATTTATACTGAGCAAATGAATATCAGGAATAAGTCTTCACTCCTTAGAAGAGACAACTGTGTTTATCTGTGCCAGCAATAACATAAAATTAATAGTTTACAAAAAAGCTCAAGAACAACATGGTAATGCTTGTATGCCTTTTTGGGATGATAGAAAGTGGAGGAGGTGTGATGCTGCACCTTATAAGCAGCACTTGGGTCCAAGAGTTGAACGAAAGAGAAGAGGAAATGCCAATGGCACAACATTTAAAATAGTAAGGAAGATGTTTTATTGATGTCATTTTCTTCCATCTATCCATCCATCCTCTTCCATTTATCCGAGATCGGGTCGCGGGGGCAGCAGCTTGAGCAGAGATGCCCTGACTGCCTTCTCCTTGGCCATTTCTACTAGCTGTTTCGGGGGAATTCCGAGGCGTTCCTAGGCCCGAGGCACCTCACCAGGGAGGCGTCCAGGAGGCATCCTGAAGCCACCTTATCTGACTCCTGTCAATGCGGAGGAGTAGTGGCTCTACTCTGAGCTCCACCCGGATGACCGAGCTTCTCACCCTATCTTTAAGGGAAAGCCTAGACACCCTGCAGAGTAAACTCATTTCAGCCTCTTGTATTCGTGATCTCGTTCTTTTGGTCACTACCCATAGCTCATGACCACAGGTGAGGGTAGGAAATCGTTTTCTTTTGTCTTTTTCTTTTTTTTTTTTAATTTCAAATGATCTTCAAAGTGAAAAAAAAAACATTTTTAAATGCCATTTTTATTGAAATAATCCATCAAAACAGATGAGGTTGTGATTAAATTTCCAAATATCACAAAGAAAATACATGTTGGAAAAACTGAAAAAGAGATACTGTGACTGCTGTCCGTATTCATTTCCAGAGTAAGAATTTTGGGGCTAAAAAAAAAAGAAGGACTTTGTATATTAATATAGAGCAAAGTGGCCTAAAGCAATTATTACAGAGGGATCAATTTATGTGTGCCTGAGCGTGTCAGAGGAGTTATTGGCAGGTCAGGCTGTGGTAGTTTCTCAATCAGTACCCAAAGGAGCAGTAAAAACATTCAAAATTCAGACAAGGATTCAAACATGATGTACAAACACAAGCAAATGCACTAGACCAAAGCCATTGTGAAACAGAAACTAGGTGTAACAAGACAAGAGGCTTGTGTTTGTAAGACGCCTACTCAAGTACCAGCATGATGAAAGCCAACGAGATATGTCTGATGGAGAAAATGCAAACAGGATGCAAGTCTGGATCCAAACCACTTGTAAGTAATCTACAGTATCTGTTCAACAACATAGCAGTAGGCATGTTGAATCAGAATGCCATAATGCCAGCCATCCACTAGATGTCACTTTGCTTTACTGTACAATAAAAAGGTGGTGACCCTGTAGTTAGGATATAGCCGGTTGGATAATGGATGGATATCAAATAAAGGATACAGCCTATGAGTGAGTATAAGTAGGAGGGAAGGACATGTAAAGACAAGAAGCTATACATTTGCTGTTCTTTGCTTTTACTTATAACTTACTTTGACACCACATACTCAGTTCCTGGAACTCTGCAAAAGAGAAAAAGTTGATCTTAAGAAAAGCTGGTTAGTACACTTTATTGCAGCCTTGTTTGAAAGTAGGCAGAAATAAAACTATTAAAACAACTCTTATCAAAGAATAATAATCTGATAGTGAGAAATGGCAATGTGAATGTGCCATTGACCCCAGGACACTAGAATTGTGAGGCAGCAACATCAAAGCATAATGGCTGTCCTGGCAGCACCCATTCTTATTAGCATTGTCAATTGTTCAATACTGACTGGCACAATTCCTAATGAATTAAAAGTGTCAGTCATCAGACCATTACTGAAAAAAATCAAATCTAGACCCACTTACTTATAATATTAATAATTATAGACCTATTTCAAATGCACCTTTTCTTTGTAAAATACTTGAAAAGTAATCATCACAGAGAATTGGTCACACCTTACACATCAAAATATATTTCAGAAAGTCTTTCTTTCACAGTGGTCACAATAAATACACTGCACAAACCTGTATTGTAAACAATATTCTGATTTCCTCTGGTGAAGGAAGAGACACAAGTATTATGTTGGTAGAGTTAAGTGCAGCATTGGACACCATTGACCATTTATTAAATAGGCTGGAAAATTACACTGGTGTCTTGAGTGGTTGAGTATCAAATTGATCTCAGCATGTGTAGAAATGTGCTGACAATGCCCCATCATTCTAATCAGAATTTAAATATGGTGTCCCGCAGGGCTCAGTACTGGGACCTTAACTACTCTCACTTTACATGCTTGCATTGGGAACTATCATTAGAAAACATATCCTTAATTTTCACTCATATGCAGAATATACCCAGCTATACCTTTTCTTTTAGACCAAATGATGGTTCTATAATGGTATCTTTACCTAATTATGTCAATTACTTAAAGGACTGGATGGATGATAACTGTTTGTCTCTGAATACAGAATTAAAAAACAGAAGTGTTGATTACTGGGAGAATTATGCCGACTGCAACAATATTCTGTCACTTTTTAACTCAGTTGGATTAACAATTAGTTTCACTGAATTATCACACAACATGGCATCATCTTAGACAACAATTTATCTCTTAAAACACACATTACAAAATGATCTAAACTCTGTGTTTTCCATCTTAAAATTATTAGAAAATTTAGATGTTTTCTAAATGTGGAGGAAACAGAAATTAATTCAAGCATTTATTTGTAGTAGGACTAACTACTGCAATGCATTATTATATTATTAGCAGTTCAAACTGTTCTTTTTGCAGCTTTCAGATAATTCAAACTGCTGCTGCAAGAAGCACATTAGAAGAACTGGAAAGTACAACCACATAACTCTGGTTCTTATGTTCTTACACTGCCTCACAATTAAGCACACCCTTAAATACAAAGTCTTAAATGGCCAAAATGGCTTACTTATCTGAGTTTATTATTACTTACAACCAGAAAGTGCATTAAGATCCCTACTAGATTTCAACCTTTAACAAAATAGTAGTGGAAGGTGAACTTTTACCTACAGGACCACAAAGTTGTGGAATGATCTGCCTGCTGTTCTAAGAGATGCATCCTCACTACTTTGTCTAGCATCCCCTAGTCTCGCTGAAGCCAGACATATAATACATATGTGTGACGACAACCATGAGTGGGTCTTGCTTAATGGTGGGTGGGAACAATTAGACGGCTCAACAAATGTCACATTTCTAAACCAATCCAATGTCTCATGAAGGCGGCACTCAAAGTAGGGGTGGTGATTTTAAACTGCAAAGAGCAATGGTGCTCTTATTAGCATAGTCAGATAGAGAGCACAATGCATGTTTTAAAAATAAACATAAACTGACGCAAGGGAAAAACCTTTATGTAGCATCAGATTATACATTTGCTTACAACGGCATCAATGGATGAGTGGTAAACATGAACGATATATTGTCTTAGGTGCTGTGTGTACAATCTGTTGTTCAGCAATGTGAAGATAGTGTAAGCTTAAAAGAACTGGCAGCTATATACATGAAAAAATGAACTGCAAAATATGCACTTGAAGTAGCCCATTGGTGGTCTGCGTTTGTGTATCTGTCTGTCTCCACGCTCATTACAACATACATGTTAATTATTACACTTCAGTTACAGGCGGCATGGTGGCACAGTGGTAGCGCTGCTGCCTCGTAGTATGGAGACCTGGGCTTGCTTCCTGGGTCCTCCCTGTGTGGAGTTTGCATGTTCTCCTAGTGTCTGCGTGGGTTTACTCCCACAGTCCAAAGACATGTAGGTTGGGTGCATTGGTGATCCTAAATTATGCTTGGTGTGTGTGTGTGTGTGCCCTGCGGTGGGCTTGTGCCCTGCCTGGGGTTTGTTCCCACCTTGCGCCCTGTGCTGGCTGGGATTGGCTCCAGCAGACCCCCGTGACCCTGTGTTAGGATATAGCGGGTTGGACAATGACTGACTGACTTCAATTACCTTGTACTGCTGAGCTCCTGAATAGATAACAGCAATTCTAGCTTTTTATTTTCTCTCAACATCAAGTCTTTCGTTCAGTATCTTTTGCTCCCTTTTCCTGAAATACCGGTGATGGTTTAAAATGCACGAACTGGAGGAATTGGGGGTAGGTGTTTTAGGAAGAAGCCCTGTGGGTGGAGCCTTTACAGTGCAGGATTTCACTGCCATTCCCTATACACTTTTTTAACAGGTTGTCTCCAGACATGTATTCTCGTTTGAATATAAGCATACCCTGATTAGAGCTGCTGATTAGCTGTGCATACTGCATCTCTTTTTGCTAGTCATTTGTACAAAATAGCCAACCTCCTCTGTTCTGTTTCTCTTCTCAGTGTCTTGCTGTGCCGTGGGACTTGATGTACTGTGAGAATAAACTGAATTGAATACCCATTTAAAAAATCTGTTCAGTGAATTTATATAGCATGCTTCACACTGGGCAGATTCAGATTCAAGTTAACTCAATTTTATTGTCCCAAGAGAGAAATTATGTTTGTCAATAGGTTTTACTCAGACGCCACGTCACAGCATTAGAAACATATCAACAAAGAACACAGCCATCAAACATAAATTTAGTACAAATAAATAAAATATAGCAGGAGCATTATACGTAATGATTGTAATATTCAGAATATATTTAGCAAAGAGTTTTATTGGGATTAACAGTGCAAATCCCCTCTACGAATTATACAAATTAAAGCCTGTGATGGTGGTTTATTTTTTACTAGTTTAAAATAACTGGATTATTTCGAATGTTGTTGAAATGATCAAAAGTCGTTGCTCATCCTATCCAGCAGGGAGCACACTAACTATTAAGGTATCCCTGTTCTAAAGTGAAGGTCCCTGTTTTAAGCTCTGCGTTCTTTGACTTTCTTCCTCTTTGCCACCCGCCATTGTTGTGAGAGCGTTGTGGATTTCAATATGGTAAGAAAAATCCTTTATCATCCTTAATAGATTAGTGTTAGAAGTGCACGACGGTAGTGATTAGTATACCTATGAACCATTTGCTATAATTTTATTTAAAATGTGGTGTTAATAGTAAAGCACAGACATAATAAAGCAATGTTTATTTGGTTACCTACCTTCAATGTAAGGGGATGAAGCAAACAGCCATCTTTGACCCCTATTATAATAAAAATATATTGTCACTGTTAAACTGTATCGATGCTTTCCCCATTTGTCTTTCAATGAACCTGGACCGTTCACTGCCGTCAGTCTCTGTGGGGCTTGTGGTCAGGAATTCTTTCCAGGTAACGTTGTGAAGGATTTGTGTATTGGTGGTTAATTTTTTAGTGCCGGTTAACTGCCATCCATCAACGTTAACTGAACCTTTTGGACTTAAGGGTAACTGTCACACCACCCAGAATAACGAAGGCTGGTTAACAACTCGGTATTCTGGCGTGGAGAGTTCTGTCAAAGTCCGGCGCTTTTATTGAGCGAGCCGCCGTCCACCCTGTCAGGTTTACAGTTTCGGTACAGTCAGGTTGTAACTCTTCAAATTAGTTGGTAAATTTTTTTGCTCATTAGTTTCTGACGTTGTGTAAACAAACATGGCGCTTTACATTCTTGGTCATTTTGTGAACTGCCGGTAGATGTTTTGAACCTACAAGCTGCGTTACGTGCGAGTTAGTGGCAAATAAAGGCGCTAATGACGTGAAACGGTGGCTTTTTAGTATTAAAGTTATAGTGGAGCAATACCAGGATTTTACTCTGTATTAGTCTCTAAGGTTAATATGAGATTGCTTGAGTAAATATATCACTCGCTTTTAATAAGGACTAGAAAAGCGTAACCGTTTCACATCCTGTTCGCATTACTAAGAAATGATCATTTGCGTGGCGTCCATCTCGACAGGCAACAGAGACTTTTTAAAAATAATACATTTTATTTTATTCGTAGGCGCGTTTCTAAATACTTAAGGATACTTAAAAAATTATCAGTTTTGGATGAATCCGATAAAATACAACAGTATAAATCGGAGGTTCTCATGTTCAGGCCTGGGGTTACATCCCTACTAGTTTTATAAAACAGTAGTCCGACTGCGGTCTAGTTGTTTAATTAGCAAGTCTTACTTTTTCTGATTTTGCAGTTGGGGAAAAAAAATGTGCCTGCGTGATGTTTACATTTAAAAGAAATTCACAGATTTGTTTTTTCATTATATTAAAATGTTTAACGTTTTTGCTGTATTCATTCTAATTCTACTTTTTATGTGGACTTTGTGCCCTTAATTGTGTCCAATCATTGAAGTAAGGAACAGTGCAGACCCACATGTAAATTACACAGAATGCTAAGGGAAAATAGCAACTTGCATATTTCATTTGTGTGGAGAAGAGCCACAAGAAGAGTAAGAAAAACCAAAATTATTCACTCCAGTGTAACATATATATTCTTGTATATTACAAGGTAGCCATTTCTGGGTTGGCACATAGGACACAACTGGGAAATAACAGCTGGCTTAATGAAGGAATGGGTCCAGTTAAAAGGTGTTTTAGCATGAACACCTGCAGTTACAATGCTCCACAGGACTGAACTTGAAAAGACATTTTTTTGTTTTCAGTTACCACAACAAATGAACCTGACTCTGAATGTCAAGTCTTCATATCCACATTAGCCTTTAGTGTAATTTTTTTAACCTTTGTCTGCACAGCTTGTCACTAATCACTTCTTTTTGGATACAGTTAAGACAGCAAAATACAAAGAAAAAAATTAGTTAAAATAATACACAAAAGTTAAGCATTTAAAACTATAGCAAAAAACACAATCCTGAATTTAATTTGCCATACTTTTCTGAATGACAAAAGCTAGCTAAATAAACAGGTCAACACAGACACAGTCATGATTTAATTATTTCTGAAACTGATTGGAATAAAATTCTGCAGCCATAATTGTACGTCAGGACTGAATTTCAGAACCACTGATGTACATTAAACGTCAAATAAGCCTTGTGACAACCCCAACAGAGCAAAATATGTTGGCTATGGACTGCCAAAATTGAAACGGGAAAACAACTGTCTGGCACCGGCGCTAACCACCATATGGCAATTTGTGTTCTGTGCAGTGCAAGGATGGCAGTCAATTGTGTTGGGTTAGTGGAGACTTTTGTGTTTTTTTTTTTTTTTTATTATAAAAATGAAGAGCATAACACTTAATTGTATAAGAAGCAGGGCTTGTTTTATCTTGTACTAATTATTGTAGGAATAGTTTTTCCATATTTTTAGTAGGATAGTTCTGTCAGAGCAGCCTTTTCATTTTCAAATTCAGGAAGCCCTACAGAGCCTTCCATTCATTTAATGGAGCCCATATGCACCCAACTGTCTAATCTCTATTCTGTAACCAAAGGTGTAGATGTCACTTGAAGACAGATTTACAGTATGGTTCATTCAGAGGTCAATTTGTCTTTCTCACATGTACACACAAAAACTGATGGACAGCCATGTGCTTAGTGTTCATGTTGTAGCTGCAGTTATTTTGAACAAGAAAAAAAAAATCAGAGATGAGTCATTTGTGATTGACCAAATGTGTTTCTTGTAGGTGCTGTTAAGTGCCTTTGGGCTTGTGGGAGGAAAACCTATATACAGTGAACCCTCGTTTATCACGGTTAATCCGTTCCAGACTCTACCGTGATAAATGAATTTTCGTGAAATAGGATTCTTTATTTATAAAGCGAATATTTTCGCAGTTAAGAGTATAGAAAACCTGTTTACGACCTTCTAAATATGTTTTTTAACATTATTAGAGCCCTCTAGACATGAAATAACACCCTTTAGTCACCATTACACTCGTATTACCCAATATATTAGACAAAATAAGAGAAAATAAGACACATTAGACGTTACAAATATATTACTACTAGGCTCACCCGCCTTTTATCCTCAATTTGTGTGCGCTCCATGTGTACATCAGGCATGTAAGTGTGGGGAATGAGAACATCAAAGTGCCCATTCATAACATCTCCTGAAAACCTGTTTTTTTATCCCCTCGAGTGCCTGTCCAAAGTCGTACAATGTCAGCCCGAATCTGTACCGCTAAAGACGGAGTTTCATGCACTAAATAAGCTATAGATGAGAATAAGAAAGCACCATCTCCCCTGATATTTACTACGCGGTGAGGCATTTGTACTCCATCAACATTAATTATAGACATAATTTTGTCTATTTTTCCAGCGCATCGCGCACAAAAGCAAGGGAACGATGGGAGCACCAGAACTGTGCTCACATCGCGTTGCTTCGTGCCGCAAGTAGTAAGTCTGTGATAAGCGGAATACCGCTACGCTTTGCACTCACAGGACTGAAGGACAATCCTGACCGCTTTTATATAGTAGATTATTGTACTGTACATTTAATTACACACACACACACACAACCACTAACCTATGAAGGCACAACCTCACAACCTAGATACAGGGACAATTTATAAATTCCATACAGGGAATGACCATGAACAGAATTTGAATCCAGGGCGCAGTAGCACTGACCACTGCACCACCATCTTGCCCTTCTCTCCCATACAACTGTAAAATACGTTTTGCTTTGTACCAAGATTAGTGAAAACTGGTATTGGCAAAGTCAACTCCCCAGTTGGTACGTGAATCTGCATTACTGCTCACCAACACTGAGCACCGTTCAAAAACTGAAAGTGTACATGTGAGGCTAAAATTTTAAACTGTTTCATGTACATTTCAAGAGCTTTCCAGCCCTTACGATTGTAACCTTCACTTCATCATTGCCAAAGTAATAAGATAAAATAAAAAACAAAACACTTTCTCATTCTCTGTATTCCACTGGTATTTTGACTTGAATTGTCCTCTTGAGATATGATACTATTTGTTGCAGCCTTGACAGTAACACTTAGTTGATTACAACCTCTTCCCAAGAGTAATTGCAGATTTTACTTCAGTTTTAAATGGGGGGGGTGGTAGGGGCCAAATTTAATTGATGTAATAAATTTGTTGTTTAAGTCAAAACTAATTTGCTAGTCGTTTTGGGAAAGACTTGACAAATCTTCATGTTTTTGTAGTTTTATTCTAAATGAAAAGGTGTCATTTTAAGCTGCAGTAAAGTTAACATACGTTTGTGTATTAGAATATTGAATGTGACTACACGAGTTAACCTGCATGTTAAATGTTCTTATTGTTGTACATGTTAGGCCAACTGTTTTTATTAGATTATTTTTTTTTTTTTTTTTTTGCATCTTCGACTATAACATCTTTCTCCTTAACTGTGGTATGTTGCATAGTTTATAATCTTTGAATTTTGTGTATGGTCAAAGTCTTTGTGGCATTTTCCTGTCCACATATCTGGGTGAAATTCCCTCCTGTGCCTCCTAGGTTAATTTGGAATTCTACATTATCCCAGAGGGGCTCTGTTCTTGGGTGAGCTCTGCAGTACAGTGGCTCCAAACACATGACTCTGTGCAGCCTTGTGTTCGGTTCACTGGATAGGCTCTGGTTGCCTGTGCCCCTAAGTTGAACTAAGTGGATTTAATGGTGTAACACTTATCTTTCTCCTGATTGTTTCTCTCTCTTCTCACTTTTCTACCCCCTGACTATTCAGGAATAAATCTGTGACTTGCCCTCTCTGTCTTAACTTTGAACTTGAGAGCATACCAATATGACCCCTTCTACATCATACCATGTTTCCCCGAAAGTAAGACCTAGCAGTAATTTCTGATGTACTGCTTATATAAGCCCTCTCCCGAAAATGAGACCTACCGCTAATCCGCCATTTTTGCATCTGCCCAGAGAGCTGCCGTAAAAAGCTGCCCTGGTTACACTTGACATTGCAATAAGCAAGCCATTTAAGGACCATTTGCGAATAGAAGTCAATGATTACATTGAAAACAGAATGGATAGAAATCAGCGGGGGTACTTTGTGAAACCTAAGCTGCAAGAGGTGGTGACTTGGGTGAAGAATTCATGGGATAAAATCACTGAAAGCTGTGTTGCCAATGCAATATGATCAGGTTACCTGGACAAGAAGTGTTCATTTAAGGAGAGCAATATTGCTGCACATGAGAGATTGGGGCAATTAATTCTAAAGGAATTGGAGTCAAAAGAAATCCAGGAAGGAATTGCAGGTTCAGATATGGAGAGTTATGATGATATTCTAGAAGAAGATAACATGATTGTATTTGAATAAATGTAGAAACAGTTATTATACGGTATTTTGTATAACATGAATACATGTTGATTGTTAAACCAAGAGTTAACATAGGAGGGGGTGCCCAAGGGAATCCGTGATACCGGTAGCGCTGCGCTGGCCAGGGCTTTTGGGGTGCATGTTTTTCCTGCTGCAGTGGGTGACTGTGGAACAGCTTTCAACCTCGTTTTTTGCTTCTTCTCGTTCTTTGTGGTCGGTGTGCGGCTGTGGGCTTTTATTTCCTGATGGGAAGGGGTGCTGCATTTCACCTTTTTTTTTTTTAGGCAAGAAAAATCTTTTCTCGTTTGGGAAGGGGTGAGGTGTGGTGTTTTTCTCCGGTGGGAGGCGGGGGTTCGCGGCCGCACGCTGGCCGCTGGGATCGAGAACGGCAGGAGACAGGGTTGAAACTTGGGGCACTACCTCGGAGTAAGTTGTTCTGTGCTTGCCTGCCGTGGCAGGGGAGGTGTGTGCTCCGGGGGCTCCGTCCAGCGCGGCGCTATTGCGGATTCTTTTGGGTACCCCCTCGTACAGTAGTTTGTAGAACATGAATACCGTACATATTGATTTGATTGTTGAACAGGCGTTAACGTACCAGTAGTTTGTACTGTAATTGTAGAACAGGAATAAATGTACTTTACTTTTTTGAACTTCAATAAAAATAAGACCTACCCGAAAATAAGCCCTAGTGCAGTTTTTGGACCTACAATTAATATAAGACACTGTCTTATTTTCGGGGAAACACGGTATTAGCGTTTTTGTAAAGGTGATTTACGTGGCAGATTGAAGAGAGTCAGAACCTTTTGTGGCATGCCAGTGTGTCCATTCTGGTAGTAAGAATGGTAAAATATACACTGGATCCTATAGAGATGTAATGACTGAAGAAATGTTTTCAGATTAGGTCTGAAGTGGTAAACATTAATTTTGTGTAAAGGCAAGGCTTAAGTTCCTGGTTCAGTGCAAGGTGAGAATCCATTGTAAGATAACTGAAAATCTTCTTTTGGGCTTACTTTTCTACATTGTTTCTAAAACGGTGCCAAGCTGATATTTTTTCTTATTTTGCACAGTCCTCCCACAAGACTTTTAGGATCAAGCGCTTCCTTGCCAAGAAGCAGAAACAGAATAGACCAATCCCCCAGTGGATTCGCATGAAGACTGGTAACAAGATCAGGTAAGCTTGTTTTAGAGTTTATTTTGAGTCTGGCTGTGAAATTGCTAAAATACACTTATGGAATAGTCCATAGCTTATGGGTTTGTGGTGGCATCCTGGGATTTAATTTGCAAATAAATTATCAGCTTATGGCTGAATATGTGCACACAAGAGTGCCATTCAGTGGTCTGGCATCCATTGAGAGTTGACTTGCACCTGATGCACAGATAGATTCATGGCTTCAGGCAATGGATGTTTTAGCATTGCATTGACACCAGAATAAAATTTAAAAAATGTAAAAAAAAAAAAAAAAAAAATAGTGTTTGATGTGCCTTTCAGCATAAGCCTAGAAGAATTTTAAGGTGGCAGATGTTTATCAGAGATAGAAAGATATTAACAAAGAACACTAATTTTATGTTCTATGTCTTGGATGTTGGAGCATTCTGCCAGATGAATTTGGAAACCTCCCATTTTAACTAAGTGGTGTTTATTCATTAAGCAGGCTGCAATTACAGTGCTTCACACTGTGGGAGTACTGCCATTAACCTGCTGAGAGCAACATGCTGCTGGGAACCTGGTTTAACATTTTCACCAACATGGTGATGGTGTTTACCTAACACAGCTACATTTCATGACTGAGTCAGTTATGTCCAATAATATATCAGGTGTGTCACCTAACCAATTAATGAATGTTTCATTCATAAAACGTTTTTTTTTATAAGGTAGACTATGGTTGGCTTTACCAAAATTGCATTTAATCATGTTTTCCCCCAATTGCCAGCAAATCAATTTAAATGGAACCTTCGTTAATTTAATCCTTAGTGGTTTTCATGCTTGTGTAATTATTTGTTTACAGTATTGAATACTGAAACATTTTATGTAATCTGTGATCTTTTATTTGTTTTTATATTTATTACAGGTACAATTCTAAAAGAAGACACTGGCGAAGGACAAAACTTGGCCTGTAAACAGGGTGCCCATTATGTTCCTAGAGTTTTTCATGACGTTGAAGAATGGGTGAAAAAAGGACATGCTGCCTTACATCTGGAAGATATTTTGTACAGATACATGGCTGATATTAAGTGCACAATAAATATTTTGGAAAACAGTTTTTGGTTTGTGTGTGAAATTCTTAGCTGGACTCAGTTATGAGATGTGTCCTTTATTGTGGGATTTAGGTAAAAGGAGTGGCTAGGCTAAAACAGTAGAAAAAACCCTTTACTTCCAACCTCCTACAGTAAGCACGAGTAACACACTGCTCCCCAGTACTTTGATATTAACTGGTTTGTACCACATGGGCAAAACGGTATTGACGTTTTATTGTTGTTAAATAGTAGTGAAATGGCTGTGGTTAGTGCAGAAGTCTTTAAACATTTTGCATTAAGAAAGTGGCTTTAAGGTCAAATTCATGATATTAATCTGTTTAATACTTTTATGAGATTCATTTCTTCACTATTATCATTTGCTAGTAAATATTCCAAATTTAATGTACAGTACTGTGAAAAAATGTAAACTGGGAATTCTTTCAAAATAATACCCAAATAAGTTATTAAACACCTAGAAAGTGCATTAAACAACAAAACAATCAATATTTGGTGTGACCACCCTTTCATTTCTCTTGGGGCCACTGTCATGCTTTTTCTGAAGGTACTTGTGGAGTTCAGTAGGTTGTTCCAAGCCTCTTGAAGAACATACCACTGTTCAACTGCAGATTTGGCTGACATGCTTACTTTTGTCTCTGCTTGTAATCCTAGATGGGGTTGATAATGTTAGGGTCAGGGCTTAGTAGAGACCATACCATCTGTTGAGAGTCCCTGTTCCTCTTTATCTGTACACTTTTTTTTAATGATTTTGGCCATATTGGATTTATGTCATGCTACACTTCCCGATGGTATTGTGTGATGAATGACTTTGCTTGTACTTTTCTGCAGTGAAGGGCCAGTCTTTTTTTATTAAGTCACAAAGTCAGTTTAGTGGAAATTGCAGCCCCCCAAACCTGCAAATAACATCCACCATGCTTCACTATTGCCTTCAGTCATCCATCCATTTGCCATTCTCCAGCCCCTCGCAGACAATATGCTTTTTGTTCGAGCCAAAGGTTCAAAGAATAGCTTTTTGGATGCAACACACAAGACTTCCTTGGACTGTAGATGGGTATACCAGAGTCCTTGTGTTTCTGCCTGTCCCGAGCTGGTAAGTGTGCTGGATATATTCCAGTTTTGAACTGAAATAAGCTTGATATTTTTCCTGTTTGCTGCACTCAGTGGTCAACCACTGCATTTCCAGTCAATATTGCAAAGCATATCTTAAAAGACCTTGCTTATGTAGTGTGACCACCTTGTCTTGTTGCTATGCTCACTTTTGCCATTGTCACATTTCCATGTAAATGACCACATCTGTGACAACCTTGACTTTTTAGTATTTTGATCACTTAACCAGTTTTATTATCTCTACACAGATTTTCAATTAATCATGTTAGTTCAGTCTCCCCATGATGTCCTTGATCATTGGCTTCTCTGTTTGATTTTCTTACTCAAGTGCTGGTGGGCTTCATGCCTACAAAGTCTCACGTTTCTAAACAGGAAGTGCTCCATTATTCTGTCAGTTTCTTTTTGTATATGCAGATATCATTTGCTTCACTTTTTACAAAGTTTGGAACTCAAAAGATATGCATGCCTCTTACGCTGACAATAATCCAAAGAACACAAATTAACTGCCCAAGACACATTTTTGTTAACCACCTGAAGTGCCTAAAACTTTCTCACAGTAGTATGTTGGTGCAGTTCCATTAGTGTCTATATGAGTGTGTGTGTGTGCGCACGCAAGTGATCTGCAGTCCTCCTTAAATCCTGTTCACTAAATGACAAGATAGGCTAAAAATAGTGCCGTTTTACTGGAGGCTCTGTGAGAGCATAAACATCAAGATTGCAATCTCAGTGTTAGTGTCTGCAGGACAAGTTTACCAGCTATTTGAAAAAAGACAGCTGTTCATGTGTTCACTTTTAATCTAACGAAATTGTTGGTCATACTTGGAGGACTGGTTGTAGCTGTGTGCTTAAATACTCTCACACAAGAGACATCCTGTATTAGGTCTCCAGTCTTTATGTATGGAGATGCAGACAGGTTAAAAAAAAAAAAATCCTCTCAGATGTGTATTTCTTCTCCTGGGTATTATGAAATTGGGCACAAGTTAGCATAGGCAGTATCTTTGTGTGCTGTTCTCAAACAGTGTTGCCACTTTTACGTCATTGTTTTGATATGAATTGTTTTCTTCGGCTTGATTTTTCCTCTCCATGTTGATTTGGCACTAAAGTATATATTACCTGCTTTGGCAGTTCAAGTGAATGCTTGAAATGCTGGTGACGCACATTAACTATGACAGATGTAAGGTAGCTTGATGCATTCATCTGTCCCTTAATTGTTGTCAGCATTTCTTAAGCTGTGGTCTGTCCCTCTGTGATGGAAATTGGATCACTACATATGCATTCATTAATAATAAGGATGTTTCATATTAATAGATTGTAGTTTGAAATACCACTATCACATTTCAATTTCATACTACAAAATGATGACTTGTAGTGCATGAAACTATCATCTTGCATTTCTTCTAATAAAAAAAGATCATCACCAAGCTTTCTGAGGACATGCACCAAGTCTCAATATTTCACAAAGTTTCTCATGCAATAACAAAAAGATCTTTTGAGGTTAGTATGGCTTAATCGAGGTCAGGTTATCATGAAACCCCAGGCATTTCAGATTATCTTGTACAGTTTGTACTTCAATAACTTTTTACACAACCCAATTTCCTTAAAAGGGAAGCATCTGGATGTCATCTCTGCTAAAGTCTAATGGAAGTGTCTGGGGGTCTAGTTTGTTACTAGAAGGACTTGTACCTTGTGAATTCTCCAGCTGCAGTTGAACTTAAACATAGCCTTTGGTTACATTCAATTGTTTAAATGATCAAATCATTGATGAAGCATTAAGGTAGAAATAACAGCCAAAGATTGTAATTTTAGGAGTTGGCTCTTTCAGTCATTTTGAGAATGCAAACATACAGTGCCAAGTGTTTGGGCCCCAAAACTGTTTTCATGTTTTATTGTCTCAGATTGTGACTTTACAATATATTAAAGTCAGATTTTTCTAATTGGTCTCCATGGCAGTGTACAGCATGACAAGCCAAAAGAAACCAATTGTAAACCTTTTAATAATTTATTAAAAGGGAAAAATCAAAATTGCGAGACTCAAAAGTATTCATACCCTTTGTAAACTGAAGGCTACCTTTGCTCAGGGGTCTTACCTTATCACCATATTTGTTGATGGTCTCCACCTGTATAGAAAATGGTGTTCCAGATGTTCTCCGTTCATGCATGAGGATGAATCCCACCTCTCACACTGATGTCCAACAGTAAAGTTGAGATTTTTCCACAAAGGAAACCAAAATGACAGCAAAACAGCATCCACAAAAGTCAGGAATATAATTAGAGAGAAGCAATGATCTGGGGCAGGGTACAAGACCATCTCAAAGTCCATGGACATGCCTCAGAGCAAAGTGCAGTCCATTATGTGGAAGTGGAAAAATATACACCAGCCACACTGAATCTCTAAACTAAATGGCCTTGTCAGAGAAGCTACTGTGACGTCTGTGAATAAAGTCAGAGATGATCTTCAAGACTCTCCAATCTCCAAGGGATTGCACAAAATTAGTCTTTATGGGTTACTGACAAGGAAGAAGCCCTGGCTGAAAAGAAAGAACATGTCCTTACACATACAGATTTGCAAAACATCACTTGGAAGATGCTGCAAAAATGAGGCAGTTAGATATTATGGTTTGATGCAACTAAAGCAGCTTGAAAACTAAGTTGTGTGTGTGTGTGACGTAAATCTAACAGCACACATCAGACAGGTTGACACCATCCATGCTGTACAATGTGGTGGCCGTAACATCATGTTGTGGTGATGCCTTTCAGCAGCAGGGGCTGCCAGTCTGGTCAGGACTGATGAGATGGTGAATGATGTACAGAGGAAAACCTTCTTCCTTCTGCCTGAAGGCTTAAACTGGGAAGGATGTTTGTCTTGGCCAAAAGCACACATCCAGAGCTACAATGGAGTGACTGAAAATGAAGTGGCCCAGTCAGAATACTGACCTTAACTCTATCGAAGGCCTGTTGTGAAACCTGAATATTGTTGTGCATAGCCGCTTCACCAACTCACCTGGCGCAGCTCGAGAAACTTTGCAAGAAGGAACTGCCTAATGGCACACCATTGTGCTGTGCAGAATTAATGGAGGCTTATCCAAAAGGACCACTTGCTGTAAGAATGGCAAGGGTCGCTTCAATAAAGTGCTGAATGTGGGCAGGAATATTTAGAAACAGTTGACATTTCCATTTGTAAATGTCATTTTTAGTAGTTTAGAATTTTCTTTCATTTATAGGCAGCACAGTGGAAAATAGTATTTGATTTGGCAAAAAAAAAAAAATCTCCGTCAAACAGATCAAAATCCCAATCAACACGATGAAATGGCTTTTGGGGCTCAATACTTTTTAATGTCAGTGTGAATTTATTGGCTTATCCATCAGAAAGCACCACAATTTCATAAAATTGTTTACTCTTCACATCACATATGCAGGAATGCTAAACACATCATAGCTGCGCTTTCAAGAGGAAACATAAATGTAGTCGGAAATGTCCAGTTGCAAGGCCACTTTTACAGCACAACACATGCTTTTGCATAGTTTTAGTTTTGCCTTATATGTTATAAATTTTGCAAAGTACAAGAAATTCTTCAACCCTGTATGATCTGCTGTTCCTTTCATATTTGTATCAATTTCCTCCTGAAAAATGAACATCGGCTTACTTTGTAATTCACGGCTCTTGCACGCCATTCCCAAACTAGTCTGACTTATTTAGTGGAATAAGAATCTGTTGTGAACACACATTAAGGATGTTCAGTTTCTAGGAATCATTAAAATAATGTGCAGTCCTGTTATGGAAATGGCAGATTTGCATTAGTGACTACGGGGCAAGCTAAACGCTCACCTACAGTTAGGATGCACTACTAACAATGACGGTGCCAACTCCGTGAGCAATGACAAAATAACCATCCATGTGAATGTTGTGCAAAGGACCCTTTATTTATTTAGATCATAACAGGTCCAAAAAGTAACCATGAAAAACTTTCTAATATGAAGAAGCCTAAAATTTTTAATGCATGTCAAGTTACCTAACAAGACACTAACAGATTAAGTAAACCTGGACTGGCCCGTGTTATCGTAGGCAGCGAGAGTCCTTTTAAAATAAAGAAATTTTCACAAATCTGTCATGCTTATTTACTGTATAGAGCCTGCTACACATCTAAATAAATAAAAATTCTTTCTGGAATCTTCTTTTGAGAGTCAAACATGGTTCCCCTCTGGCACTGCTCTAAAGGACCACTCTGACATGTTTATTTTTATAAATGTAGGAGCTATTACAGAACCGTCATTTTTTAAAGCGTGGGTCCGACAATCGCCACTTCACACCAAAAGTCCTCTCCTCACATTAGTGAGTGTATTTTTTTCACAGTTTACATAGAGAATTCAAAGTAGCACAGGGATGAATTGGGTTTTGGCTCAGTCTCCAATGCCTCGTAGTGGAGCAGTGGCCGCATACAGACCCCGGTTCAACTCCCAGCTGAGCGACCCTCTCCTTATTTCTTACTGGTTTTGTTTCATGCTCTAAGCAAACTCTGCTGGCAGCACTAAAGGCAGCCGCAAGCTATGCACTGGCACCCAGTATGTGGATTAAGAAGGTTCAAGAAAGATCAGCTACATCATGTCAATCGACCAGTTCAATGTGTCCCATTCAGAGAAGGTTACGGCTTTGCATCTGTTTTGTTCAAACAAACCGCCACAATTCTTAAATTTGGACAACTGTAATTTTATTTTTCAAATACTATGAAAATGTATTTGCAACAACAACATTTGCATATATTTATAAAGGTGGATAATTACTACACAATATTTTAATGTGTGCCCTTTTCACAAAGCCTTCCATTTTAAGAACTGTGCTCCAAATATGTTTAATTTTTACCAGAATGACTGGAGCAGATAGTAGCGTTGCTTCCTTACAATTAGAAGACAGGAGTTGCGTCCCGAGGTCCTCCCTGTGTGGAGTTTGCGTGTTCTCCCCGTGTCTGCTTGGTTCTCCTCCGGGTACTCCGAGTTTCTTTCCACTCTCCAAAAGACAAAGACATATAGATTTGGTAAACTGGCGGCGCTAAATTGACCTTAGTGTTTGGTGTGTGTCTGTTCGCGCTAAGGACTGGCGCCCTGGCCAGGGTTTGTTTATCCCTTGCTACCTATGCTACCTGTGATTGGCTCGAGCAGCCCTCGTGACCCTGGTCTGGATTAAGCGGGTTAGAAAATGACACGACACGTCCAGAATGCTTGGCGTTTTGTAAGCGTTAACGTTGTGCCACTTAAATTTTCGCTTTTGTTTCTCAAAACGCCGTCTGTCAGTACATGGGTGGTATCATTCACCGACTTTTACTTTTCTTACACTCGAAAAGAAAGACGCTTTTGTTGTTCATTTTACCGTGTGGCAAAACAATATTGTGAGTCAAAGAAATGAATTATCCTTGGATGGGAAAAGTGTATAAAAATGGGAAACTCTCAATGAATGATTTAAGCCGCCGCTCTCCTGCACCTTTCTACTCTACCTTCCACTGAAAATATTTACAGGTCAGAATACAAGATTCTTTATATACTATATTAGAAATATACTTTATAATGTTTTAAAGAATTACGTCTAATGTGAAAATGTTATTTTTTCTCTTATTACGATTAACCAATAGTACTCTCCTCCTCATTTTGGCTTTGTCTAATATAGCGCCTTTTTCGGTGAGCACTATGACAAAGCAGACAAACCGCCATAATTTACAATTCGACGATCACACTCCGACGTCCGTTCTCACTATGCGGTGACTTCTTTTTGACTTTTTCCTCAATTATCCTTTTATTTTCTGTGCTGTCGGCTGCTTAGTGCATTATCTGTTCAGTTAAACATGGGCTGTGCATACCGTGTAATTTTCATGCATAAGCATTAAAACGTTTGTAAAGCGTTGTAAAATAAACCAACACTAATGGTGTGGATGTGAAACTGCAAAGCTAACAGTAATGGTGTACCATCGCCCTCTCCTTTAGGCTCGTTACAAGCAGAAATAATGGCAGCCCCTTATTCTATTGATACTACTTATTAAAGGTTTTTAATAGGCGAGACCGGCACTAGCTGCCCTCCATTCCTCTATCAGAACCAGCGTTCTGGTGTACCTGGCGGACCCAACAAAACCTGCCTTTGTCTGTCGATCTCTGGGTCCATTCGCGCACCTGACGTGTCGATCTATGAAATGGTGGCGGCGGAGGCGACACACACGCGCACACGGGAAGAACACAAACAGTCCACAGGATTGGCCGTCACTTTGCTTGCAGAGGGTGCGGCACCGCTCCCCGGGCTATCTTACTACCCTGACCCACCGTACTTAAATCCACCATGCAATGTTTTAAACGTTCGTCATTTCCTTCCTCATACCATATGCAAATATAAAAATATCTTACAAATGTACATGTTTTCAGCCCTCACGATTCAAAGCTGCCTAGACGATTACATTTGATATGACTCATCAGTCCATGTATGTCCTGGGGTACCGATTTATGCTGGATGTTGTCCTACCGCACCGATCCTGCACGATTCCAGATCTTACGAAAGGAAAGTAAAGACCCCAAATTAAGGATCCTCCTTAACGACTCAGTCCATGGTTGTCGGCTGTTGTCCTGTGGAGGCTCTTCTGGCGTCTCCGTGACATCTCGTGCTACTCTCTTACTGTAGGCCCCCTTGGCAGAACCATTGTTATTCACATTGTGATACGCGATGCCCAAAGGTGATGCCGCCTCCATGGCACCCATAAGCTCCTTGAGTTCGCAGGAGCAGCCCGCCCGCAAATACTGCCAGGGTCGGCGCCCGCTATTGTCTCTGGCCTCAATGTCCGCGCCGTAGGCGCCAATCAGCACTTTAACAACCATGTCGCGACCGTGCATAGCCGCTACATGCAAAGGTGTGAGCCCGCCGCTCGCCTTCAAGTTGATGTTCACTGGGACCCCTTTGCGTTCCGCAAACCGCATCAAGTTGATGAGAGTTTCGTGCTTCCCGTATTTTGCAAGCCAATGAATTGCAGTAAAGCCACTGACAAAGTCCCGCTTAGTGAGCAGCGTGGGGTCCTCCTCCAAGAATTCCACGATGGTATCGTAGTTCGCCTCCACCACCGAGACCATCCAAGCATGCTCCACGGGATCAAGCGCCAAGAACGGCCGGTTGGCATTCTCATCAGAAGTCCACTGGTCGCTGTCACAGTCCTTAGAGACACTGCAAGTAGTAGTGGAGGACAGCAAGCTTCCGAGTCCATTGCTCAGCCCATTACTCAACAGCAGCTCCTTAAGGTATTTTTTCCTCATCGCCGGAGTGATACTGGATTTCTCTGTCCCTTCTGACGAGCTGCCCCAATCGCCTACATCCTGCTGCCTCTGCAGCTTCTGCCTCCGGACAGAGTGGGGCGCGGGAGAGGCGCTCAGTCGGGGTGAACGCGGAGTGCTGGTGCTCACGCCCCCCAAACTCTTGGACCTCAATGGGACTTGCGTCGAGCCGCTGGCCTGGGGGGCTGTGGTAGGCTCCTCCTCTCGTGCTGCATCCGTGCCTTCCTGCGTCTTCGGCGGTCCGATTTTATCACTGGATTCCTGGATACTGAAGGCTTCGTCTGAGTACGAGGGATCGCCCTTCTCCTCAGCAGAGAAGAGATGGTCCATCCCGATAAGAATTCGCCGTCCAAGTATGCAGCACTTAAAATCAAATCATCGGAACACAGTTAGGCTTTTCCTGCAGAAAAAAGGAGAGAGAAATATATCACGTACTGTGTAAGGCAAATAACGCACGCCGTACTGTAAATGCAACGATATTTAGAATAAACGCCAAACGAACCGATTCGCTATTTAATGCGAACACCTCAGTGCTGTAAATTCACCGCTGCTCGATGTCGTCTGGAAGTTTCTTAGCTGAGAAAGAGGATAAAAATGAGCACCACCCATTAAGTGCGGTTCCCCTTTCTTCATGTCGTTTATGCGTTTCCGCTGATAAACAAGTTAAAATCTGCAGGCGGTTTAGAGTAGAAAGCAATCTCTCGCCGATCGTAGCCCACCGCGGTCGCACCTGTCGCTTTCCGCCCAACTTTAATGTCCAAGCTCGGGCGTCGAGTCCCTCTGCATTCACCGGCGCTGGAGGTTCAGTCTTAAAACCTGTTCTCCGAAGTCACCCGATACATTTTTCTAATTTTTTTCAACCATTCTTTTCAAACAAAACACAAGGAGGAAAAGAATTCACACTCCTCACAGGATCAGTCTTGACTAGTTTGAACTTTGTTCTTAGTAAACGAACAGAAAGTAAGACTTCCCCCGCCTCCTCTGCAAAACGTCTGAAGGTATGGACAAAAAATAAACCAAGTTAAAAAAAAAGACGTATGAAACAAACTGTCCGGGAAGCCCGCAGGACTTGCTCGCTTTTAATGCGTAACCAATTAAGTGGAAAACAGCTAGTGTTGGGTCACCAGTCCTGCAAGTTAAGATCGCAGCAAGAAAAACGTCTTGTAAAAACTTTCACTTCCTTTTAGATAGTTCTGGCTTTTCAGCATACTAAACAAGTGACGTGGGGCTGTCGCATCCACTGAAACATAAAACATATATAACCCTCTCTCTAAAAAAATCCAACTGATTTAAAAGGCATACTGTATATATTAAAAGGTTTCACTCTTTATTTATATAGCACCTTTACACAATACAAGGATGCTCTATAACAGAATAAAGTAATACATTGTCATTAACTAAACACCAGAACAGGACGGCTGGACATCAGTTAATGATCAAATGCAATTTACACAAGGTTAAAGGCTAAATCTGAAGTCTGGTGGAGACTGCCTCACCAAACACTTGGGGACAGGCAGAACTGGAGGAGCCCATCGCTGGAACTAATGAAATGTTGCTGGGATAAAAGCAGGAGCACCTGGAGGGAATCAGAGAGGTATGTATGGTGTTAACAGTAGGATAGAGTATTGAATGCATTATTTTTGTGAGATGCCAGTAAAGATTTTTAAATGAATGGCTGATATGTTACAGAGTAATGGAATAAGCAGAATCAGAAAATGAATGGATGGAATGAAGTACTGCCAAGTATTTAAAAGTCTGCCACAAATTGTGGATGGTTTGTTAGAGTATTTGAAGGCCATGAAGTGGTACATTACTGTCATTGCATTAGTCATTGTTAAGCTAAGAGGTGTAAGTGATCATTTTGTTATGCCATGTGAGTTACATTGCCTTTTGCTGCTGTTGTATATCCTCAAGCCAGGTGAATAATGGACACTGTAGTTTAAACTGTGCTCTGTTGTGATAATTGTGATACCTGGTAACTGTGTTGTCTACAGTTCAACAGTATTGTGAATAAGTATTATGACTGATGTAAAAAAAGTTTTATAGAATGACTATCAAAAATGACCGGTAAGTTCTTAACAGGGGTGGGTGTCTGTTTCTTATATTTAAAACATTTTTTGCAGTGTTGACCAAGAATATCAATTCATAAGGTACTTCTGCTGTATGTGAACTTGTTTTCAATATTTAGCATTTCATCCTTTAGAATAAGTTCAACATGAGTACTGCCCCATTATAGGTAGTGTTATCATTTTCAAAATATTATATAACTTACAGATGCTGGCTACTGATCTCAAGGAAAAAGGAAAATTTACATATCAGGTAACACCTCCTTAAAACTCTTGGATCCCAGCTCCCTTGCTAATGGAGTGCCTTCTGTGCGGTGGTCGCTGGGTATTCCTTGGTGTATGTACCTTGTCCGTAAGGAGTTAACTTTTCTTGTAAACATACCGTTAAGTGGATTATCAATCTGTCCATTTTCAAATCTTCATACTCTGACTCTGGGTCACCAGTATTGTCTAGGCTGATTTGAGCAACAGGAACAATCAAACTCTAGGCAAGGCAGTGGTCTGTCTCAGTGCACACTTAAACACACATCTATCATCATTTATACAGACATCTCTCTCTCTCTCTCTCTCTGGGATCAGAATCACTTTTATTCACCAGTACTTAAAATATAGGAATGTAACTTGGTAGCTTTGGATGTGCTTATAACAGAACAAACATCACATGCAAATAACATAAGTTAAATAACATATTTACATTTGCAGTATAGTGCCATTATAAAGGAAATTTGCAAATGAAAGGCACATGTACACACAAATACACACACATGCATAAGCATACCATTCCCCCCAACCCCACCTGCATATATTAATCAGTGAGGAAGGCAGGCTAAAATACTGGTTTGTGAGGACTCTGTCTCTGAGAAGGAAACTGTTTAGGTATCTGTTAGTTTTAACCAACCTAAACCATTGACTAGAGGGGAGTTTTTGGACAAGTGATGACCTGGGTGAGATGAGTCCTTGGTGACTGTTTTGACATGGTTGATGACACTATCTGCAACAGGTGGAAGAGCACAGCCAATATTTTCTCAGCAGATCTCACAACATGCTGTACAATATTTCTGAAGTGGACCATTGCTGAACCACACCAGACAACTGTGGAGAATGTGATCTCATTTTCAGTTATGGCTTTGTAGTATCTGGGAAGAAATCCAGAATAATTAGAGAAAAAAAAAACATGCAGACACAGGGACAACATACAAATTACACTGAGCAGGTTTGAATTCAAACCCAGTCTTAAATGGTAAGATGTGAAACTCAATATTCTGTTACAGACTGGTATAACATTTCACTTTGACTCCTTGTTAATACATGTGTCTATCTGTGTGTCATTAAATCAGTCATAAACACAGTACTGTCCAACTTCAGTTTGTGGACATGTTGCTACAGTGTTTGGATGTGCAAAATACAGCATAATGCATTGTTATGAAGTGCTATTTATTCTTGAAGAACAAGCACAGCAAAGGTTTTCCTGGAGGCATTCATATAGGTTTTCCAAATGTTTTACTGGAATGTGATCAACTTGGGAGTCACGTCATTCCCAGCTTTGACATTTGACTTCTGACTCAAATGTGATGCAGAATAATTAGTAGAATATAGCATTTCTGTACCCTGGCCTGTGTATGGTGGTGATATTTATTAACTGAAAGATCTCTGCAACAGTGTGTTGAAACACCACTCTAAGAAACAGCTATATCGATTATAGTAAAATAATGTTATTCGCTGGTTAACTTTTTAATGTATTGTATTGCGAAATGAGACACACAAAACACAAGCTAGCAATGTTTTGGATCAATGGATTAAACATTTCCCAGAATTTTGCTGTGAAAACACAGCGGTTTGCTGCAGACACATTCTAAAATTAACTAACAACTTGAGTTGGCTGTAGACTATAGTCAGTATGGCACTTGACAGGAATTTACTGTCATGTTGAGGTGTATTATTGGCAACTCAGCTGCCTTACAATATATAGAAAAATAAAATCTTTTTAGTATAACAACAGTTGCTTTATATAAAATAAAATCAATGTTTGGTACAACAACAGTTGCTTTAAAGTGCTTATAAATACTGTTGCATACAGAATTTGATAAGCATGGCACAAAATGTGCAGACAAGCACAACAAGCCCCATTTGCTTTAGTCCCAGGTTCCAAAGCCTACAGGCACATACCTCCTTCAAGTGCTGACATGGTCGCATTTCTAAACCTAGAACTCCCAGGTCAAGGTTGTATGGTGCTAGAGTGTATTCTGGCAGAAACTACAGTAGTGCCGCCTGGAAAAGACCACACTGGGCTAAATGGTAGTCAGTCACAGAAAATACTTCTTCGTTCTTCAGACCAACATCACATTACTGATCAATCAAGCAGCACGTCTGTGGACCGTGGGAGAAAAAAGCGGAATCCATAGCAGAAACCTGTACTGGCATAAGAATAACACCATAATAAAAGTATATATTTAATAAAAAAAAAAAAACAGTTGCGTATATATGCATAATACTCTATGGAAAAGAGATCACCTCCTCCTTGGATTTTTTTTTGCAGTCTTACCAAAAGGATCTCTGATAAAAAAATGTTGTCATTGTCCAACACATCCAGCCATCTTCTTCTGCTTATCTGAGGTCGGGTCATGGGGACAGCAGCTTGAGCAGGGATGCCCAGACTTCCCTCTCCCCAGCCACTTTTTCTAGCTCTTCCGGGGGAATCTCGAGGCATTCCCAGGCCAGCCGGGAGGACATAGTCCCTCCAGCGTGTCCTGGGTCTTCCCCGGGGCCTCCTCCCGGTTGGACATGCCCGGAACACCTCACCAGGGAGGTGTCCAGGAGGCATCCTGATCAGATGCCCGAGCCACCTCATCTGACTCCTCTTGATGCGGAGGAGCAGCAGCTGTACTCTGAGCCCCTCCCGGATGACTGAGCTTCTCACCCTATCTTTAAGGGATAGCCTAGACACCCTGCGAAGGAAACTCATTTCAGCCGCTTGTATTCGTGATCTCGTTCTTTCGATCACTACCCTTGGCTCATGACCATAGGTGAGGGTAGGAACATAGATCGACTGGTAAATTGAGCTTTGCCTTACGGCTCAGCTCCTTTTTCACCACGACAGACCGATGCAGAGCCCGCATCACTGCGGACGCCGCACTGATCCTCCTGTCGATCTCACGCTCCATTCTTCCCTCACTTGTGAACAACTCCTCCACTTGGGGCAGGATCTCGTTCCCAACCCTGAGAGGGCACTCCACCCTTTTCTGGCTGAGGACCATGGTCTCGGATTTGGAGGTGCTGATACCAGTCCTAGCTGCTTAACACTCAGCTGCGAACCGATTCAGAGAGAGCTGAAGATCAAAGCCTGATGAAGCAAACAGGACAACATCATCTGCAAAAAGCAGTGACCCAATCCTGAGTCCACCAAACCAGACCCCCTCAACACCCTGGCTGCGCCTAGAAATTCTGTCCATAAAAATTATGAACAGAATCGGTGACAAAGGGCAGCCCTGGCAGAGTCCAACTCTCACCGGAAACAGGTTTGACTTACTGCCGGCAATGCGGACCAAGCTCTGACACTGGTTGTACAAGGACCGAACAGCCCTTATCAGGGGGTCCGGTACCCCATACTCCCGGAGCACCCCCCACAGGCTTCCCCGAGGGACACGGTCGAATGCCTTTTTCAAGTCCACACAACACATGTAGACTGGTTGGGCAAACTCCCATGCACCCTCCAGGACCCTGCTAAGGGTGTTTAGCTGGTCCACTGTTCCGCGACCAGAACGAAAACCACACTGTTTCTCCTGAATCCGAGGTTCGGCTATCCGACGGACCCTCCTCTCCAGAACCCTCGAATAGACTTTTCCAGGGAGGCTGAGGAGTGTGATCCCTCTGTAGTTGGAACACACTTTCCGGTCCCCCTTCTTAAAAAGGGGGACCACCACCCCGGTCTGCCAATCCAGAAGCACTGTCCCCAATGTCCATGCGATGCTGCAGAGACGTGTCAACCAAGACAGTCCTACAACATCCAGAGCCTTGAGGAACTCCGGACGTATTTCATCCACC
This sequence comes from Polypterus bichir lapradei, assembly GCA_026402145.1. NCBI lineage: Eukaryota > Metazoa > Chordata > Cladistia > Polypteriformes > Polypteridae > Polypterus > Polypterus bichir. The sequence goes on along the minus strand of JANRMT010062790.1, from coordinate 35,507,503 downwards.
CCCAGGGCACTGCCACCAAGGGGTTTTTTGACCACCTCGGTGACCTCAGTCCCAGATATGGGGGAGCCCACCTCCGAGTCCCCAGGCTCTGCTTCCTTATTGGAAGGCATGTTAGTGGGATTGAGGAGGTCTTCGAAGTACTCCCCCCACCAACCCACAACATCCCGAGTCGAGGTCAGCAGTGCACCATCCCCACCATATACAGTGTTGACACTGCACTGCTTCCCCCTCCTGAGATGCCGGATGGTGGACCAGAATCTCCTCGAAGCCATCTGAAAGTCGTTCTCCATGGCCTCCTTAAACTCCTCCCATGCCCGAGTTTTTGCCTCAGCAACCACCGAAGCCACATTCTACTTGGCCTGCCGGTACCTATTAGCTGCCTCTAGAGTCCCACAGGAGAAAAGGGTCCAGTAGGACTCCTTCTTCAGCTTGACGACATCCCTCACCGCAAGTGTCCACCAACGGGTTCGGGGATTGCTGCCACGACAGGCACCAACCACCTTACGGCCACAGCTCCGGTCAGCTGCCTCAACAATAGAGGCATGGAACATTGCCCATTTGGACTTGATGTCCCCCACCTCCCTCGGGATGTGGTCGAAGTTCTGCCGGAGGTGTGAGTTGAAGCTACTTCTGACAGGGGACTCTGCCAGACGTTCCCAGCAGACCCTCACAACACGTTTGGGCCTACCAGGCCTGACCGGCATCCTCCCCCACCATCGAAGCCTACACACCACCAGGTGGTGATCAGTTGACACCTCCGCCCCTCTCTTCACCCAAGTGTCCAAGACATGTGGCCGCAAGTCCGACGACACGACCACAAAGTCGATCATCAAACTGAGGCCTAGGGTGTCTGTGGTATAGCGGGTCCACAGCCCTCTCAGGAAGGACCAGCAGTTTTTTTAAATAAATAATCACCGCACTCGCAGCGGCTTAGTGAGGGGGTGTAGTGGCCGTAGCAAGCCACGGGGCGATCTGTGGTGTGGGTGTTTCTCACCTAGTGCACAGGTGAAAGACTGCCCACATCCGTGATTGTTCCTGTGGCTAATGTGCTGCAGCTGCTATGGCCCCTCGCAATATAAAAGAAGCGCTAGTCGATTGGGAGGAGATCAGAAGGAACGGATCAGAAATGAGTAAAAAGAAAAGGACGGAGGTTACAGGGAGCGAGGGAGCAAGTCGGTGCAAGAGAGACAGAGACAAGGAGCAAACGAGCGCTCGCGAGCAGCTGTGAGGAAGTCTGGGTGTTAGGCCGACACCCAGGAGTTGAAGTTGAAGTCGCTCCCGCTGAGCGATCAGGTAGCAGGAGTGACCAGGGAAAGGTGACTGGCCGCGTAAGGCCGGAAAGGCAGCAGGAGTCGGGAGGCTTGGTGGTGGATTCCCCAACGTGTGCGTCCTGGCCGTTGGACGTGAACCAAGTCTCGGGCCTGGGATGAGTGCCAGACCGAAGCCAGGGATCGGGAGGTCTCCAGACCCGTGTGGATGGAAGTAGGAGGAAAGGGCAGCTGCAGAGAGAGCGTCTCGCCTGCTGCATAGCCCAAGTGGGAGAAGCAGGTGAGACGCTAACGCTAGTTTGAAAGAGCACCGGACTTGTTGTTGATTTTAAAGACTGCTTCCGGATGAACGTTTTAACCTCCATTTTAAAGGATTGTTTTTTTTGTGTATTTTTAACCTCCACATGTTTTATTGGATTATTTATTTAAAGAAGACTTTTGAAGCACTGCACTATATTGAACACTGTTTTTGTTTGACTATTTTAATAAAAGTACTTTGCACTTTTTGAACCATCTCCTTGCTATGTTGTTGCCTCCACCGTCTAGCTCATCTCGGTGACATTATCAACGGTGTTGGGTTCAAGGGCTCCTGAACAGCGATGGGAGCATGGAGCTGAACCCGCATCGTCACAGTGTCCTGGTGCCAAGTGCACATATTAACACCCCTATGCTTGAACATGGTGTTCATTATGGACAATCCGTGACGAGCACAGAAGTCCAATAACAAAACACCACTCGGGTTCAGATCGGGGGGGCCATTTCTCCCAATCACGCCCTTCCAGGTTTCACTGTCATTGCCCACGTGAGCATTGAAGTCTCCCAGCAGTACGAGGGAGTCCCCAGAAAGTATGCCCTCTAGCACCCCCTCCAGGGACTCCAAAAAGGGTGGGTACTCCAAACTGCTGTTCGGCGCGTACGCACAAACAACAGTTAGGACCCGTCCCCCACCCGAAGGTGGAGGGAGGCCACCCTCTCGTCCACCGGGGTAAACCCCAATGAACAGGCTCCAAGTCGGGGGGCAATTAAGTATACCCACACCCGCTCGGCGTCTCTCACCGGGGGCAACTCCAGAGTGGTAGAGAGTCCAGCCCCTCTCAAGGAGATTGGTTCCAGAGTCCAAGCTGTGTATCGAGGTGAGCCCGACTATATCTAGCCGGAACCTCTCGACGTTGCGCAGTAGCTCAGTTCTCCTTCCCCTTCAGAGAGGTGACAGTCCACATCCCAAGAGCCAGCTTCTGTAGCCGAGGATTGGACCGCCATGGTCCCCGCCTTCGGCCACCACTCAACTCACACTGTACCCGACCTCCTTGGCCCCTCCTACAGGTGGTGAGTCCATGTGACCAACACAAACTATACTTAAAAGTGTAAATTCTACACATTGTTGTTAATTAGTTACACATGAAAAACTAGAAAGGTAGAATAACTTGGGTATAGACGTTTGACATGTTGCACTTTTTTAACTCCTGACACACATTCTCAGTGGGACTCAGGTCTGGCAGTTACTTTGGCCTCCCCAGGAAACAGACATTTTTTTAACTGTAATCCACCTCATAGTGGCTTTGGATTGTGATGCATGTCATGGGTTCTTGCAAACCAAAGGTCAGAGAAGCATTACTATAGCATGAATCTAATACCTCAGTGCATCAAGTTATGGATTATATACACAAGTTTGGTTGGTGTTGTTACATTAAAACTAAAGCTTAGAGCCAAGTATAACAGAATCAAATGAAGCCTCCTCAGATCAAGGAATCATGTTCTGCTGGTGTTAGATTCCTCTAGTGTCCGTCCTGACAAGTTATATTCAAGATTTGATATTTCAGTCATGACTTTCGTTAATAGTAGTATTGTAACATGTACTTGCATGTCTGTCCAACAATAGCCATAATGCCTTTCTCTGGCACCATGATAAACAGAATGTTGTCTCTTTCCCAAGACCTAGAAATATTACACCTAACAGCACTATGCCAATTTGTTTAACATACGAATTAATATTTCTAGAATGTGAAGACATCTCCAAAAACACTGTTGAATTAAATGTCAATTTCTAAATTACATGACTTGCACATTAGCTCTGTCATTTAGCAAGACAACGGGTTCAAAAATTCAGTTGCACATGATTATGATTTATTTGGTCATTTCTGGACATTCTGGAGACAATTTTGACATGACTGAACATAATTAAATTTAGAGGGATGCCTCCCCTGGCACAAATTCAGTAACAGTTTACTGTATGTTTAGTGCATTACTTGACAGTAATTAAGATGAGAGGATGTCTGGTTAACCCATTATAGGCTCACAGGACTAGTCTTAACATACAATATGTTGAGCACCTTATTTGTACGCAATTGGACTTTATCTTACTTATTATATGGCATAAAAAGGCAAATGGTTATACCAACGCCTATTCAGGAATGTCATGGGAGAGTGTATAGTTCTGAATCAGTCATGTTTTGGCTTTTATTTATACAGTATTTAATTTTGGAAGATATTAAACATTTGGTCTTTGCTTTGGCATTACAATGTCTGTGTATGGATAACATGCATCCCCCTGAGCTTTGTCCATATTTTATCATTAGTATATTTTTTTTCCTGTTTTATATATAGTATATGTAATGTAGGCGAGTGGAAAAAAGCAAAAGAGCTTTTACCAGAGTTAGGCAACAGCAAAACTTCGAACATTATTTAATATTTTAAACTCCTTGGTAGCAATTATTTGGTGGATCACCAGTCTTTAGATCATATTCATAGACTAGAGGTCTAGAGTCTTCAATTTTCACAGTAGTTCTGTGGGATTCAACTTAGCTGTTTAGAGGGTGAAATATAATATTAACACTTGTGAACGATAGGGGGTGCTCTCGCTCCCTTGAACCCCTGTCCACGACTCCAGACACCAGGTAAAAGTCCAATTGTTGACTTTATTTAATCGCCACAGTGCACAAAGCACACTCTCCACCACAATACTCATTAAATAATCACAATACTCAATAATAAACAAATACTACAATCCTCCAGCTCCCAGACGCGTTGCCACCCTTCCACCCAGCTCAGCTCCCCGTCTGGGAGCTCCCACATTCCTTTTATATCTCCTGACCCGGAAGTGTTTCTGCCCAACAGTCCACAAGTCCTTATTCCTTCCGGGTCAGGGTAAATAGTCCTTTTCTTCAACCCGGAAGTCCGTCGCTCTTCCTGTGACGAACCTCCGGGTCACAGGGCACGAAGAAGCCCTCGGTCCTCCCTGCAGCTCCCTCCTGTGGCCCCCACGGCATCCAGCAGGGCTTTGCATAAAAACTCCAATGTCCATGATGCCCTGCTGGTCTTCTGGGGACCTCCACGCTGCAAGGAGGGCTCCAACTGGCGGCTTGGGGGTATTGGCCGGGATAAATGGCCGGCCATCCTTCACACACTATATATAAAAAATATATATATATATATAGTATATATATATATATATATATATAATAAGAAGCAATATTAAGATAATCTGAGCCTTTAAAAAGCTAAATATTTATCTTTTAAATTAGTATTTGGTGTTGGGGTGAAAACAGCACGCTGGCTGACATAGCTAAGGCAAATTTCACAACATTGTAAGCAAAAGAAAATTAGAAATGGCAGTTATTGTGTATTGTCAGCAGTGAGAAATGAAACCAGCTGTTGGTTGCTTACTGCAATATGTGGTCAAAACTTTAGAATGCTACAGCTTTAAATCAGGAACCTCGGGTCTAAGGCATCAACATCAAAGGACAAACTAAACTGACATTCACAGCAAAGTCAAAAGTGTTAAGTGGCCTAAACAAAATGGTGGATTTTATTTGTCTCATGGCATTTGTGGAAAATTGTAAATTCGCTGCAGTTGTCCAAGTTCAACTTGATGATAATTTGATTGCTCTTCTTGCAGACATTTAAAAAAAGCCAGAAACCATAAGTTGTGGAGGTGTAAAAAAGTATTTTTTGACTTTATATATGTGTAGTATGCATATTTTATTTTACTTTATTAAATTAAAATACAAGCCTTGCTAGAACCTTCTGATTCTTTGGAAATTCTCTTGCATTGTACTGTTATTGAAAATAGTAAAAGACAGATAACTATACATTTCCAACTTAATGTTAATTTTTTATAATTATTTTTTTGTAATAATCGCTGCACATATTAGCCACCCCGTGTTGTAGAAAAGTGTATGAATTGAGTGTATTTCCTCTGGGCACTCCGGTTTCCTCCCACAGTCCAAAGACATGCAGGTTAGGTGGATTGGTGATTCTAAATTGGCCCTAGTGTGTGCTTGGTGTGCGGGTGTGTTTGTGTGTGTCCTGCGGTGGGTTGGCACCCTGCCTGGGATTGATTCCTGTGTTGGCTGGGATTAGCTCCAGCAGACCTCCATGACCCTGTGTTTGGATTCAGCGGGTTGGAAAATGGATGGATGGATCTTGTGTTGCGGGATGCTGTGCATGCTGAATGTGTATTAACTTATTATGGGCTACTAGACAGCTGATCTGTTCTTTAAATACATCAATGAGGCAAGAGGACAACAACACTCTTTACCTTTCATTTCACTTAAAGCAATGTGTAAATATGTACACAGTTTTAATCAATTTATTTTTTATCTCAAACTTAGGAAATTCCCCTGAAAGAGATACAGCGAAAACTCCAGCAAAATAATTCAGTAACAAACAAAGGTGCTAAATTACAGTAGGTCACAAAGACTCCTCAATATAGACAGACCTGAACAGAATTTATAATTGGGAAGCTGGGAGAGAATACTTTAGAGGTAAAAATAATTAAGTATTTTGGCTTACAATGTACATTGAAATATATAAGCATTTGCTTTAAGAAATTTCATGAGGAAGTAGTACTGAAATGGTAAGTACCCAAAAGGTAAGTATGTACAAGAGGAAGGTTGATGTCATATACAAAATTTACTCGTAGATCAACAGATGTCCTGTAAACAAAAAGATTGGACAGATGTCACATACACAGAAATTTTAAGGATAATGGCTAAACCTAAAGATATAAGAACAAGAGTATAATAAAAAGAGACTTATTTTCTAAGTTATCTGATGTGTAAACCAATGAACCAATCAGAGTAGAGCATGCATTGATTGACACTGTATGTAAATTCAGTTGTTTACAAAATGGATTTCTACCCTTTGTTTTTAGATCATTCTGCAACAGACTGCTATGAAGGATGCTCCCTGTTAAGTATTTACTAAGGAGATAATTAAAGATGCTATGGACAAGCTTTTCTTCTGCCTGGTTATGGATTCAAAGAGTTTTTATCAAACTAGTCCTAGTAGAGGATGAGTTTCTTTCTTTAATGAATATGTTTGATTTCTACCACAGAGCTTATGTTGCTGAGTGCATTTCATTTAAGGAGTTATATTTTTGCTGTGTCTTCTAAGCTCTTGACAACAAGATAACATTTAATAAAAATAAAAGTTTCAAGTATAATATGTACTAATGCGTTGCCGCACCCACCACACCTTGAACCACCTGGATTGGGACCCAAGTGCAGTGTGTGACACCTTAGCACCACACAAGTATAGGATGGAAAAATATTAATTACATTACAAAAATGGCTGGACCAAATCTAGAAGGTATACCCTATGAAATGGCTTAGGATTTTTACGATCCATTTTCACAAGCCCAGACAGTCCATCTGTTCACACCTCATCTTTATCCATGCATGCATTTTTTTAAACTTCTGTGTGTATGCCAAGTTCCATACACTCCCCCTTTATAAATTCCAATGAATTTGAAATTTAACGCACATGCACACGCCTACAGCCCCACCTTGACTCCTCCCAGAGTTTAACATATTTGAATATGCAAATCAATATAAATACCTTCTTTCGTTCAGTGTTTTGTTAAAAGACAATGACAAAAGCACATGGAAAAAAAGAATAATTTTGGCGTATTTGAAGTGGATGCAAGGAAACAGTACTATTTGTTGCCATTAGCAGTGGTATAAGTAAAAAAAAAGAAATTTATGGCGTGATACAGTGTGGCAGAGACACTTGAAAGTTCAAGTTCAGAAAGTCATACAGTGCCTGAAATAAAAAAAGTGGTCAGATATCGAAGTTTAATGTGAAAAGGAAAGTCACAGTTCACCATCTGTTTATTCTATTTCAGACAACATTACAAAAGCTGTAGCTTCAGGTGGTGATGGTGCTGCTGTGCCCAGCACATCTTTGGTCCCTGGCTGTACACAAACCTCTGCCTTGGAAACTGTTGGGCGACCATCTGGCTGGGTGCTGATGGACATTGTTCTGGAGTCACAAAATGCAATAAAGGATGCTGAAAGAGATGTGGCTTTCAAACTAAGTTTCAATGCTGTCTGATTTGGTTGATCATTTGATGGGTCAGGTTCATCATACCGCATCTCTACAGATATGGGCGAGCCACGATTGTGTGCCACATTATGCAGCATGCTACATGCTTGCACAAAATGTGACACAGTTTCTGTAGACTGTAGAGCAGCACATTAATAGAGTGGAAATACTTTATATTTACATATGCAAATTAAGTTCTCTGAAGGCGCCTTTATAATGTAGCATTGGCACCAAGCACCACACAAGATAGATTCTCTGTTCTTTACATGGCTTTTTGAGGTGAGTCACTATCCTTAAAAGTACTGCTTGCCTTTTGCCACACTTGCTGGAAAAAGCACCTGCGACTAAGTAAAGTTGCCGTTTTTATAGGTTCACCTGCTATAGATGATGTAATGCCAGCTCATTCTTTTGCTGACTCATCCCTGGCTGATGTAACTTGTCCAGCACTATGGCAATAGCAATATGCGAGCAGTTGACTGCTTTGATTACATTTGGAAAACTGAACATTGCTGTGAATTGTGTTTTGATGTGTAAGGATATCTGATTCTGTATAATACTATTCTATACAGCTGGCATGGCACGACTCAGTGATGTTTGTGAAATACCCGATAGGTCAGCAAGTTCACACTGAAAAGCACCTGTGGTTAAAAACCCAAAAGTGGACAGAAGTTGGAAAGGAGCAGGCAGAGCACAATTCCTCAAAGTTTTCCATTGTAAAGCCAGTGCCAGTTCAGCACCAGCTCCAAGAAGATAGCTCTTGGAAATCGAAATCAACTTAGAAGCATGTCATCATAATCTATAAATACACGTTCTCTTGTAATTCTTCCATTTGTGATGTCTTCTAACAAAGCTACAGCAGCTGTCGTAATTGGAATAGTTTGCCCATTCTGTGTACTATTATATTGTTATAGAATGATTACAATCAATTGAATTAAATTTGTAAATGATGTGCAATAAATTTTGATGTATTTGATAAATCCCGCATCATTGATGCGAATCTATAAAAGAAAGGGACACCACACAGAAACGGCACTGCTTTGACGCTGGGTGCCCCCCGTTTGCAAAACCAAGAAGAAATGCACATACACATGGTGTGAGGCTGCCATGAAAATGTGCATAGCTTTACGCCAAGTTTAGTTTAATACATCATGAAGTGAGCGTGGTAATGGGTGATGCAACATTTTTGTGCGTACACACTGTTTATGCATGAGGCCCCTGGAGTTTCCAATTCACCTAACATGGATTGAACATGACAACTGTAGTGACTGCAGAAAACACACTTGCACATGGATTGAATGAAATGAAACTCCACATATTCTTTGAATTGAATAAGAATTGAACGCTGGTCCTAGAAGCACTAACCACAGCAGTTTGTAGACCACATTGTCTTCTTGTACAAGTTACATCTATAAGGTCACTTATAAATTTTGTAGTTTGGTCTTCATTTACCAAGAAAGACATAACCACACCAGGAAAACTCCAGAGATGAGCCATTACACTTATGTAGGGTCTGCAGGGTATTGGCTGTGTGATCGGGCTAAAGGAGCCAACTCTTTATGGTTAAAAAAGCGTAGAGCTCTTATAAGCTTTACAAATATTATGAAGGCAATGCAAAGTTTATATTTTCAATATATTTCTCAGACAAGAACAGACACATAGCACTGATTAAGAATTTGTTTATGAACAAATGTGAGGTGCATGAGTGCGGTGGGTGGTGAATAATGGCCTCAGTTTGTTCACACCTTTTTCTCAGTGATGATGGAATTAGCTCCAGCACTGTGATCCTGAATTAGATAAGTGGGTTGGAAAATGAGTAAACATATGATGAAATGACCCTTAAGTTTTCTTCACAATTTCAACAATGCCTTGGAGCTGGGTGCACAGTAGCATCCCTATGTTAGGTAAGATGGCCTGCTGTCTTCAAACATGCTATTTGTGGTTGGACAGCCACAGAATCCAAATGAATGTGATATACTGTAGATGATGGAGAAGCTATGCAGTCAGGATCTTCTTGTGATTCTGTGCTTGGGCGACAAATAACCAGTGAAAGATGGACTGGCACTCAGATATACAGCCCATAACATGTTATTGTGGTTTACACATAGGTTATTTTTATGTTCTACTCCTTCATACCTAATTAAGTTAAATATTTAGATAAATTATTTAGTTACTGCAGCTCCTGAGTACTTGTACATGACTTTTATT
>JANRMT010062790.1:35457344-35490607 GCA_026402145.1 Polypterus bichir lapradei | reverse complement strand
TATATATATATATACATAGCAAAATACCCGCGTTTGGCAGCAGAGAACTAAAAAGAAAAGGAAACATTTTAATAATAACGTAACATGATTGACAATATAATTGTTTTGTCATTATCATGAGTGTTGCTGGCATATATATATATATATATACACTCATACACACACACATATATAAACATATATATACACACATCATATATATCTATAATAATAAAAGGCAAAGCCCTCACTCACTCACTGACTGACTGACTGACTGACTGACTGACTGACTGACTGACTCATCACTAATTCTCCAACTTCCCATGTAGGTAGAAAGCTGAAATTTGGCAGGCTCATTCCTTACAGCTTACTTACAAAAGTTAAGCAGGTTTCATTTCGAAATTCTACACGTAACGGTCATAACGGTCGATAACGGTCGACAACGTCCGCCATGTTGAACTTTCTCATTTATGGCCCCATCTTCACGAAATTTGGTAGGCGGCTTCCCTGCACTAACCGAAACCGATGTATGTACTTATTTCGATGGTATGACGCCACTGTCGGCCGCCATATTGAACTTTCCAACGTCACCAATTTTCAAACTTCCCGTGTAGGTAGAAGGCTGACCCCATCTTCACGAAATTTGGTAGGTGACTTCCCTGCACTAACCGAAACCGATGTACGTACTTATTTCGATGGTATGACGCCACTGTTGGCCGCCATATTGAATTTTCCAAATGTCACTAATTCTCCAACTTCCCGTGTAGGTAGAAGGCTGAAATTTGGTAGGCCCATTCCTTACAGCTTATTTACAAAAGTTAAGCAGGTTTCATTTCGAAATTCTACGCGTAACGGTCATAACGATCAACAACGTCCGCCATATTGAACTTTCTTATTCATGGCCCCATCTTCACGAAATTTGGTAGGCAGCTTCCCTGCGCTAACCGAAACCAATGTACGTACTTATTTCGGTGGTATGACGCCACTGTCAGCCGCCATATTGAATTTTCCAACATCACTAATTCTCCAACTTCCCATATAGGTAGAAGGCTGAAATTTGGCAGGCCCATTCCTTACAGCTTACTTACAAAAGTTAAGCAGGTTTCATTTCGAAATTCTACGCATAACGGTCATAACGGTCAACAACGTCCGCCATGTTGAACTTTCTTATTTACGGCCCCATCTTCACGAAATTTGGTAGGTGGCTTCCCTGAGCTAACCAAAACCAATGTACGTACTTATTTCGGTGGTATGACGCCAATGTCAGCCACCATATTGAATTTTCCAACATCACTAATTCTCCAACTTCCCGTATAGGTAGAAGGCTGAAATTTGGCAGGCTCATTCCTTACAGCTTACTTAGAAAAGTTAAGCAGGTTTCATTTCGAAATTCTACGCGTAACGGTCATAACGTTCAACAATGTCCGCCATGTTGAACTTTCTTATTTATGGCCCCATCTTCTCGAAATTTGGTAGGCGGCTTCCCGGCACTAACCGAAACCAATGTACGTACTTATTTCAGTGGTATGATGCCACTGTCGGCCGCCATATTGAACTTTTCAACAGTCTTTGTTACTTATGGGCCCATCTTCAAGAAATTTGGTACACGGGTTCCCAACGCTAACTGAATCCTACTTACGTACATATATACGTCCATAGCCTGCAGCTTGGTCACCATGTGAGGCGGCGTTGGGTCCCCCATCCCAACGCCTCCCACGTTGTTGGCTGCCTGCCTATATAAGGCCGTCCATCGCTCCAGTCTCTACATTCCCTTCCTTGCTTCGCCACGGGATTCATGTCTCCCTGCTGATAACTACAGCCTTTTTGTTTAATCTACGGCTTCTCCGCTGTTTTATTGTTTGTTTATTACAATTATAGTTATTGTGTAGGTATTTTAGACTTACTTTATATTGTTCAGGTACCTATTTCCTTTATCATTCCAACCGTACCCCCATTAACATGTCTATCGAGGTAATCACCATCGATCAAAGAACTGTCACTTACCGAGTGGTTTCCTTGCCCGGAGATGGCACCTACCTTTTCCATTCTCTGTGTTACATATTGCACGGCCAGATCAGGCTCACTCTTGATATCCGGAAGAACATTGTGTCTTATGTATTGAATGACTTGGACAGGTTCAAGGTGTGGACTGATGACGGTACAGGAGATAATTATACTACACAGGAGCACTAGAAGAGTGAAATGCTTAAGCCCTTCACCTATGGTTCTGCATGTGAGTTGATGGCTGCCGCTGAATTGTTCGGTTGGTGCTTTCAAGTGTACCGAAATGGCCAAATACTTTACACCTTTCAAAACTCTCAAAAGCTGGATGTGAAGTTATCGATGAAACCGGTTGTAAGCTTACAACGCTTGACAGATGCCGAATGTCACTTCAACACAAGTCCTACAAATACTGTCGTAATTGAAACAAACCATGAACCTCAAACTGATTATGACAGCAGCAATCCAAGCTGTGAGATTTGAGACAAGATTACTGTTCACATGGCCAACTGTAAGTTGCATGCTCAAGAGTACGCGTAGAATTTTGAAATGAAACCTGCTTAACTTTTGTAAGTAAGCTGTAAGGAATGAGCCTGCCAAATTTCAGCCTTCTACCTACACGGGAAGTTGGAGAATTAGTGACGTTGGAAACTTCAATATGGCGGCCAACAGTGGCATCATACCACTGAAATAAGTACGTACATCGGTTTTGGTTAGCGCAGGGAAGCCAACTACCAAATTTCGTGAAGATGGGGCCATAAATAAGAAAGTTAAACATGGCGAACATTGTCAACCGTTATGACCGTTACGCGTAGAATTTCGAAATGAAACCTGCTTAACTTTTGTAAGTAAGCTGTAAGGAATGAGCCTGCCAAATTTCAGCCTTTTACCTACACGGGAAGTTGGAGAATTAGTGACGTTGGAAAGTTCAATATGGCGGCTGACAGTGGCGTCATACCACCAAAATAAGTATGTACATTGGTTTCGGTTAGCGCAGGGAAGCCGCCTACCAAATTACGTGAAGATGGGGCCATGAATAAGAAAGTTCAAGATGGCGGACATTGTTGACCGTTATGACCGTTACGCATAGAATTTCGAAATGAAATCTGCTTAACTTTTGTAAGTAAGCGGTAAGGAATGAGCCTGCCAAATTTCAGCCTTCTACCTACACGGGAAGTAGGAGAATTAGTGATGTTTGGAAAATTCAATATGGCGGCCGACAGTGGCGTCATACCACCAAAATAAGTACATACATCGGTTTTGGTTAGCATAGGGAAGCCACCTAGCAAATTTCGTGAAGATGGGGTCAGCCATCTATCTACACGGGAAGTTGGAAAATTAGTGACGTTGGAAAGTTCAATATGGCGGCCGATAGTGGCGTCATACCATCGAAATAAGTATATACATCAGTTTCGGTTAGCGCAGGGAATCCGCCTACCAAATTTCGTGAAGATGGGGCCATAAATAAGAAAGTTCAACATGGCGGACATTGTGAAAATTAGTGACATTGGAAAGTTCAATATGGCGGCCGACAGTGGCGTCATACCATCGAAATAAGTACATACATCGGTTTCGGTTAGCGCAGGGAATCCGCCTACCAAATTTCGTGAAGATGGGGCCATAAATAAGAAAATTCAACATGGCGGACGTTGTCGACCGTTATCGACTGTTATGACCGTTACGTGTAGAATTTTGAAATGAAACCTGCTTAACTTTTGTAAGTAAGCTGTAAGGAATGAGCCTGCCAAATTTCAGCCTTCTACCTACACGGGAAGTTGGAGAATTAGTGACGTTGGAAAGTTCAATATGGCGGCTGACAGTGGTGTCATACCACCGAAATAAGTATGTACATTGGTTTCGGTTAGTGCAGGGAAGCCGCCTACCAAATTTCGTGAAGATGGGGCCATGAATAAGAAAGTTCAACATGGCGGACATTATTGACCGTTATGACCGTTACACGTAGAATTTCAAAATGAAACCTGCTTAACTTTTGTAAGTAAGGTGTAAGGAATGAGCCTGCCAAATTTCAGCCTTCTACCTACACGGGAAGTTGGAGAATTAGTGATGTTTGGAAAATTCAATATGGCGGCCGACAGTGGCGTCATACCACCGAAATAAGTACGTACATCGATTTTGGTTAGCGCAGGGAAGCCACCTACCAAATTTGGTGAAGATGGGGTCAGCCTTCTACCTACACGGGAAGTTGGAAAATTAGTGACGTTGGAAAGTTCAATATGGCGGCCGACAATGGCGTCATACCATCGAAATAAGTACATACATCGGTTTTGGTTAGCGCAGGGAAGCCGCCTACCAAATTTCGTGAAGATGGTGTCATAAATAAGAAAGTTCAACATGGCGGACGTTGTCGACCGTTATCGACCGTTATGACCGTTACGTGTAGAATTTCGAAATGAAACCTGCTTAACTTTTGTAAGTGAGCTGTAAGGAATAAGCCTGCCAAATTTCAGCCTTCTACCTACACGGGAAGTTGGAGAATTAGTGATGAGTCAGTCAGTCAGTCAGTCAGTCAGTCAGTCAGTCAGTGAGTGAGTGAGTGAGTGAGTGAGTGAGTGAGTGAGTGAGTGAGGGCTTTGCCTTTTATTAGTATAGATAATAATAATGGTAATACACAGTATTTATATAGCATCTTTAATCTAGCAGTCGGAGGGACAAAGCAGTCCAACCTGGTGCCAGTCCCAAGACAGAATAATAGATAGAGTTAGTGTCAGGAAAGGCATCTGGTTGTAAAACTTAGCCAAAACTTTAATGATTGAATCAATCCTAACAGTTTTGAAAAATACTAAGGCATCTGACCCCTTTGTGAAGTTAGCGACGGCTACCAGGAAAAGGGCAAGCCCAGCTAAAGAAGTTAATCCAGAAAAAGCAGAAGAAGAAAAAGAAGAAGACAGGGAGGAGAAAGAAAATGGTAAATTAAAGGTAAAAGTGGGGACACTGAATGTTGGGACAATGACTGAGAAAGGAAGAGAGTTGGCAGACTTGATGGAAAAGAGGAAAGTGGGAGTGTTGTGTGTGCAGAAAACAACCGTAGATGGAAGGGAAATAAGGTAAGAGAATTGGGGGAGGCTTTCAGTTGTTGTACAGTGGAGCAAATGAGCAAGGGAGAAATGGTGTAGGTATAGTAGCATCCAAAGAACTAAAAGATAGTCTTGTCATTGTGAACAGGAGGAGTGATGTGGTGATGAATGTCAAGCTGGGGCTTGGTGAGACTACAGTTAATGTAATTTGTGCATATGCTCATCAAGGGAAGAAAGTCATTTTCTGGGTGATAACAGCTTAGGGTGGTAATAGAGGGAGAAAAGGTGATATTTGGTGGTGATCAAAATGAACACATGGGAAAGAGAAGAGAGAAGATAGAGAAGGTACATGACAGATGGGGTGCAGGGGAGAGAAATGGGGAAAAGGAGAAGATAGTAGATTTTGCCATGGCATCTGATTTGGTAATAGTTGACATATGTTTTGAAAAGAAAGTAAATCAGCTTGTGACTTACAGTAGTGGAGGAAGGGAAAGCCAAATAGTCTTTCTAATGTGTAAACAATCTCATTTGAAAGAAATAAAGAATTGTAAGTTCATAAATGGGGAAAGTATGATGTGTAGCATGAAGTGGTGGTGATGGACTGGAAGATCAGAATCAGCTGGAAAATAAAACCAGACCAAGCAGCATCTAGGCTAAAGTGGTGGAGATTAAAAAGACTTAAAAACAGGTTTAGGGGGAAAGTTTTAAATGAAGTGCAGTCATCTGAGAGTGTGAAGGAATGGAGAGAGTAGAATAGCAAAGTTGTATTAAGAGTAGGTGAAGAGGTGTTGGGTAGGATGACAGGAAGGAGCCCATCTGTGGACAAAGAGGCATGGTGGTGAAACAGAGAGGTACAGGATGTGAAAAGGCTAAGAAGGAGGCAAAGTAGACATGGCTCCAATGTGGGAGAGAGGAAAGTAGAGAAATGTATAAGTAGGATAGGAGGAGGCAAAGAGGGCAGTGACAAGAGCCAAATTCCAGGCTTTAGAGAAGGTGCATGAACAGTTAGCGACAAAAGAGGGAAACAGAGTAATATTTAGAATAACAAAGACTAGGAACAAGGCTGGGAAGGATTTTAGTCGGATAAAACATATAAAAGATGAGCAAGGTGTAGTCCTGAGTGAACATGATAGGATCAAGAATAGATGGAAGAGATACTTTGAAAAGCTGCTGAATGAAGAAAATCCAAAGATAATATTTGTGGATGGAGTCCCAAATGAAGGGTTAGTACCAAGAATAAGGGAGGTAATAAAGGAGGCACTGAAAAGAATGAAAAATGGAAAGGCAACAGTACTGGATGAAACACCAGCAGAAGTGTGCAAGAGTTTAAGAGAAGAGGGAGTAGGTGTGTTGTGAGATATAATGCAGAAGATCTATGAACAGGAGAGAATACCAGAGGATTGGAAGAACAGTGTGATTGTACCCATTTATAAGGAGAAGGGCCATATTCAAGATTGTGGAAACTATAGGGGGATAAAGCTGATGTAACACACAATGGAAATTTGGGAAAGGGTTATAGAAAGAATCCTTAGGGAAGAGACCATCATAGGGGAGGAGCAGTTTGGTTTTATGCCAGAGAGAGGAATAACTAATGCAGCCTTTGTATTGAGAAAACTCATAGGGAAGCACTGAGAAAAACAGAAAGGTTTGCATATGGTGTTCATTGTTTTGGGGAAGGCTTATTATAGAGTGCCATGTCAAGAGGTCTGGAAGTGCATGACAGAAAAAGGAGTACCAAAGAAGTATGTGAGGACTGTCCAGGATATTTATGATGGAGAGAGGACTCGGGCTAAAAACAGTGTTGGGGTAACAGACAAGATCCCAATTAGAGTAGGTCTGCACCAGGGATCTTGCTTAAGTTCTTACCTCTTTGATCTGGTTATGGGTGTGTTGAATCATGGAATAAAAGACCAATCCCCCTGGTGCAGGCTTTTTTTCTGGTGACGCTGTATTGTGTAGCACCAGAAAACAGGAAGTGAGGAGGAAGAAGGATTAAAAAAGAAGGGCATTGAAAGATAGGGGATTGAAGATAAATAGGAAGACGGCAGAATATATGAGGTTTGATAATGATCAAGATTCAGACGTTAGCCTGCAGGAAGAGCTATGGAAGAGAGTAGTTGATAGAAAAAGGTTTGACTGAGGAGGAAGTGCAGGACTGAGCTGTATGGGCCTGGGCCACAGAATATCTTTTCCCGTTATATGTAAAGGCATACAAAGAGAAGAGAAAATAAATCCTTCCATATATTAGGAATGCCATTAAATCACATAATTTATAATTATATTATATATATACAGTATCTCTCTATATTTATAATCCAATGCCTGTCTGTCTGTCTGTCCGCTTTTCACGAATCAAGTTTGTTTCTATAATTTGCTTGAACATTTCAGTTGATTTTGCGACTTCTTTCATCGCGCTATCATAGTTCGGTTGTGGCACTGATTTATTCATACAAATCCGAGAGACAGGCTGGCCGAGGGGAGGGGGAGGCAGGACCTCAGGAGTAGGGAGCCGGGCAGGGCCATCCTCAGTCACACACCAGCCTCCAATCGAGTCGCTCTACCTCTTGCCACGTGTTGGAACGTACCTTGCCTCCACTTAGCTAGCGATACATATTTGTCCAGCAGACATTCTCCTAGAGATTGTTAAATAGTAACATTTGAAGTTTTTGAGGGAGAGATAACAGCTATGTGTGTTTTAGAGGGTAGCTGCTCATTGGCAGAGATATCACAGCCACATGCTCTTCTCCCCACGAAGGGGACGCTCTCCCATCAGAGTTGAACACGATCAGATACAGTGGCAACATTTGATGTTGGAGCGTACCTACTTTCTGTTTGGCCAGAGATACCTTGCCAAATTTTTACATTTTGGGCAAAGAGATCTCAGCTACATTCTCGCCCCTGATAGCAAAACTAAAAATATTGTATATCAAGAGGCCCTTGGAAACGAAAGCTATCAATATAAATTCTCAATACAAGTTATTACATTTTTTTATTGATTTTTAAAGGTTGTTCTGTTTCACTGCTACGTGGGTGGAGTCACGGGGGACAGCTAGTATATATATACATACATATATATGAAAAAAGGCTTTATTATACGTTGATACAACAATCAATATACCAAACTAAAGTATGTCTAGTTTGGAGATTATACTCCCCTAGTAAACAAGTCATGTAAGTCAGGAAAAACTTAAATAGGTTAGTAAATGAGTGAACCACCTCCATTCAAAAACTAAATTAAACTGCCACCTGCCTCATCAGAATCGATTTTGATGCTGTTGACAATGTTTTCTTGGGCAAGGTGACCAATCACAAAAAATCCTTCTTCTAAAATAAATGAAAAGAAAAACTTCACTAAACAAGCAATCATTAGCCAGCAAATTTGTGGTTGATTCCTTTCTTAAAGGGCTATTGTAATGTTTTTTGTGAAACCCTCAATTGAACATGCAAGTGACTAAAGGAACATGTCCTGTTGTCATATGACTCATAACAAATGACATGATGATTAGTAAATTAGTAATTTGGATTAAACTGAGTAAAGTAAATACTGTCTAGAGATCTCAAAAAGAACACAAATTTGGGCCAATATTCTGGAAAAAAAATACATTCTACCAGGTACAATAAAAAGCATCAACAGATAAGTAATATCATGGTAGATGTTAGCTATCAGAAAACGTACAGCTCCTGGGACCTGTGATAAGAGGTCCATGGTGAAGTGCAGTTTTAAATAAATAATCGAACCCTGGAGCATGCAGGCTTCAATCGGGTGTGGATTTGCACATGCCAGTGCTTGTTCTGGGGTTGTTGGGGTGCTTGGCTGATCCCTCATTCACATGCAAATGTCAACAGATTGGTCAGGTGCCTGACACCTGTATCCAACGAGGCAGGATAAAAGGAGCCTGCACGGCAGAGCGGGGGAAGAATGGAGAAAAGTCAGCAGAGAAAGAAATAGATCTTCAGAGTAGAATTGGGTTCTGAATCAGAACATGCCAGCCAGCAGGTGAGCAAGAGACAGAGCGGTTGTTAGCCCTGCAGAGAAGCAAAGGATTGGTGCTCTGGGGCAGATTGTGCCTGCTGAAGTTTCAGAGGAGTGGGTGCAATGGCGGTGGAGTCCTCCTCAGGGATCCAAGGTACACCAGGGGAGCGAGAAGGAAGATGGGAGTACAATCAACCCTGAGTGGTTTGGCAGATGCTGAAGGAGGTAGCCAAGATGGGGGTCGGTGAATAGGACTGGAATCTCCAGTCTGGCTGAACGAACTATGGGTGAGCCAGGGAGACAGAGAGGGAGTTGCACTGTACTCATACGAGAACAGAAGAAGAACATTAAGGAACTGTTTTATTCTGGTTTTATTCTTAATTTATTATTTATTTATAATTTATTTAGTTTTAATTCAGGGACATCACTTTTTAATTGGATGAATTATTTATTTAAGGAAGACTTTGCACTACACTATTACAGTTTTGTTTTTGTTTTAAACCAACTGCTTGCTGTATGTGTGTGTCCTCATTTGCCTGGCTCATCTCGGTTCATGACTATTGACAGTTACGGATTTAAGAGGCTCCTGGAAGCATCAGGGAGCAGGGACCATCACAGCGCCCTGTACAAATGAATTTGCCCATCTGTGCTCTAAGAGGAGCAACCAAAATATGAATGTACTTATAAATGGATAATTTCATTGCTAAGATTGTTTAGGTGCTTTGTAGAAAATTCCACCCTGTTCTGGTAAGCCAGAAACTTTGAGGTTTTGATTTGATGTACTCTCTGCAGCTAGACTAGACAAAGAACCCATCATATGTTTTAAGCTGAGGAGGGTAAACCTCACATTACTTATTTAGGCGGCACAGATACACTGTGATTATTTGTGCTGCCAAACAGCTACAGGAAACTGAGGAGTTTGCACAACATGTCCATATTCATGTTTTCTTTTTTCGTTTTTGACCACTCTGCGTTTCCTTTCAAATCCTAAAGATTTGCATGTTTGGTTGATTGGCAACACAGAATTCTCCCAGTGTAAGAGAATTTGAGAATATGTGACTGCACCTTGCCTCGCACTCAATGCTTCCACATGAACAGGGCTGGCGCCACCATTAAGGCAAATTAGGCATTTGCCTAGGGCACAGATCATAAGGGGTGGAAAAATCCCTTCCGCATAGGTTAGCTACCGAACAGTCGGTTGACGCACTAATAAGCTTGGCCTAGGGCGCAAAATAACCTAGCACTGGCACTAAACATGAGGTTTGCTCTCTGTGACAAGAATTGGATTAAGGAGGTTTTGGAACTCCATGGATGAACAGATTATTTATTTCTAAACTACCTTTTTTGTATACCTTCTGGGCATTCTCTACAACTAATGAGATTTGAGGGAGCCTTCAGAATGCCTTAAGGTATTATCATCATTATTATCAGCAGCTCTACCACCTGCACTTCAGAACAGGTAAAGTTCTAAACACCTAAAGTTATGCATATTTTGGGTTGGCTAGTACTTGGAAGGGAGACCATCTAGGAAAAATCTAAGTTTGCTGCTTGAAGAACTATTTATGAGGCCACCATAGTGCACTTACCCTGTGGCCTGTGTGTGCATCAGAATGCACCAGTGCAGTGATGGGTAACCCTGTGCTGTAAAAATGGCGCCATCCTTTGGATGAGACGTAAAACTGAGGTCCTGATCCTCTGTGGTCATTAAAGATCTTTGGGCATCTTTTGAAAGCAGTAGATCCTGATGTCCCGGCTAAATTGCCTATCACAGTCTTAATCACTCTGGCCTCCTAATCATCCCCTGTCTGTAATTGGCTAACTATCTCTCTCACAGTCATTCACCACCTATAATGAGTGTTGAGTGTACTGGCACAGTAATGGATGTTGTTGCATCATCTGGGTGGGTGCTACACATTGGTGGTGGTTTAAGTGGCTCTCCTCTGTCTATGTAAAGTGCTGTGAGTAGCAAGAAATACACTATATAAAAGTAAATAATTGTTATTATTATTTGTTTCCCTAGAAAGAAAGGATGGGAGCAGAAGATTGTGAAATTCTGATTTATTCATTCATAAAAAGCTGCACTAGAGAGCCGCAGTAGGACTCCTCGATTAATATTATATCATCTCCTTCAATGATTACAGTAGTTTTATTGTCTTCTCCTGAACCCATCCAAAATCACAACTACAAAATGAATAACATTTTAATGTTAATTTAATTAATCTTATTTGTATATAGAACAATTCAAGTTAGTAGATGTAAGTAGCTCAGACCAATGCAAATATTTACATACTGAGCATATGAATAAAAAAATGGAAGTCTGCATGTTGTGTAAGCGGTCATATGGACGTTCACTAAGTACTCTGATTTTCACTGAATTTAGAATAGAAACTATACCAGATTGGCCTTTGGAAAAGCACTGGTCATTTAAATGGCAGAAAGAGCATTTTTTCTTTTAATGCTGTTTAAAATACATTGTGTCCAAGTAATAGCAGGGAAAACATGCATAAAATACATTAAGGATGATTAATATCAGAGAGAAGCACCTGTTAATGTTGTAGGCTGGAGCTTTGAAATTCCAGAGGGTTGACAATTCAACATTATCTAAAGTTGTACTTAAAAGTATATGATAGCCAGGAGAGTGTCCTTCCAATGCCATAAAGATAAGGCAATGTCATTTAATGTACTTGTTGGTCAGAGACATGCTAACTGTTTAAGCAGCCTGATAATTGATGCATATATTGACCAGTGGTAAGGAGAAGGGAGTGAAGAGGGACTTGATGGTTAATGGTCAAGCAGATGACTGGGCAATGTTTCATTCAAGAAAGCCTTTATGTTCATTTTTATTGTATTTTCTGTGTTGTGTGACTTTGCAAATCCTTTACTTCTTTCATCTGTCTGTGTATGTGTGTGTATGCCACACAAGAAATAAAAATAACATTAAAACAGTCTGTGCTCTGGACTGAACTGTTTAGAGAACATGGCTTTCTTTATTTGCTGGGGGAATGTTTTGTATATATAAACTTCATCCTTCTGCCTCATCCATACTGACATTTTAGAGGTTACATACTACAGTAATGCTTATTTAAAAAATACCTTAAACCAGCAATTCCATGGTCTGTTTTATTTAATGGCATAGCTTGTGCCAGCAGTTATAACACAGAGCTTTCTTTATTTCGGAAAAACTGTGTGTTCCTGTATGTATTTTCCAGAAATACTTACACTTCTCTCATAATACTACTGCCTTTTTTAGATCATTTATTTGGTACAGTAATATTTTGATCAAGGCTGATTTGAACTTCATTTTCCATCACATTATAGATCACATGCACTTGTAAATGTCATCTGGGAGATAAAAGGTAATTGTATTTCCTGTTGAAGCTTCAGAAGCACCAGAGCTGTGCATATAATGCATCCTACAGCCCAATGCTTTCAACAGACATCTTGTGTCTTGTTCTTGCTATATTTGTGTTGTAGAATGCATCTTTAAAAGAGCAAAAATGTAATCTTGTTAAGGGTAAGTATGATGGCAAAACATATTTCACAAGGTATTCATAAACTGCATACCAGCCCACAATTATGCACTGCTTCCCACCAGCTGGGAATGTTGTATCTGTAATGGTTTTAGAAGTCTCATATACATAGTGCTTCCTTGATGCTACTGCTTCAAAATTTTGAATTCCTCAAAGCTGCTTAGTACGCTTTTATTTTGCTAGCCTTCCTTGAGTTGGAGTAAACACTAAATACAAAGTTTCTGACATTGCAATTTTTTAAAGGTAAGTGAACTTACCCAGAAACTGTGCAAAAAAGCGGGGAATGATGTTGGCCTTGTGAGTCCTGTAAAACTATTGTGTTAAAAATGTAATAATCATGTTTTGGACAATTTTTGCCTACTCTCATATGCCTCAAAATGGACACACCAATAATTTAACTTCTTATTAATACTATAAGGGCACTATAACTCTGGCTATCCAGAGTTTGCATGCTCTCCCCAAATCTATATAGTTTGGTTACTCTGTTGTCCTCCTTCTTTCCAAACAGATGCAGCTTAGGTTAACTGGTTACAATAAACTGGTCTAGCAAGGGTTGGAGTCCCCTGCAATGGACTGAAGACCTGTCCAGGACTGGTTGCTCAACCAATGCTTCTGAGACAGACTCTAGCCCTCCAAGACATTGTAATGGAAAATGAATGAATGAAAGACCCTGTTAAACAAATGTGGTACAGTCTAATGAATCAAGCAGTTTATCCCTCACTTTTCACCTCCATATAATTCTCATTCCTGAGATTCTGGCTGATTGCAGATTCACATTCTATTACTAAAATATTTTCATAGCTTTGCTACTACCTTAGAAAGATGAAAATGGGTACACACACAATACATAATTTTATAGTCAACTAGTATTAACGTGTAGGACACCTGGATTATTTTAATAGCAGTCCCCTAACCCCACAGTTCTACTGCTAGTGGTAAATGTGAACTCACATTTGTGGCCCCTACTTTGAGGGGCTTTATTTCTACCATATTCTATGCAACATTCAAAGCACAATTAAAAAACGCACTGTTCCTCTCTTGTAATTTATATTTTCTTTTCCAATTGTGGAAAGACACTACAATGGCATTGTCACATATGACAATGTATACAAGACAGAAAAAAATATTTAGTTCATCTTTAACATTTTCTTAAAGAAATAAGAGAGCAGTGATATTTAAAAAAAGGTGGGAGGTTTATATGAACAAGCCTCCCTACTGGGTTTATTTTGCTTAAAGAAAAAATGGTACAAATGTTTGCCTGTTGTTAGGTTCTATCCAGATGGTCACAAATTTTGATCATTTTCAAATATTCAGTTAACTTTTAGTTGTTAATATATGGAGCATTAGTTAACTTTTCTGGGAAATAATTTACAGCACTGGTTAGCACTGCTGACTTTTGACTGCTAAATGCTGGGTTCAAATTCAGAACATATCAATTTCTATGAGAAATGTGCATGTTTTCCTTGTGTCAGTGTACAATATCTGCATGTTCTTTGGCTTTATTCTCACACCCTAAAGATGTGTATGTTAGTTGACTACTCATTTTAAACAGACCTGGTTATGAGTGAGGGTGTATGTCTCAGTGTGCCTATTGATCCTTACAATACTGGACTGGATTAGGCTGGCTCAATAATGGATAAAATTGGGGTGCCTGGGCTGGGATTTGAGTCCAGAATTATGTAGCTATGAGGCTACTGAAAAAAAATACACACACAAAGAAACACATTGTCTCTGTGCCATAATGGGGCATACAGTTTACATTTTCAGTCAAAAAAGCTACAGTGATTCTACAGGGAATTTAACTAGAATATCACACGCAGTATTTGACTTTGAAAAGATGACATGAAGCTTCAAAAACCATAATTTATTAAGTAATGTACACACATGTTTAGAATGCGTAATACAGTAGGTATTACAAACATAACTTTGTTTACCTTTAGTAAGATGTTCGTTTTTAAGACTTGACAGAATTGTTTAACTCTGAATAATCTAGCTCAGCAGGACTGGAAGATATTATCCAAAACTTTATTTGTACCAAGGGGGAAATGTAGCCCTTTACAATGACTCAATAAATAAATAAGTTTTATACATTGCATGGCACTCTAAACAATGTTCTTGCGTTTGTCCGTGATATGCTTTTGAACAGCTACTCACAGTACTAAAAAATCATTTTCAAGGAAAACATAAAAAGGCTTAACATGGTTTCTTTTCAATGGGGATGTTTTACTACTGGCTCCTGCAATACTGTCTACTCAAAATCTAATTTTTTTTTTTTGTGCAAGTTCCAAGTACCTCGAAAGACTACTAAGCAGTGGTAGGAGTCAATGGATTTAACATACCAACCTCGTAATGCTGAACTTCGTCTCGAATTGTTATGTAAGTCGTATACAGCATCACTTAAATTACTACAGGAATTAATACTCAATACCGCTAGAAGGCACAGATCTTCTGCATCATATAGTTGTATGGTTTTTGCCTCTTTGCTCAGCCGAGGGAAGTGAACCACATGAAAACGGGGGACAAGTGCCATAGAAACGTAAGTTTTTAGTGAAAGTTTCAGCCGGTTATTTGCTCACATAAAAATATATGTAAAATAAACATTATTTTTTAACTTGTACTTAAGGGGAGGCATCTGACTTACATGTTAGATACAGTGAAAACAAACGTATGTTGAATCTTCCCCCTCGTGACGAATACGCTTGGTACGTTCTCCCGATGGAGCTGATTTCCTCCGCTCTGTGTGCCTAGCCGTTTCCTGTTTAAGGCTGTCAGCGGCGTACGGACTTACCATGGCGGCGACAGAAATAGCTCGACAAGCGGTGGGTTTTCTTTTAATCTTCTTTTGTATTATGAATATTGGTGAATACGATTCACATGTTCTGTGTGGCACGCTGAAGAAGAATGTTTCATATAAGCTTTAGTAAGTAAAAAGTGGCCCCAGTTGTGGAGAGAGAATTTTCTTTAATCGTTGTCTTATAAATTGAATTGAAATTTAAATTAAAACAGAGAAGGAAGTTGTCTGATAATGCATTTAAAATAATGGTCCATTCTTGTTTGTAAGCGCATGTATTTTATATGCATATTATCTGTTTTCAGTTCTGAATAGGCGCGCGTGTGTTGGTTGATGTCCGGCGCACGAGATTCGCGGGCGCTTATTTTTTGCTTCATTGCTGCCGTTTGCCAAGGTGCCAAGTTCTTTCGGTTTACGTCCAGTTCCGCTATGTGTGTGCATTCATTGTTTTCTGCTCCTGTCACGCCGCTAGTTGCACGATGGGCGTTGCCTAAATTCAGAATGAACCGGTCGTATACGACAAGTGCATCTCATTACGATACTCCATGTACGCAAGCGACGTACTGTGAAGAGCGGGGATGCGCCTTTTTGTGTTTCCTGTTCTCGGAGGCATTCTGTTTCTTTATTATTTTAAAAATCCGAATTAGACATAGTATGGTTTTTGTAAGTATCAGCATGTTGCCACCAATCTCTCGTGTCATTTAATCTATCCACAGGCACAGTTCTGTGTTCAGTAAACCGTTATTTCTCTATTATTTGAGTGAATCTTTACAATTGACGCAGGTAAAGGTGAATTTTAAAGTTTTATAGCCAGTTAACCTGTAACGTAAAATTCGCAAACCCGCATTCGATTTAAGATGACTAGGAACCGGGTCTAATCTCTTCGTAAGGCAGGAACAAATACTGGCCAGACCGCTGGGCACTCACACATGGGCTCAATTAAAATATGACCTGCATATTTTGTCGTGGAGTGGAAACGACACAACCCGAAGATGTAAAGGGAGAGTGAAAAAAAAACTGAAACATGGGGAGAACGTCTAAATCCAGAACGGCAGATTTTCGGTTGAGGAATTTTATGGTACTGTGTGTATACACTTAAGATGTGCAGTGAGCTTTATTTCTTGGTTCGAATATTTTTCTTAAAACATACTAGAGTGTTTAATGAATATCAGCCTGCTTGATTCGGGCAAAACTATGATGCATGACGTCCTTGCTTTTTTTTCATCCCGTAACTGTATTAATAAGTTAGAAAATGGATGGATTAATCTTCTTCATAGCATACCTCACCACTTCACCCAGTCATTTTATTTCTTTCAACGCCCTAAACAGCTTTGGATTGCTTCTACTTAATCACTAGTTTCTTTCACTCCCATCCTTTTTCTCAACCAAAGTGTTTGTCACTCCCTTAGTAAAACATCTCACATGCACTTGGCCTTTGCTGTCTCGGTTTTCATGTTTACTCAATTTTGTGCATTTACTGTCTATGTCTAATTCATACACAATGGAGCTCCCTGCACAACTTGCACAGATCTTTTTCCTTTTTGTTTCATTTTAGTAAGCACACCTACACTTAAGAGTTGAGAACTCTATACTGTACTAATTTTTAATTCTGTTAAATGTATAAGTAGCTTAGAATATGGTACCAGTGTAGGACATACTATATGCACAAGATGTTACTGTCAATTACTCATTTAGAGGAGAATAATAAAAGTTTGATTACCCCTAACATACTTATTCTAGTCCCCAAGATAGTAAAGTTTTAAATGATTACTGGCCGGTGGCTTTGGCTTCGCACATTATGTAGACCACAGTTAGGAATGGTGTATCTGACGTGAAGATTTGAAGATGGCGAGGGCATTTGAACGACATGCTTGAATGTAGTACCAACACAGAGGATGCATGCAAGAAGGGTCAGAATTGCCTCTATTTCCTGAGGAGGATAAGGTTGTTTAGTATATGCAGGCCACTCTTAACTTGTAATCTACTAGTCTGTAGTGGCCAGTGCACTCTTCTATGCAGTACTATACTGATAAAATATCAGTAGTGCATGTGATGATGCCTACAGACTAACAAGTCTAGTACAATCTTGGGAATTAGGCTGGACTTGCTGTACAAAGTGGTAGAAATGAGGTCACTCGGGAAGTTGCTTACTATCCTGAGCAAAAAATCTCACCCCTTATATGAGGTCTTGGCTAAGCAAAGGAGTACCTCCAGTAATAGACTGAGACAATTGCTTTGCTGCAAGGAGCGTTATGTGAAGTCATTTCAACCCTAAGCCATCAGGCTGTATAATGTGTTATTCCATGGCCTTGTGCTGAGTGGTACTGAGCTGGTCTAGCAGTTATTTTAATAGTGATACTGTGAGCAATATTGTATACTCTGTCAATGACTGACATCCCTCACTGTTTAATTGTAATTGATGAGTATTCCTAATTGTGTTTCTTTGTACCTTGTTATATTTAATTATTATGATCATTTTTGTTTGTGCCTTTTTGGTCTGCTGCTGTAACCCTACAATTTCCCTTGGGGTTAATAAAATGTCTGTATTAATATATGGAGCATTCTTGGTTTTGGGCTTAATATACTTGGGTGACAATATAAGTCATGATAAAGGTAGTGTGTTCAGGCTATACAATTGTGCAATTATTAGATAATGGAAGGCCATTCTGGGAATAAGACCTTTTTACTAAGATTTTTGGGTATGAACTCAAGTCAGCTGCTGATAAAATATCCTCTTAAGTCTGTGTGAAAATATGGCCTTGTCCAACTCAGAATTGTACATGGTATATATATATATATTTTTTTTTTTCTCAACTCAGATTTTTCAAAATCTACTTGAGTCAGGATCCTAATCGTGAACTATTTCATTGGGCGCCTGCTTCACTTGGTCACAATTCTAAGTCTCTAAATGTCTAAGGGACATTCTAAAGACCTTATTTATCTAACATTCCTGGAATACGCATGCAAGAATTTAACTCTACTCAGTACATGCCACAATACATTTAAAACATGAATTTGAATCTGAAGAATCCTTAATCCATTAAAATCACTGTTTTAGGTAAAATGTGAAGGGACATTAATGATGAATATATTGTGGTAACTTACAATACACTGTTAATTTGTCATCATACTGTATCTTTGTCAACTGTAAGAATCCAACACACCCATCACAATTTCAAATAGGTCATTTTATGCAAAATATGACAATCTTAGTCTTGTTTAGGGAAGCTGAAGTCTATCCCAGCAGTGCTGGGTAGAAGAACTGGAATAGGTTTGGACAGGATTGACAGTCCATTGCAGGGCTATGTCAGATTAGAAAATCCCACCATATCTGGAACCAACAGTCATAACATGGTCAAAGTTACTTAGGTAATTAGTTTTGCTCATGCTGAAGTTTAGATGATCAACAAGTAATCCTCTTGACTGTGTCTGCATGGTCTATAGTTTTGACTTGCAATTGCAGCCATATGACGGTTTGGAGGAGTAGGATATTTGTGTTTAAATAACAGGTGCGTGAAAAAAAAGTGAGCACTGAGTATGTAAAGAAATGTATGCAGCTTTTTTATATAACCAGATTGCTGCTGTCTTAGATCAGCTGTACACTGATTATGAATGGCTCTGCAGGCTATCCATGTAAATTTCATTTGAATTAAAATTCAGCTAAAGTAGGTCTGTCATTTATGATGTCACATATGCTCTAAGGCGGTCCAAGTGCCACAACAGATGCAGAGAAGATACAACTACTGAAAAGGCAGTATGCAAAGGCAAAATAGAACTCTCAACTGAATATGCTGTGCTGAAAGAGCAGGCCTGTTTAACTTTATGAGCAAGAGAGCCAAATACTATAAAATCAAATGGGATTGTGGGGAGTAGGCCTTAACGCTAATGGTGAGATGCTAGTGCTACTAACAGTTCTGTGTTAGAGTATAATAGTATAGTATATCTAGGTACAAATTTAGTATTCAACTGGTATATGGCATCCTTCATTAATAAGCATGTTAGCCAGCAGAACAACTTGGAATAATAGAAGTAATTAGAAGCATACACCAAAAATCTAAATAAAACCCAAAAAGTGTAACTATGAGCATTAATACAAACATATGTTCTACTTTCTTGCAGAATTTTATATACAAATGTAAATCACATATTCACTACTGGGAATTTATCCAGGTATGCATTTATCACATTTTAAGATCTATTAAACCTCTGCTGCAGCAATCCTGTTCTTAATTAAATCAAGGAGAGAAACTGCATTGTCATGCTTTTACAGTCTCAATGTAGTTTGGCTTATATGAAGTGAGGGCAAATTCTAAGACACTGGTGTAGCTTGGCATTAGTCATGGAACTACATGTGCTTGTTTTAATGGCATTAATATGAGAAAAGCTTGACTTACAAGTTGAAGTGGTTCTGAACATTGCCAAAACTAGCAAGGTGAGTTTTCTCAGAGTTGGATAATAATAGTGACTAACCTGAGCAGTCCAAAAGTCCAGTTTACCCTCAAATTGCAAGTTCCGCTTCAATGCAAATAATGACTACACATGACCTAATAAATTTTGTAAAGATCTCACTAATACATAGCAGTACTTCCTTGGCTTTGGCACAAAACTCATGACTCAGGATTGATAGAGAAGGATCACGGGCAAACTGCACCCTCTAAATAAGAATACAGAATCCTTGATCTCTGCAAAGTTCAGTCAGTTTTTTAAGAAAGTCTGTCAAAACTGGTGCAATGTTTGCTCATGTTGATTAAGAATATTTGGAGCTGTGGGAAGTGCTGCAACTTCAATGCCGCTAAGTTACGTGTGACAGTCTCTTAGCTTTGTCTTGAATACACAAAGTTCACCAAGTTGCCAACAGATTTCTTCTCCCCTTGTAATTTTAGATTCAGTGACTTTAAGTTTTCGAAAATGTTCTCATAAAACACGGACAACTGCCAAAAATGTTTGTCTTGCATATGCTCGAAGAATTGTGGCATCTGTTTGTGTTTACACTTGCACAAGAAAGATTTTAATTTCCTTGTGAAATTCACAGAAATGATTCGGGACCTTTGCTGAGCCATCTGACATAATTATGTATAAGTTGGTCAGTCTGTTCTGTTGATATGTCTGCAAGTAGCTAGAGAAAGAGTTGATGCTGCAGTTTAGAAGTTGAGCAAATGCAAGTTAAATACTCAAAACAGTGTCCATGGCATAATTCAGCTCACCATTGTTCTTAGCACAGAGCACAGACAGATGAGTGATAAAAGTAAAAACCGCATATGAGGAATAGCCAAACTACCAGCCGTTGTACTGTTGTGAATATCGCTGGAGCACCTTTGTTAACCAAGCGATTATTCTTTTGCAGACCAAGTTTGTGTTTGTTAAAAAATGAGAATCTTTAGAAAAATCCCCTCACCTGTACCATGTCCTTCCAACAGTATAAATATAAATCCAAGCAGTTCTTCCTAAAAGTACACTCCATTAAATTCCCAAGGTCTGTAGCTAACAGCTATATTCTGCTTTCCGCACTAGTTTTATCCCAGAATTTTAAGCCTACCTCCTCCTTAAGGTCACAAAGTATACAGCATCAAAAAGTTTTCCAAACTCGTCTTTTAAAATTAATTGCAATTATTTGAAGTGTTGGGTATACAGTAAAGTTTGAAGGTCTGTGAAACATTCAGGATGATCATTATTCACAATATTATATGAACCCGAACTCCTAATGTGTTGAATGACTATCCAAAATAAAGACTTACAACACATAAAAAGGGATGTTGAGCCACCTTGTTAAAAGACTGAAATATAACATTACCAAATATTCCTGTGTACAAAAGTAAATTAACTCTTTCAGTCAATAACTTTGTAATTTACTTTAGATTAGAAAAAATAAACTTTATTAATAAACTTTATTAACTCCACGTGGTCACTGCCTATAACTACAAAGCAGTCTCTGTCTTGCTGGAGTTTTTTTTTTTTTTTTTCCCTCTCCTCCCACTCCTCTTTACAAAACTCTACCAGCTCTGTGAGTTTTGAAGGATGTCCTGCATACACCGTTGCACTTTGATAGTATTCAGACTGTTCTTATGTGGATTTGCTTGTATTTAGGATTGTTGTCTTGTTCAAATAACCACTTTGTACTTAGCTTGAGTTTTCATTTTGATGGCCTGACATTCTTCTTAAGAACTCCTTGATACAACTCAGAATTTATAATTCATTTAATAATTTCAAGTTGCCTAGGGCCAGATTAAAAAAAAAAAACAAACAAAATCCATACAAGGACACTCTTACTAGAATGCTTGACTGTAGCGAAAGGTTTGGTTGGTGGCAAGCTGTGTCCACTCTTTGCCGAACATGTGCCCTCTTGCTGTTAACTAGTTCAATTTTGGACTCCTCTGTCCAGAAAACAGGGTTCCAGAATTCTTCAGACTTCTCTAGGTGGTTTCTGACAAACTTTAGACAGGCAGCTTTGTTCTTTCATTTACATAAGAGACTACTTCCTGGTGAGATTTCTGAAGATGGTATTTCTTTTCAGGGTT
The DNA here is from genome assembly GCA_026402145.1 of Polypterus bichir lapradei. Taxonomy (NCBI): domain Eukaryota; kingdom Metazoa; phylum Chordata; class Cladistia; order Polypteriformes; family Polypteridae; genus Polypterus; species Polypterus bichir. The sequence goes on along the minus strand of JANRMT010062790.1, from coordinate 35,468,783 downwards.
GTTCTTTTTTTTGTTCTGTGCCACAATGCTCTAGAGGTGGTTAAAGAGGCCTGTAGATCTCAAAGAGTGTCATTTTTGCATTATTGTTTGCTTTCTGGTCCTAGGTTATATTTTAATAAAGAATCCAAATCTTTTTTTTTTTTTTTTTTTTTTTTTTTGCTGATACTTCCTTAGTTTGACCCCTGATGTTTATTCCTTGAAGCACGCTTATGAAATTTAAGTGTTTTCTGAATAGGTCTTGCATGAATTAGTCAAGTCTTACATTCGAGGCTCAGTTGATTCTACTAACGTAAAGTGTGTCTCATAACTCCCTTAGGAAATCCAAGATTAGGTGCACATGAAACAGTACCCTGATGGTACCTGTTGCTTTAAATATGAAGCTGATGAGCTGAATAGTGAATTATGAGATAGCTTTGAAAAGTAAAGAACATGAGTTACTAACCATCCTGTTTGGATTTTTAATTAATGTAAAACAGACTATATAACGGACAATGTCAGATTTCTCAGCAGCTGAACTAGAAGGGAAGTGAGACAGGTAGTCTTAGCAACATATAGATTAAATTCATAAGTACACAGTGCACTACATGGTTTAAATTTTAGCGGCATTATTCAAATTATTAAAATGTTTTTGAATGTCATACTTAAAGCATAGTTGATATTTTGTGTTTAGTAGCAACATGAGTATAGTAAAGTATATCTGGAAGCAAGTGAAGATTAAATACAAGAACATAGTTTAGAATGACTAGAATTTACATTTTATATATAAACATACTACGTGCTTTTAGCAACCAAGAATAAATCTGTAGCTTATTTCACTGAACACTGGGGCCCCCAACTCTTATATAATAGTTTTGCTGTTGATCAGAATGGCTGATGGCACACTACAACTAGAAATACATATGAATGTCATTAATAAAGATTCATGGTAATACTAAACACTATAAAGTATATCCCTACCTCTGCTCCATGTACCGCTAATGCCACAAAATTAGAATAGCCAAAAGGCATCAAAAAAGAAATCCCAGTACTTTAGTCAATATCAGTATCTTCAATACATAACCCATACACCTCAACAACCTAAAAACTCAGGTAATGGATTCATCTTTGCCTTTATCAAAAAAACACTTATCATAGTTATTGTGCCACCACGGATTAACTGAATAGCTTCAGTTCACAGAATGGCAGAGATGACAAGATACACAGATATGAAAATAAACCATATTTAAAAAAAAAAAAAAAAAAAAAAGTAAATAAAGCAAAACAAAATATTAAGTGAATATCGACACTATTTGCTAATGTCAAGAGAGAGAGAGAGAGAGCTGCAGAGCTGCCAGACCACTAAGTCAGATATATCTTAAACATAACAAATAATCTCACATGGGCAGCAATACCCTATGGCTTAGGAAATATAAGCAGAAAAAGGGACCAACAGTAAACTGTAAACTGATGTTGTATGGTGACAAGATCAGTATATCTATATCAGTATATCTATATTTAGGGGTAACCCCCAAAATCCCCCAAAAAATGCCTTTTTTTTTTTTTTTTTTTTTGAAATTATCAGTATTTATTGCTATTATACAGAATTATATGCTCTGTGCTATGTTGAGAGCATGCTTTATGCAAATGAAGGATGGAAGAGAAGCAATTCTGTGCTATGCAAATAGCACCACTAACCAATAGCGTGGACGGATTACTAAAGACGGGGGTGGTGTCCTGGACAGGAAAAAAGAGACGTGATCATGTTGAGAAAATTTGTTGATGCTCAAGGAAAATGCAAAGCACACTGGTTTAGCAAGCACTGTGTTTTGCTTTTGACTATGGCACTCTTAGATGCATACCAGCTCTCATTTTGGCTATCTGTTCTGTTTTGTCAACCACCTGACGTGCCTCTGACTGAAGGCAAAGATGTAGTCTTGGTCATAGTAACAGTGTCAGTAGCAAGATTTGAACCGACAACCTTAGGGTTTAAAGACCTAGGCCCAAAGCCTTAATCACTACACCACACTGCCTGCCAATAATATGAGACCTTGGTTTTTATTTAAAAAAAAAAAAAAAAAAAAAACTACAAATCTTGTATATAAAAAAGTGCTGCATTACAAGGTACTTTTGATACACCCAGTTCACTGGCTGCACTATAGTTGATGCCGGTGAAGCCGGGTAACACAGCTACTCTATGCATAAAATATGACTCTCCTTGCAGTTGAACTTCGTCGTTGCTTCTTACAGGAAAAAGCCATGGAAAAAGAAAAGATGATGCAGCATCAGCAAGCTGCAGTTCTAAGACCTCAGCTTCCCCCAGGGAAGAAAGTACAGTGTCAGGTGCTCATTCAGTGTAATAGGAACCATAGCACAGAGAGGTGTGTACACTGCAACAAGTACACATGTTGTATATGTAGGAAGGGTGGTCCTTAGATGTGTGGGAACTGTTAATATTTGAATGTGATTATTTTATATAGCATAGATCGGAAATCAGCAGTTCTTAGCATTGCATCACGTGAGCTGTCGTATCAACTGCCTACTGTAACTTGGTTTCTTTTTTCTTCGGTTATATTCTTGAATAAAAGTGCACTTGTTTTGTTATACTTGTACACCAACATATGTTCCTGTGTTTGAGCGACATGGGCATGCTCAAAAAATACACGTGTAGTGCCACGAAAAGTGCACGCAGACACTTCAGTTCGCAAGCATTGGTACAAGAATGCAGTCACAAGTACACTGCAGAGCTGTAGCGCGTCTTTATGTGAAAACAGCAGTGTCAGATAGGGAGTGTCTGATAATTGCATATAGCGCTGAAGTTACTGCTCTTTACTATTCTTTCCTCTGCATGTCCTGGAGTACAAAAGAAACAGCATACAGCAACATGTGGGGACTGGCAAGATCGAGGGGAAAAAAACACACACGGTCACTGATTACAACCGCAAGATGTTATGCGAATGAATATGACTAATATGAATGATGTTGCATCCGTGCCCCAAAGTTTTCCGAAATGTACTATACAGGTCATAAAATGAATACTTACAAATATATATACAGTGGAACCTCAGTTCACGAACGTCTCGGTACACGTACAACTCGGTTTACGACCAAAAAGTTCGCCAAACTTTTGCCTCGGTTCACGACCACACACTTGGTATACAAACAAGCCAGTTTCCTTTTCGGTTTGTACATGTTCAGTCTCTCCCTGTGCATTTCCTGTGCAGCGAGCAAGAGAGAGAGAGAGCAAGAGAACGTGACACACACGCACGCACAGAGGCAGCGCGACACACACACAGAGGCAGTGCGCAGACACACAGGCAGCGCGAGAGAGAGCTGGACCATTAAGATAGGAAGGCAGTTAAAGAATGCACTGGGCTTGATTTTGTTTTCACTTGTTTCCAGCAATTGGTTCGTAGTGTGCATTTTTGCAATATTATTTTTCTTGGTGGTTTATTAAATTACAGATTTTTTTCAAATGTTCACTTTTTTCCCTGTGCTTAAAACTCATTAAAAAAAGTGCTTTTAGCCAGCGGTTGGTAGCGCTATAGCGCAAACTATTGTAGTGTTAGTTTTCTCTGTTCAAGGTTTTTTCAGTGTTATTCATTTAGTTTACTATTACGCTGTGCATTCTATGGTTTAATTAACTATATTTGTGCTTAAAAGCTTAAAAAAATATATATTTACATACAGTTCATATGGTCTGGAACGGATTAATTGTATTTACATACAGTCCTATGGGGGAAATTGCTTCGGTTCATGACCAAATTGGTTTACAACCAGAGTTTTGGAACAAATTATGGTCGTGAACCGAGGTTCTACTGTACCTGTACATCATAGACCATAAGGTGCATACTACAGATTCGGCAGTGTTTGTGGTTCAGATCCCCGGAGGGGGGGGGTTGGGGTAGGGGGTGCAGTAGTATGTATCGGGATACACTGCAGAGCTATAGCTTATGTCCTTATGTGAAAACAGCAGTGTCAGATGGGGAGGGGGGTTAGGGAAGGATCCTGAACGCAACTAAGAGAATGAAAAGTGAATTAAAAAAAAAAAAAAAAAAAAAGTATGTTTTTATTCTAAAATAGTAAGAATAAGAGCAGCTCACTTCTCAAAACGGAGTCGTGCAGGATCGAACTCGTGACCTTTTGATTACCAGTCAGGAGTTGATACCATTACACAACCGAGGCAGTTGTAGAAAATGTGTGTCAATGTGGCATGCTAACGCGGCTTTTTTTCTGAGTTATATTTTTGAATAAAAGCGCACTTGTTCTGTTATATTTGTACCTTTTGTGAAAGTGTTTTTTTTTATATTTGGACTTCAGGCTTCATACATTATATAGTTTATGCCTACATTTTGTCACTTACTACTAGAATATGAAAAAGTTTCTGCTTTAAAAATGTGGTAACACAGATTACTGTAGAAACGGAACACACATGAAATGCGTGTGTTCCAAATAATGATCTATTAGTTCCACTCTAAAACTCCACTTCATTCCCAGATAATCAATCAAGGCATGAGCTGGGAGAAGTTCGTGCACGTTCTAAGTCGGTGGGGGGATGGAACAGCTAGCTGCTTGCAGCTTGTCTTTATCGGCACATTTAGAAGACAAAAGACGCTGGCGGAGAGGTGCGAATGGATTTAAGAAGCGATTTAAGGTGGGATGGATCTAAGGGTTTTTTCGTAGGCTCTGGTAATTCTAGTGTTAATGTAAACTAAAGGGCTCATTAGATTATTACATAGAGGTCTTATCATTTTTCAACAGTGAGACCTGTGTTCTCGGACTGTTTTATATCACACACTTCTATTTTGACTTGTGACATGAAACTGTCTGCTTTCGAAAACTTTCTATAAGTAGTAATAAGGGGTTATCTTATATGGAGACTTTATATGATGAAACTGCAGTTGCTCTTTGTTTTGGATTTTTCTCCGTTTTTTATGTTAATACTTCCGTCAGACTGAACTGCTGTTAAAGTTTGGGTAGTTAGTTATTGTTTCCTTTAGAAGCAAAAGCTCCCTTGTTGGAATAAGTTCTTTTAAATTGTGGCATTTTAAGTAACCAAAAATATAGAGCTATGATATTAAAAGGCGATATCCCTCCCATAGTGATTACAGCGGTACAAAAATCACATAAGAGAATTATACTTAGCTTTCTTTAATGACGATTTATGTGGCTTTATAAACAGAGGAAGCTATAGCAAGACAATGCACAAGGTCAGATCTTGATGTATACAGTCTGCCATTTTCCGTTGCTGTGCTGAAAAGATTTTCAGGATGGATTAAGATAACATCATCCGGCCATCCGCTTCAAAGGGTTTAGCCGTGTCCAAGCCTTTTTATACTGGCTGCTCCATGTGCTGGTCCTCTCTGGTCTCCAAACAAGGACAGTAAAGGACTCAACCCCACCTCCAAAAATACAATAATAGCACAATGCTTACACTTGCAGGTGTCCTTCAGTCTTCAAACTGATAAAGTAATGGTTTTCTAAATGCAGGCAGACTAGCCCCTGTGTGCCAAACTTAGCCTGCGCATGTGAATGAATCCATAAACGCGTTTTACAGAGACCGTGACATTAACCTTAATATTATAACAAATTTATTATAACAGTTACCCGTTAAGGAAATGGATTACACAGCAAAGGAAATATCAAATAAATGAAAATGAATTACAGCACACTTAATTAGAAAAAAAAAACTATTTGAGTAGAAAGTATGTGTGTATATGTATATATGTGTATCTCTCTCTCTCTCTCTCTCTCTCTCTCTCTCTCTCTCTCTCTGTGTGTTATTGATATATAAAATATCAATATCTCTCGGTCTGTGTGTAGTAGAGTGGTAGCTCCTGCTGCAATAAATAACTTTGCTGTTCCTGTTCCAAGTTGAATAAAGCTGATTTCCCTGAAATCCTTAGAGTCAGCCTCATCTTTTGGGTGCAAAGCAGTGACTGAAACATCACATGGTACCATAAGTGGGGTCTTGCACCAGTGGAACCCCAAGAGGCACATAACCTCCCGATACCAACGGAGCAAGAAGAGGCTCCTGCGGGCCCCCCTGTCTTTGCATGCCCCAAGGATGTGCTGGAGAAGATGACTCCCTTGGACAACCCTGAATATTTCCTATTCTGCGCAACACTGATGCGCTGGGATAGGAAGGCTAGACAGCTGTTTTGGCCCTGTTTTAAACCGGAGAGGCCCTACAGGTCATTTGAAACCTCTCTCCCGAAAGGCTCGATGATTGTGATTTCATGAAGAAAAAGATCCTCCTCCATACGGCTATGAGTCCTGTGGCCAAGGGGTGCCAGTTTCGTCTGTGGAGCATTGACCGGACCAGCCTATATGAGGACCGGTTCAGGACTTAATGGAACTGATTCAAAGCTGGTTCCACAGGGATACCTTCAAGCGCATTGTGGAAAAGCTCGCTATTGACGCACTCCTGTCTGGGATAGATGAGGACCTTTGTCATGAGATGCTCCAGAAACAAGTCCGCTCACTGTTAAACCTGACCCGCAGATTGGAGGGTGCCCAAGCCACCTGGAAGCAGAGGGGCTATCCGGGCTTGGCACCAACTTCGATCTAACCAGCACAGGCTCCTAGGGTAACTGACGCCATTGGTGGAAGACTCCATTGTAGGAGCTCCATAGTGGGGACTGAGCGTGGGTGCTTTCGCTGTGCTCAACCTGGACATCTGGCTAAGGACTGCTGCCTCCAACCTGCACAAACTATGGACATTGGCCTGGCCTAGGTATGCAGCTCGCAAGTTTCCACCAAGATGTTAGTGAAGGACAATTTAAATAATTTTATATACACACTATAATGGGACCATAAAAATATTTTTATTTAACGGAAGTTTTGTAATAACGAATATGGGGAAAATGCACATATTCCTCTTAACGGCAGAGGTGTAAGGACAGCTTATGGTAAAGTGAGGTCCATGGTTGATTGGTGTCTTTTTAAATAAATAATCATCAGACTCGTGTCTTCGGGTGGGGGCTTGGTAATGGGGTGAGAGCGGTTCCCGTGCACGCGATTATTGCTGATTTGCCACAGCTGTGTCATGTCCCATTTTAGAAAGGAAGTGCGAGCGCAAGAAGGAGAACAGAAAAGAGAGAATGTAGAGAAGAGCCATGAAAAACAGCAGCAGATGGAGAGGCAGATTGAGCCAGCCAGTGTGGGGGAAAAACCACGTGATCATTTGCCCCATGTAGGAGCAAAGGTTTGGTGGTCTAGGGGTGGATTGTATCCATTGACTGTTGCTTGAAGAGCAGTTGCGATCAAGATGGCGTCCTCCCCACCTCCAGGATTTGGGGTATGACTGAAACAGTGTGAAGGGAGACAGGAGGACCAGCCCAAGCGGTCTGGCTGATGCTGCTGGAGGCAGCTAAGATGGGGGTTGGGGGGGTGTGGGGTTGGGGGTCAGGTGGAGTGGACCGTGGTTGCTAGTGTCTCCACCAGCTGAGTAAGTTATGGGTGAGCTTGGGAGATGAAAAGGGAGTTGTTGGGCTCGTCCAAGTTGGGAAGCAACAATGACCACACTGGCTGTGGCATTGATTTTAGTCTTCTTTTTAAGTTTTATTTATCTCATGGATTTCCACTTTTTAATTGGATTATTTATTTAGTGAACTCTTGTTTGGAAGCACTGCACTTTTTGGACACTTATTTTGTTTTGTTTTATTTTAATGAAGGCATTGAGTACTCTACACCATCCCTTTGCTTTATGTGTGTTTTGTCTTCATCTGCCAAGCTCATTCCGTTACATTATTGACTGTCGGGTTCAAGAGGCTCACAGAAATAGGTGTGGGAGCATGGAGCTGACCCGCACCGTCACACAGCTCCATAGCGGCTCTGGTGCGTCTAGCAAACAGTAAACCGTAAACCAAAGGTAAAGTGATGTGTTGTCCTCTGTCGGATCAGGCTTACTGTGTAACGTGCTTGTCACAACATTTATCATAAGGTTTTGATCTGCTCTGATATCTCTTTTCCAGGCCGTATCTGCCACAGTGGTGATTCCAAGCTGCTGGTGTTCTTCTAATCTAAAGATGGGAGCTAAAGCAGGGTGATCGCCTGTGCTGCGGATCCTAACAGCTCCTATTTTAAATGAAGTCTTGAGGCTGTACCTGCCTTCTCAATGCAGTAATAAAATGCCTGTATTTTCCTTGGAAATCTGGGCCTACCTTCTTGTCTCTCGTGCAACTCTGTGATCCAAGCTGGACAATACCTGGATAAAGAAATGGCAGTTCTTAAACAGCAAAAAATATTTTATTTCAAAATGAGACTTTAGATGCAACTTTTTTTTTTTTTTTTTTTTTAAGGAAATACAGGTATGAAAATACAGAATGGAAACAAGATGTTAGATGTAACTTTTTTTATAATAGAAATACAGGTATGAAAATAGAATGAAAATGTGGCATTAGATGTAGCTTTGTTTAATAGAAATACAGGTGTGACAATAGAATGAAAACAAGACATTAGAACTTTTTAAAAATAGAAATACAGGTTATATTGAATTGTTGACAGCATTGAAGGTTTGATTCTGAATGCTTTCATTATGTCATTTTTCTTCATTCTGGAATAAACTTTTTCCAGGATTGTTAATGTTTCTTTCAGCGTAAACTGATGCCATTTCTCACTATTGTGTTGTTCATTTAAAAAAAAAAACAAAAAAACACTTTGACAACTGGTATGAAACTCAAATTACAGTATCCACACACTACACAACTACCCACGCGGACGCTAAGGACACATTCAGCTATACCTATATGATGTCTTGCCTACACTCTCCACGAGACTGCCCAAGACCGGAAATTCTACGCGGACAGTGTAGCTGTAGAATTAAGTATTTTTTGCATTGCATTATTGTCTTTGGTGACAATTTTTTGCCCAAAAAACGTTTGTTATACTGAAATTTACATTTCGCTAAAACAAAACATATTTAACATGATGTGTGAATATTTGTCTGGGCCCACAGAAAATATTAGTTATACTGAAAATTTCATTATGTCTGTCAGTTTTAATTTTGTTGGAAGATGTGCTTGCTGTTGTAAACCTCATAGTGGCAGTAAAAATTAAGGAGATCGTTTGTCAGTGGTGCTGGCTATTTGGATCTGATAGCTTCAAGTAAAAATTGAGTGGATTGGTGTGTACTTGAGCTAGCTATTTTAAACCACATAGTGCCATAAAAAGTGGAATTGATTGTGAACTTAGTGGGAAGGAGGAAGCTGTTCTGGTAGTACATGGCAGTAGTGTAAGCTGTGAATCATTTTGTATACTTGCTAGATCTTTTTATTTGTTTCTGTTTGTTTTTATAAGCAAATGTCAAACTTCAGCTGTTGCTTATGTACTGTGGACCAACAAAGGACTTACAAACTTAACTGGCAAAACAACCTGATATAATTACCATATTTTCCCCAAATATACCCCACACATGAATATACCCTGCAAATTTAGTCTTTTTCGGCAAAACAAAATGTGTTAAAACTGCCTGTTTGTGGTCTGTCTTTAAAATGAATATCCAGAGTACAGAACAAATTTAACCTGTAACTGATAATAGCCTGAATGCAGAAATGTTTGCATCACTTGTTAGTGTTGTGTTGCTCACCATAAACGTTACTCATTACTGAACAACTGGTAGCAGCAGATATTCCAATGAACACTGATTGCTTTTCTGTTTTATTCAAGAAAGTGTTTTGGTCAGTTAAAAGATATGTTGAAATTACTAGTATTTTGATTCTAAATATATTGTAAGACATTTAACAGGTTTAGAGCAGGCTATTTTTTAACAAACTTCCTGACAAAAATAGTCATTGGAAACAATTCCTGATTGTCAGTGTATGAAAAGCCGTTGATGTGAAGCCTAGAGTAAAAAGTTGCGTTTATAAATATTTAGATAACCTGCATCATTTTATACACATGTTCCTCCTGTTTACTGAATAAAAGGAAAAAAAAAACTTTAACCCAGGATTAAATTTGATGTGTTAAGTAGTCAAATGGTGTAAACATTACCAATACAGAAACCTGTAAAGGTAATGCCAATATTCCATATCTTGAATACTTTGTAGGTTAAGGCGTTTAAATGCTGTGAGAGTTTTTGGAGTTTCACATGCGACACCAGTCCACACACACACACACACACACATATATAGATATACACAGTTCACATGAATTTCTGTTCAGGTTTATGGGTGGTTGCTTCTGGTTTTGTTGCAAAATTAATAAAATAAAAAAAGCAAATTAAACACATTTTCGTGCTGCTCCGAATACAGTTTGACTAGTAAAATGCCATTTCTTGCTGACCAGATTTTGTTTTTTTTTTATATATTGGTTTACTTAGATTAGGGATCAGCATTATGTCATGACACTCATAACAGTACACATACATACAAACATACACACAGGTATATATATGTGTATATATATGTATGTGTCTATATGTGTGTGTGTATAGCTTTGGTCACTGAGTGCAAGGGAAAAATAATAAAATATAGTCTATTAGTTATTAAACAGTAAAACATTAACGTTTTAAGAAGTACAGGTACATTGAGCACTACTCGAGTGGTTGCGGGTAAACTACATTTTAAAAGACGGTATAACAGAATAGGTAAGTAGTACTAACAGCAGCTAAAATGTATATGGATCATCTCTCGGTAGTTGATCCCTTTTGAAAGGCGCTACACGACGGCTGTGGTATAGAAATTCCATTTTCTATGTGAACGTTCAAATTTCTGCCTCTGGTAATGTGCCTTACCGGTATTGCCAGTAATTAAAGAAAAATTGTTTTGTGTCCTCTGCAGTGTTAAGAGAGAAAGGCTTTGGTTTGGGATAAAATGAAAAAAGGTGTAAAGAAAGGAAAGTTGCATTTTTCTTTTATATAGTATAGAGAGATGTGTTCGGTGACGTTATGATCGCCTTTTGGGGACAGTCGCGGTGGGTCTTGTGTAGACTGGTGAGATGTCTCTGCCATTAATCGGCTGTGATGGCACTGTCAGTCCTTCACTCGTGTGCGTGTCTTCATAATCCGAGCTGAGGACCTCATAATCATATACGTGCAAAAGAAAGTGAGAATCGCCTTAATATTATTTTGCCGTGGTGTAGAAAAGGGGTCCCGTATTTGCACTTGTCTTGGCTATAGCTCAGGGGGAGGATGAAAAAAATTAAAAGTGCTCACTTTGACTTAAGGCAGAAGCGCAGTCAGCGTCTCAAATCCCGGCACAGCTATGCGCGCGCGCCGGCTGCTCGACTTTTGCTGGGAAGGAGACCCCAGTTTTTGTACACACGTTCCACAAATGAGCCACACGGGTTTACCGGCAATGTCAGTAAACATATACTCAGCCTCCCATCGGTTTTTAAAGGCTCTATGTTCAGAATCACCTTTTCTCTTTGGCATCGTGTGGGCTAGCTTGGCAATAACTTGTACCATCATAAGCTAGACTTGATTAACATGGTAAGTGTTCGGCAAGGCAGCTGAAGCGCTGG
>JANRMT010062790.1:35368060-35406609 GCA_026402145.1 Polypterus bichir lapradei | reverse complement strand
GCTTGACAGATGCCGAATGTCTCTTCAACACAAGTCCTACAAATACTGTCGTAATTGAAACAAACAATGAAACTCAAACCGATTATGACAGCAGCAATCCAAGCTGTGAGATTTGAAACAAGATTACTGTTCACATGGCCAACTGTACGCTGCATGCTCACGAGTAAGCTCAGCGCACAGTTACAGCTTGGTCATATTACAACTGGAAGGCCGAACTGACAACGTGGCATACAAAGAGATCCTTAACAAATAATTATTGGTATATTTTCCCTCAGTTTTGAAAAGGTTTAATTGTCTTCTTAATAAAAATTTTAAGGCAGTACTTCGCCGCTGCGAAGCGCGGGTATTTTGCTAGTAGATAATATAATGTGTTATGGACATCCGACCAATGACTTTCGAATGGGGCCACAGCTGCGATGTATGCGCCTCAGTAATTGCCGCGCTGTAAGCAGTGGCTGGTGGGGGGCGATTTTCACTGCTTGCACAGTGTAGTGTCCCTTGGGCAGCTCCCGCTCCATAGTCACCGAGGACACAGCTATCGCTTGTGTGCAGGATGGAGGCTTAATGGGGTGGTTCGCTGCCCACCCATTTCACCACCGCAGCTACTGCTCCTGACTGGACGCAGGCTGGATGGAGCGGAGGGGGGGAGTTTCTTTGCCCACCCGCCACACACGGCTGCCCCGTTTTTTCTCAGTGGGCGGCTGGTAATGCTGCAAGTGGTGACCCGGTTGTGGCTGAACGGAGGCCATTGAGGGTGAACGGGGTGGTGGGGGGTAGCATTGTAGTGTACCTCGGGTGGCTGCCTGTTGAATGGGGGCAGTGGTGGGCGATTCACTACCCGCCTTTGACCGCACAGTGTTCGTTCTCAGTCGGCAGACGCTGCAGGCAGCATACTGTAGTGGAGGTGACTGTGTGGTGGGCGCCCCCCTCGCCGCCCCCATTCATTCTCAATAGCAAGCCTGCTTGTACTGTTACGCACAGTACATCTCTTGTTACTACATCAGACATGTTGACGACGGGTGCCTTCCTGCTGAGATGGCGTGTACAGTGCTGTGCAGAAGAGCTCATCTTAACCTTTTGTCTTTACCCTTCAAGAATGTCTCTGAAACACAAATCTGATGCAAGTGCTCGTGATACATTAAAGAAGAGAAAAACCATCACCATTGAAAATAAAGTAGAAATAATGAAAAGGTCAGAGAGAGGTGAAACTCCATCATTCATTGGCAGAGCACTTGGTTGCAGTCGGTCAACAATAGCATTTATTAAAATAATGTACCTGTTCCGACTTACATACAAATTCAACTTAAGAACAAACCTGCAGTCCTTATCTCGTACGTAACCCGGGGACTCTGTATGTGTGTGTGTGTATGTGTATAATGAGAAATTTAATTTTGATGTAATTAACGTACAGATCCCAGGTCAAGACTGATGTATTGCCTTGTCACCAGAGATCAGCATGCATGCAGAGTTTGAAGGAAATCAGTTTAGCAAAAGTGGGTAAAAAAAATTGATTGCAAAATTTGACCCAGATAAACAGAGAGGGCAAGTTGAATAAAATCATGTAAAATGATAAAGATAATATGGTCAGTAATGACCATAGATGCTATCCAACTTAATATGAGGTGACTGGTCAGAGGTAGGCCAAAAAGTGGAAGGGCCTGGGCAACAACCAGGTGGACAAGCCATTAATCTTAAATTGGGAATATCAAATGTGATATGGATGCTTATCCACCAGTGACAAATCCATTGGCAGCTTTCCTTTTGAATTTGGTGTTTCTTGTTGAAATATTCACTGATTGAGCTTCGATTTATCTTGGTGTACTACAAGTTGAATATGAGTATCTAAGTTATATTGAACTAACCATGTGCGCCCAACTACATTGCGCATGTTAAAGTTGTCTGTGAAGGGCTCCCTGTTTAAACGCGGCTGCCAGTCGTGAACTGGGCCCTTCGTCGCACAGCATTATGATTTTTTTATAAGGGAAACAAAATTACAAACGAAAACCCTTGGACATTGATTCGATAGGAACGGCCTACTCGGAATCGCTGTCCGAATAGTAATTATGTGGTGGTGTGGGAACATTTCTGCTTCTGTCCGTTCACAGTCCGTCTCGTTTTCACGACACTATTGTTTCCTCTCACAATGTCTTCCCAACCTTTCTCCAATCTCGCAGGTTGCTTTGTGGCAATCCAAAGAGTAAGGAGCAATGGTTATAAAAGGGGGACACGTAGGTATCCAGGCTGTTTAAAGCATAAATAGGGATCACTTCACTGACATGTGAGCAAGCCACGGTACAACTGTGAGACACGCAACACTCGCCGGCTGCAACGTAACAATAATAATTTCCAGAACGTGCTGTTACGTTGTCATTCATTTTACCCACTGTCTTTCTTTCTTTCATATGTTACGTAGGCACGTACCTTTTATCTTCGGCAGTCTCATTCTCTAACCAGGCCTCAGGTGCTAACTAGCGTAACACTGTCCACCACCCCTTTCGTTATTCCAGCACATTGTTGACATCCGTGGGTAACAACAACGTACTAAACTGGAAGGTGGTCTACGCATGTGTGGAATTCACGGACAAAGAAAGATCAAGATCTAAATGAAGATCTCTTTAGTTAATTTAAAGCACAACAGTTTGTTTAGTTTGATTGTCTGTGTTTTGAGGTGTGACTGGAGTACTGCAGTCTTCAGTAGTATAAGCCTGGAGGAGATTCTTAATGCAATGCCTATGTTTTAGCTGTCTCTCTACTGCCATCTAATGCTGCTTCTTCTAATTCATTCGCGGACAAACAAAGATCAAGATCCAAATGAAGATTATATATAGAGATACAGTGATCCCTCGCTATATCGCGCTTCGACTTTCGCAGCTTCATTCCATCGCGGATTTGAAATGTAAGCATATCTAAATATATATCACGGATTTTTCGCTGGTTCGTGGATTTCTGCGGACAATGGGTCTTTTAATTTATGGTACATGCTTCCTCAGTTTGTTTGCCCAGTTGATTTCATACAAGGGACGCTATTGGCGGATGGCTTAGAAGCTACCCAATCAGAGCATGTATTATGTATTAAATAAAACTCCTCAATGATATACGATATGCTTCCCGTGCAGTGCTTGATTGTTTGCTTTTCTCTGTCTCTCTCACTCTCTCTGCGCCTGACAGAGGGTGTGTGAGCAGAGGGGCTGTTTACACAGAGGCTGTTTGCCTAGAGGATACGGACACTCCTCTAAAAAATGCTATTGATTTTTTGATTGTTTGCTTCTCTCTCTCTCTCTCTGTCTCTCTCTCCCAGAAACGCAAAAGAACTGTCATCTCTGTCTTGTCATGGAGCACAGTTTAAACTTTTGACTAAAGGGTGTTATTTCATGTCTAGAAGGCTCTAATAATGTTAACAGTGTGGGAGAGTTTATAAGGGTTTAAAATATATAAAAAATAACCATACAAACATATTCTTTCTACTTTGCAGATTTTCATCTATCGCGGGGGGTTCTGGAACGCAACCACCGCGATCGAGGAGGGATTACTGTATTAATAACCTATAAGCGGTGCATGAACATTGTAAACTGGTTGTGGGTCATAAAACGATAAAATCAACTGGGTCACCTCATTGTAAAAATTAAAAATTAGTTGCTTATGGGCATGGTGGCTCAGTGGGCTTATCTGGAGCCTCACTCCTGGATTGTTCAAGAAAGTAATTTGTGAAACAGAAATGGTAGTCTGAAAAAATTGGTCAAAGTTTCAGAAAAACATTTAGCAAACAAGATGAAAAATTATGATAAATTAGTTTTCATGACTTCTTAGTGAGATCTCCTCAAAACAAAAATGTCTGTGGATGAAAGAAGAGGGGTTTGAGGGGAGGGTTGTCAAAATTCAGGTAATTGCATTCTTACAACCACTGTAATTAACCTCAATAAACTTATTTTGTTTATGTCATAATTATTCAGGTATTCATCTATTTTTGCTGAGTAGAATGGAATTCCTAAGCAGTTTCAGTTGTTGAATGCCATAAATTGTCTGTTTCGATCACATGAGTGTAGTTTGCATGTCCCTCTCCAACTACTAACTAAGCAAATAATGGAAAATTTTAATATTTATGATATTTTAGGGAGAAGGAGTTAGAAGCCTTCCATTGTCGGGCCATGTGGGGTTTGACAGTATGCCAGACCAGCTGGTCAACAAATCTGTAAGCCATGGGTTCTGCTTCAATATCTTGTGTGTGGGTAAGTCGATTTTTTTTTTTTTTTTACATTTTCTGAATATGTTTTAAAGAGATGGATAAATGTCTTTCTATGGAATAAAAATGAATGTTTTTGTTTAAATGAAATATTTTTTTTCCTTATTCCCCTTTATTAATTTTTTCTGTGCTGCAAAACTTGCTTAACACATTATTTCAAATATTACTTTTTTATTGCTGTGCTGTATTTACAAGAAAATGTTTTACTGTAACCCTGCAAGTTATAGAAAATATCTAGTTATTCTTTCTATGAAAAAAATGCTTTATTCTAATAATAAACAAAATATACCTGAAATTGTCAATTTTACAATTTCTTCTAGCAGGTTTCAAAAAAGTTCTATTAAGACTTTTTTTTTTTTTTTTTTTTAATAAAATTACATTTAGTATATATAAATAACAGACAAAAGCAGAACAAGGGAGTAAAAAGCTTGATTTGGTCAACTGTTGGAATTCCATGTACCGTGCCCTGCATAATGTTTCAGACCAAGACAGTCTTTCCTTTAAGGGTATTTGCATACATTTCGGACACAGCATGTTTAAATTACAACACATTTTCTACATGATCCCCCTCATTTCAGAGCACCATTATGTTTGGAACACAGTTGTGGCAGGTATATTAAAACAGTCATACTTAGTACTTTGTTGCATATCCTTTGCATGCAATGCCTGCTTGAAATCTGTGATTTATAGACATGACGAGGCGCTGAGGATCTTCTTTGGTGATGCTCTGCCAAACCTCAATGCAGCCATTCTCAGCTCCTACTTGTTTCTTGTCCCCTTAAGTTTTCTCTTCAGCTGTTAGCAAGTGTTTTTAAATCGGGTGACTGATTTGACCATTCAAGAATTTGTGTTTTTAGTTTTGTGTTGCCTTAGCAGTATGTTTGGGATCATTATCTTGTTGTAGGATGAAGCACCATACAGTGAGTTTGGAGGCATTTAATGAAACTTGAGGAGATGTTTCTTTACACCTCAGAATTCGTTGTGCATCTGCCATCAGCAGTTACATCATTGAAAAGAAGTGTGCCAGTACATGTGGCAGCCATATATGCCCAAGTCGTAACACCATACACCACCATGTTTAACAGATGATTTGTTATGCTTTGGATCTTGGGCAGTTAGTTTTTGTTTTCACATTTCGTTCTTGCCATCACTGATACAGGTTCATGTTTGACTCATCTGTCCACAAGTCCTTTTTCCAGGCTCTTTTAAGTACTATTTTGCAAACTGTAATCTGGCCATCCTGTAGACGTTTATATCTTGCAGTGTGACCGCTGTATTTCTGTTCATAAAGTCTTCCACGGATGGTTGTCTCTGAAACATAGACATCTGCCTCCTGAAGACTGTTTCTGATCTGTCAGACAGGTGTTTGGGGCTTTTTCGTTACCATATTGAGGACCCTTCTGTCATAAGCAGTGGAGGTCTTTCTTTGCCTGCCAGTCACTTTGCGATTACTGAGCTCATTGGTGCGTTCTTTCTTCTTGGTGATATTCCAGGCATCTCTCTCTCTCTCTCTCTCTCTCTCTCTCTCTCTCTCTCTCTCTCTCTCTCTTCGTTTTTCAGCCTCATAATGGCTGCTTTGACTTTCATTGGCAAAGCTCTTGTCCTTGTGTTGAACAATAGCAACTACAGACTCTAAAGGTAGGTAAGAAGCAAGCATGGGTATCTTGTGCCTGCAATAATGAAGCAGTGAAACACACCTGAGTTATCACAAACACCTGTGATGCCAATTGTCCCAAACATTATGGTACCCTGAAATGCGGGAAACATGTAGAAAGTGTTATTTATATGTAGTGTGACTGAAATATATGCATATCCCCTTAAATGAAAGTCTGCAATGTGCACTTTAATTACCCTGAATTGTTTGATTTGTAATTTTAAACTGTGGAGCAGGAGGGGTGAATCAAGGAAAAATTTATCTTTGTCCCAAACATTATGGAGGGCACTGTATATATTTAAAATACTAAAAGATGTCTATCTGTTAAGCAAAAACTCACAAACCAATAGACCATTACCTATGTTTTAATCAAGAACTTTACACGACCCATGAATTGGTTATGCTGGCTATCTCAGCCATGAAACTGGGCTTCAGGTCTTTCTCATGGGAAGTGGCGGCCACACACCATGGCTGACAGGAAAATAATATTGCCGATATTTGCTGACAGTGAAGCACATTGCACCACAAACGAATCCGACCAATAACAAGTACATATATCAAGAAAAACAACATGATTGTTGACCTCCGCTCAGCATCAAGCTAAAAGCAAGAGCTATGTCTGTTACACAAAAGCTTGCACAACACTGGGCCTGGAACCTTGTTCTTAATTGAGAGCGTTTGACGTGATACAGGTTACGCAACAAAAAAATTGAAGATGTGGATTACCTCACCCATGTAATTGGGCTTCAGGTCCTATTGCACACACAAATCATGCACTCCGAGTGCATACATGATCCAATCACTTTCTCTATTCTTGATGTTTAAAGAATGTTTAAAGGAATTAAAACCCCTAAAGACCTACTTTCTGTGTCATTTCACTCAACTAAGATAAAAGTTACATTCCAAATTCATTCTATAGATTTTCAGCAAAAAAAAAAAAAAAAAAAAAAAAATGTTTTATTTAGCTTTGTACTTTCATTATAATTGCCTTTGTCCAATATGGAAGAACACCTCTTGACGTTAAAAAAGATTGACAGCAGCTCAAAAAGTCAGATCCAGCTCACACTTCTGTGCAGTGTTTACTATAACAATGAAGAACACCAACAATAACAAAGGGAAAAAAAACAGTGCTTTCATCAGCAATAAAATTCTACTTTTGAGGTACCTTGTCCACAATTTGTATCCATATAGGTAGCTATATAAATGTAAATATATCTATGTTTATAATTCCAAACCTTTTCCTATTATTTTTCATCCTTACCATTTTGCAAGAATTATTCTCAGTGTCTGTGTTTACCTTTTTAATACCATGCAGTTATTAAGAGATTTCCAGGTTGTACTTTATATTTCCATTTTCTTCAAAAGAGATGATTGAGTTGGAAAAAATGTTTAGCAAGACAATCAGTAATATTCTCAAGTAACAGTAGCTTGTGTTAGTTTCTTTAAATAAAGAATGTTGTTCTAAACCGCTTCTCAGCGTTTTTGTAACGGGTTGACGGATCCTCCGTTCTGTGTTATGTTTTATTGCTAATTCTTCTTTTGCTTTAAATTATCAGCATTTGTTGAGTTTATGCTGTTTTACTGCTAGACCGTGTGAGCAGTAGTAACAGTAATGAAAATGTGCTCAACACTTTTTTTTACTTCCATGCTTTAATATCCATTGCTCCATGTTCTAAAGCCCATTCTTCCTGAACAGGGTCATAGGGAAGCTGGAGCCAATCCCAGCACGGACAGGGTGCAAGGCAGGAGCAATTTCTAGACTGGGCGCTAGTCCATCACTGGGTAAACACACAGACACACACGTACATTGAGGCCAATTTAGCATTACACATCCACCTCACTTGCATGCCTTTGGACTGTGGAAATGGAAACTGGACCACTCAGCCTACTTGTTGTAGACAGCAGCCCTACCATGGATCCACCATGCCACCCTCATGATTTAATATATACAAGATATTTAATTCCAGAGTATGAGGCTAACAAGTAATTCAGTTTCTCTGACATCGTTTTATTTACTGTTGGGGAGAGGATCCTAGGGTATTAAAAGAGATTGATAAAATTGTTAAAAGCAAAGGTTTTTTTTTTTTTTTTTTTGGTTTTTTTTTTCTGTCTCCCTTTTCTGGTAAATCTTTAGTTTGATAGACAGTTTTTGCTGAAAGCCTGTGTTTCCAGGTGAACAGCTAGCTCAATGAATTTCTGGCCTATTTTTCATTTTCCAGAGTAGCAGCATATATTTAAACTTGTGAAGGTATCAGTTAATATACTATATCTTAGAAATCACTCAATGGCAAAATAATTTGTTTGAATATTTCATTTCTCTTTTTAGAAACAGATTTGTTTTAGGCTCACAGTCAAAAATATTTCAAAATGAAAGTATATATTAATTTTTTTAATTTTTCTAATTGCCAGTGCAGGAACAAATTAGTTTGTTACTGGCTATATCAGCATGTATCTGGCAAAGAAAAATAATGGTTATTTCCACTCTGGTTAGAAACACAGTTTTGACTGTGTAGTCTGTATCAGGATAAGACATGAAAAGGAAAACAGGCTATATGTACTGTATATTGGAGAGAAAGAAGTGAACAACTCTGTGGGAGATGAAGGTGGTAAAATATCAGATTAGGTGGAAAAAGCAGCTGTTAGAGAAGATGACACATTTCCACTTTGTTGTGCTCACAGGAATTTCTATTCAGGAGAAATGCATGGTCTTTATTACTTGCTTTGTCTGAGCGGTCAAAAACCTTTTTTTTTCTTGTTTAATGATGTTGAAAATTAATTGCATTTCCCATGAACACTATTGTTTTCTCATGAGCAGTGCCATTTTTGTAGACAGCTGCTATGTAGTTACCAGACAAGAAGAACTGGACTATGTGACATGTGATGCTATCAACACAAACTGTACACGTGTCAGTGTGTGCCTGCCCCCATCAAATGAGAGTTCATTGTTCCTGTTAAGGAAAATCTTTAGTGATTGGCTTCCTATAAACTGTCTCTCAGTGATCTCCTGATCACATATTATCCTTTCCTCTTTCGTGAAATATTCTTTTCAAAAATATCACATTTTCATTCGGAAACCCCAACCATCAATTTACTTAGTTTAAATTTGTGCATAGGTTGGATCTTGTTACATTTAATGGGCCTTCAACCCAGATCCCCTCTGTCACTTCTGCCCGCATGAGGTCCCAGGGACATTTATGAATATGTACTGTGTTCGCCCCCCGTTTCTGATTTCTAATCTCCTACTCACTTTCCTCAATGCTGCTGTTCCAATTTTCCCCCTTACCACATGTTCACTCTTAGACCTTTCAGGTGTATCCCCCTCTCTGTGTAAATTCTTACTTTTATGCCCCATAACTGCTAAACTTCTCCTTGCTTCTAGATAGAAGACTCCAGGCCTGATTACACTGTAGGACTGGGTGTTTACCTTTTGTAATTGGACTCTTTTGGAGCTGTCTGCATCATGAAACAATGAAGCATTCAGTGATTACATTCATGACCTGGGATTCTGCTGTTTGCAAACTTAAATCTTTTATGAATGCAAACTTTTGATGCAATTGCTTCCTTGTTTGGTGTGGTTAGTTGGTACTACTACAAATCTTGGTGTAATGGCACAGGACATGTGACACGGTCAAGGGATGGGAGAGGGGCACCATTTTGATTTATTTCACTTATTTAGTACACATTCTGTTCTGGAATGTTGATTTTCTTTTGATTTTATTAATAAAAATTGATTACAGTAAGAGGTGTGTTTTCTTGTTTAATAAAAATAGATACATATGGACAGGGTGTTTTAGTGGTAAACTTGTTGATAATGAAAATGAAAACTGAAAATGTAAGCCTCATTTAGTTTGTATTATTACACTTCATTCCTTAACAGGAATGTTGAGGATTTATTCTTTTATTAATGTTTATGTTATAGCCTAGGTGGTAAGACAACTAAAAGGTCAATAACTTTCATTGTGAGCATTTGATAATTGCCACAGAAAATAAAAATGATCTCAACAGCTACAAATGGGTGGGGAAAAAAATAAACATGAACGAGTAATGAATTTCCGCTAAGGAACAGAATAGCCTCAGTTTTGTTTCTTGTTATTTTTATATTTATTGTTGTAAAACAATGCCCTTTCCTTGTCTGTTTACTCATAGGAGAGCTTCTCTCTGCCTCCACTGGGCCATGAATCAAATGAGCTAGTCTACTCTACACAGTTGTTTTCTGGCTATAAATAAACTAAAAGATAGGGTAACATTCTGCAAGATCATGCTGGGCTATGCCTAAGATGGTAATATTAATTCACTGCAGTACTAGCAGGGGATATTCCCCAATTCTTGTGTTGATTTCAATGTGCAATTACCCTGGAATCAGACCACATTTATTAATGCAAAACTACGGTATCTAGTGTCTATAGTTGGTGGTGTTTAATTACATTTCTAATAGCTTTTTTGATATTTAATACAATGTTTTTGTTATGTGTAAACTCTGAACACAAAAATTGTGATTGCTGGGATAGGCTCCAGCTGTCCTATGGCCCTGCCATGTATAAGCGGGTTAGGATGATGGATGGATTATTATGGTTGTTCCTATAGTTGAGATAAATAGATAGATAGATACTAGATTAATGGATGGAAGATACTTAGGACAGCAAACACTAATACTAATATTGTGCAGCAAGGTGGTACAGTGGTAGTGCTGCAGTCTTGCAGTAGAGGAGACTGTGGCGTATGTGTTTTTGCAATTTCTGCCCGAATGCTCAGGTTTCCTCCCACAGTCCAAACACATGCAGGTTAGGAGGGGTCATTTCTAAAGTGGAGTTTGTATGTAGGTGTGTGTGTGTGTTCATCCTGCAATGGACTGGCGCCTTTTCCAGGGATTGCTCCTACTTGTGGCTAATGCTTACTGAGTGAGGGTCCAGGTGTCCTGTAACCCTGCTCTGAATAAGCGAGTTCGAAAGACGGGTGAATAAATAAAAATTGAACCAAGACAGCAATTCATGTTTGGGCATCAGCGTTTAATACTGTCAATAAGAGTGCTTTGGAATGACTTTCTGAGCTGAGTCCATGACCCTGGAGCTGAATCTCATTTTAAAATGGCTGAATCTTACAACAGTGGTTTGCATTTTGCTTTTTTACCTTCTTAAAACAACGTGTGTAATCTATAGATGAGGATTAGTACTTGATAATATTTTGGCTGGAAAATGTATGTATTAAGTACATTTCAAGGGTTTTCTTTATAATGGGAGGCCAGTATCTGTGTGCTGTATTATAAAACGTAAGAGCAGGCCAATTTATTTTTTTTAAATTTAGACCACACACTTTAGAAAATGATTTAATGTGGCAAATAACTCTCATTATTGTGAAGAAATAACTTGTATCCTTTAAATTACTTGCACTTCAACTGTTTATAGATAAAATGCTGTGTAAAATAAAAGGTTGCATATTTTTTCAATCCCAGACTTTGGATATGGTGAAGTTACCAACTTTCTCTCAGAACATTTTTTCCCTATATTGGTTTATGATGTCCTAATATTTCAAAAGTAAGCCTTCATGTTCATTAGTGTTTGTCGTATACTTGATTTGGCATAGAGTATTTAGCTTTTACTTAATAATTAACCATCCTGATCACATTATTTACACTATGATATTCTTATTATGGCAATTTGTAGTTTACTAATTTGTTTAATATAATTGAACATTTTTCTGTTTTTTTTTCCCCCCTTTCTCTCAATTAGGTGAAACTGGACTGGGAAAGTCCACCCTTATGGATACATTATTTAACACCAAATTTGAAGGGGAGCCAAACTCACATAGCCAGCCAGGAGTACAATTGAAATCCAACAGCTATGAGCTACAGGAGAGCAGTGTGCGCTTAAAGCTTACAGTAGTAAACACTGTAGGCTTTGGTGACCAAATTAACAAGGAAGAAAGGTAGACAAATGGTTTATAGATAACAAAACTTCACCGGTAGTTTCCTGCTTAACAACTAATATTAATGTCATTTGTGCTTTTTCCATTTTAAGTATTTTAAAGTTTGAAAACTTCAATACTGAGTCTATTGGTACACCACTTCTATCTATTTTGCAGAAAAGATGTTGGTATCATTTAGAAACCAATTGGAATTTGGGAATTTTCTCTCAGTCTTTTTAAGTTATCTACAAATAGTTTGTATCAGAAGTACCTGCAAATATGCTCAAAAAATGTCTACAATGGGGGTTGGTACTTAAATCTTTTCATTAAAAAAAAAAAAAGTGGAATAAAAATGATACTTTTTGGAGATGTCATCTATTTTGGCATCGTAGTTTAGTACAATATTTATTGATATACTGTATATTCTGCCAGATTTAGCACACCTGCAAATGTTTACCTAAAATGACTTCTTAAGAGATGATCTTTTCTCACATCAACCATTGTGAGAGTCTCTCTCTCTCTTTTTTCTCTCTGTTATAGATAGATGTACTGCAATATTTTTGTTGCTTTGCTGTTTTAATTACTATGGTTAAAGAGGGATGCATTGATAGGTGTTTAAGTATTTAATTTTCTGTGTTTTTGGCAGTGCCAATAATTTCACTTTTAATTTTGGTAGGACTAGCTCTTTATTTTTCTTGCCTTTCATTGTAGATTCAGGTTCCTGGTTGTTAGACTTTCATTTAGGTAGACGAACCGCATTCCTTTATAAGAAACAGAATGGTACGGTTTATTGATGTACTCAAGGATTACAGAAATATAATTGCTTATACAGAGGCAGATTACAGGAAGACTGATGCAACAGACTATCTTCTAACACAGGAATGTGTGTGTACCTTGTCTGATATGCATGAAACAGGGGAATAGGATGCTAGGGAATGGCATAGAGCAGGCTACCTATGTTGTGCACTTTTTATTGAAAACAATGTTTTGAAAGGTATAATGTGTATCCTTTTAGGCATTTTAGTGGGCTCCTTCTGTCTTCAGATAAGTGGAAAATGTTTAGCATGTCACTTTTGTTAAATGCACTACATTCCTCCACAGTAAAGTAAATTGGGGCTGTAGATAATTGCTTTTACTGGTATGCTACAGGTTCCCCTTGATATATCAACAAAATAAAAATAAGAAAAATCGTATCGCTTTTAAGATGTCTGGTGCTGTGCCTTGGGGTTCAGGTAGAGTGTACTCATTTTCTTTGCCACGTGTTCTTCTCTGTGCATACTGTGGCATTATTTTCATCTGCTTCCTTTAAGTGTTAAACTCTGTTATTGTCCTCTACTGTTTCATACAAAGCCATGTGATTCTTTCAGGTTAAATACTTTGTACACTGAAATTCCGCTCTTGAAGCAAAATTTCTTTTCTAATGGGTTTAATTAGTGGCACATAGCTTAAGCTTGGATGAGTGGATCTTAGATAGTGATTCCCTCCCAGGGTTCTCAAAGGGATTTCAGAGAGTCTAGCTCCAATAGGTCTAAAGAGAGTAGCTTCCAAACAGAAAAAAAAGCATTTAAACCACAAGAGAACTAAAAGAGAAGAAGAGGCTCAGAAGAGGATGCTTTCATTCCCCAGAGACATGCATATGCAGGGGTTTTTTTTTTTTTTGCTTCGAAAAATGAAACGTTACATGCCTCTCGTTTTTAAGGAAAGGTGTTGCCTCAGAGTTCACTTTTGGTTACTGTACAGGTGCGTGCATGCTTATTTGTGCATCAGTTTATCCACCAAAGTAAGCAGGAGGTAAACTTGCAGTTACTGTTGTAAGATGAATATTCTTTTAGGCACCCGTTTATCTAGCAAGATTGTCTGTCTGTAAACATGTCTGTTCATCTTTGATAATAACATGTTAGAAATATTTTAGAAAGCAAGCTGACCAGATGTTGATAAAAAGATCTACAGAATATTTTATTTTTTTACTTTTTTACCAGGTGGCCAGAAGCCAGAATTGAATGGAGTATATTATTTTAGATGCACACTTTAATGTTAGAATATGTTTAGCTACCATTCTTTATTTAAATTTGTGAAACTTGCTACAATTAAGCTACAATTAAAATGTCATTTGATTGCCTGTTTATTAATCTGTAAATATGAGTGGTTGATTTTTGGCCTTTGAAGTTCTACCTGTAGTTGCTAGCTTTCTTTTCAGACATTTTTTTTTGTATTTGAACTCCATTATTACTGTTAACAAAATGTAACTTTTCACTGGCTCAGTGCAGTTGATTTTTCATATCATCTTGTTTTAGAGCGGACTTAACTAGTTTTTGCATTGCTTTTTATTGCCCAGCTCATATACAGCAGTATCCTCTTGTTTTAGTGCAGATTTAACTAGATATGCATTGCTTTTTATTGCCCAGCTATAAGCCGATTGTGGAGTTCATCGATGCACAATTTGAAGCCTACCTTCAAGAAGAACTGAAGATTAAACGTACACTGCACAATTATCATGACACACGCATTCACACTTGCTTGTATTTCATTGCTCCCACTGGCCATTCCTTGAAGTCTCTTGATCTGGTCACTATGAAGAAACTTGACAGCAAGGTAGGCCTGTAAATATTGCATTATTATGGTAATACTCAAAAGTAAATAGAAAAGTTATTTTTGTAATCTTCTGCAAAAAAAAAAAAAAAAATGATGAGAGCACATAATCAGTACATATCTGTGTAGCCCTTTTGTTTACTGGCATAATATTACAGTACCAAATGTGTCTAGCAAAGTGTATCTGGGTAAAAATAGCCATTTGTATATGAATATATAATGAAGTAAATTTAGACAGAAAATGTATATTCAAGTAAAGCAGAAATATTCTCAAAATATACTCCAGTTCATTAAAGTATTTCTACTTTGTTATCACAACACTGCTTTTACTGTGCCATTTTGTAAATGACAGTATCACTCCGGGTTTGTTGTTATACTGTAATAAGTGAGTTTAGATAGTGAATGGGTAAATTTTGGAGGTTCTATTCCTTTAAGCCAGGGGTGCCCACACTTTTTCGGCTTGTGAGCTACTTTTAAAATGACCAGGTCGAAATGATCTACCTACATTAAAAATTATATATATAAAAATTATATATATATATAAAATACTGAGTATACTTTATACGTAAAATATTTGTTGTCGTACTTTGCATAACTGAATAACCTTTGTGGTACAATAACAATTCAATACATTTATTATGGTCATTACAGTATTTGGATTTAATAATCTTCATGTGGGAAAAGGCCGACTCGCATAAATAAGTAGAGCCGAATAATGCAGTCAAGGAGGTAGCTGTTGGAAGGACTTCTTATGCTTAATGATCGAGTGACTCACCCGGAACGATGCCTTGGTGTGCCTGCCTTTGCTTTTGAATTTAGCCGAGTGAAAAATGATGGCTGTCTGATTTAACTGCGATTTTAGTTCCCTCTCCTTTCTCTTTCTCAGATCACTTTTCGGAAGGAAGTCAGTTTCGTAGTTTTTATGAACAGTTCGAAAGTGCCTTTCCACATTTTCCTTCTTTGGAATAGCAATGATAGATTGACAGATCAGACAAACGCACTTCGATTGTGACATTGTGAGAGAAAAAAATCCTCTTCCAGTTCCACATCCAGCACATAAACATTACATTTTTTTTAAATCCCTTCTTTAGTCAATATAAATTGGAAGGCTAACTAGATCACAGCCGGAGTTTTGCAGTAGCTCGTGCATTTGATCGTGCGTGTGGGATGACCAGTGTTTTAGAAGAAAACAGATCTCAGGCTGGCCTCCCTGTATGTCAATCAAATGCCATAGGGAGGATATATGATAGACTAACGTTTAATGTTTAAAAAAAATTTTTTTGAATGCAACGCGATCTACCTGCTCTACCTTTGCGATCTACCGGTCGATTGCGATCTACCGGTCGATTGCAATCGACGTCTTGGGCACCCCTGCTTTTAAGCAAATTGGTAAAAATAATTAATCTGTTTTCATTGTAATGCATGCTTTGTCCAGCTTAGCATTAAGGGTCACAGGGAGAGTGGTGCAAAACATCGCTATTAAATAAATTATTATTTTAATTCAAGGTTAATATAATACCTATCATTGCAAAGTCCGATGCAGTTTCAAAGAGTGAGCTTACAAAATTCAAGATCAAAATCACTAGTGAACTTGTCAGCAATGGTGTCCAAATTTACCAGTTTCCCACTGATGATGAGACGGTAGCGGAGATCAATTCAACCATGAATGTAAGTTTTTATTTTTATTTAAAACTGTATTGTCTACTTGTGTAAGATTTTGAAGTATCAGATATAAAATAGAATTTCTAGAATGTGTATATTTCTATGAAAATAATTTATAATACAAAAATATGGCAATTGAAGACCTGATTTCCTGTATTTTTTCTTTCAAACTAAAGGGCTTGAATTTTTTTTTTTTTTTGATACAATGATTGTTCTTTTCTTAGAGTTTGCTTGTTCGGGCTTGTGAAAAACATTGTTTCCCTTATAAGAATGAAAGTGAATGTCAATGATAAGCCCAAATGAAATTTTGTTCATGATTTAAAAAAAACAAAAGAAAAACAAACCCATTTCCATTTGAGTATCTTTTGGATACTACCAGGTTCCCATCAATGTCAATGGGCTTCACTTTTGCAAATTCAGAAAAGAACAGTGGGGAACATTTGAGTAGGTGCCTTTTTGAGTATGGTACAGTTTGGGGGCTATTTGGGAATTTTTGTTTACTGCACATTCACATATTTTTAAAGAAATGGATGAATGTGTGTGGTGTGATTTGGTGTCACCCTGTTATAGGTTTAATCAGTGTAAATCTGGGACAGTAGTAGGTAAATTCCAAGTGTATTTAATGCTGAAACTGGTTGCAGGTGATACTTTAAACAGGTGCTTTTTTTGTGCAGGCTCATTTACCCTTTGCTGTCATTGGCAGCACAGAGGAAGTGAAAATTGGAAATAAGATGATGAAAGCTCGCCAGTACCCCTGGGGAACAGTGCAAGGTGAGGATTTTTTTCTTTCCCGTTCTCATACATTTCCATAAATAGCATTATTAAAGCTAAGTCATTTTAGGCATTTTACTTATCATTATTATCTGTATGTACAGTGCTTTAAACTCGGCAATGGGGAATGTTCTGTATTAAAACACACTTACTTGAATTGAACATACACTGATAAAAATTAGGGCTGCACCTAACAACTATTTTTTAATGATTAGTTTACCAATTATTTTTTCAATTTGTCAACAAATCTAATAAATAACTTGTATCATCTACAGAGACATCTATTACTTTAAGACTGATTGGATTAACTGCATATTATGGGATGATATGTATATTATGGTATATAGATGAAGGAAAGAAACAGCACACATGTAACAAGCCATCCTGTGGTTCTGAGTCTTCTTAATAGAATAAAAAAGCAGAACTTACAATATTGGTGTCAGAGTGAAAAATTAAATAGTTAAACAGTTCTGGAAGTTGCTGGGGTTCCTGGGATTCAGTCAATTTGGCATACTCGTGGAAAAAGTTCAAACACATACAGCTAATGTTCATGGGCCCACTTCAAGACAAAGGGGAAAAGGAAAAGTGTTCTGCTGTGGATTGATGTCAAAGGATGGGACATCTACAAAAGACAGTAAGAAATTACAAATATATTATGACCATTTTGAGGCTTATGTAATGGCAAAAGCAAATGTGATATTCGCTCTGATAATTTAATGAAAAGGTGCAGGCACCTGGTTGAATCGTTTGAGCATTTCCTGACTGAGCTAAGGCTGCTAGTCAGACTGTGCATATGGAAATAGCTAGAGGCATCTGTTACTTTAAATGTAAAGGATGGTATGTACTGTATATTGTGGGGTATACAGTGCATCCGGAAAGTATTCACAGCGCATCACTTTTTCCACATTTGGTTATGTTACAGCCTTATTCCAAAATGGATTAAATTCATTTTTTTTCCTCAGAATTCTACACACAACACCCCATAATGACAAAGTGAAAAAAGTTTACTTGAGGTTTTTGCAAATTTATTAAAAATAAAAAAACTGAGAAATCGCATGTACATAAGTATTCACAGCCTTTGCTCAATACTTTGTCGATGCACCTTTGGCAGCAATTACAACCTCAAGTCTTTTTGAATATGATGCCACAAGCTTGGCACACCTATCCTTGGCCAGTTTCGCCCATTCCTCTTTGCAGCACCTCTCAAGCTCCATCAGGTTGGATGGGAAGCGTCGGTGCACAGCCATTTTAAGATCTCTCCAGAGATGTTTAATCGGATTCAAGTCTGGGCTCTGACTGGGCCACTCAAGGACATTCACAGAGTTGTCCTGAAGCCACTCCTTTGATATCTTGGCTGTGTGCTTAGGGTCGTTGTCCTGCTGAAAGATGAACCGTCACCTCAGTCTGAGGTCAAGAGCGCTCTGGAGCAGGTTTTCATCCAGGATGTCTCTGTACACTGCTGCAGTCATCTTTCCCTTTATCCTGACTAGTCAGCTCCTGGCACTGAAAAACATCCCCACAGCATGATGCTTCCACCACCATGCTTCACTGTAGGGATGGTATTGGCCTGGTGATGAGCGGTGCCTGGTTTCCTCAAAACATGACGCCTGGTATTCACACCAAACAGTTCAATCTTCGTCTCATCAGACCAGAGAATTTTATTTCTCATGGTCTGAGAGTCCTTCAGGTGCCTTTTGGCAAACTCCAGGCGGGCTGCAATATGCCCTTTACTAAGGAGTGGCTTCCGTCTAGCCACTCTACCATACAGGTCTGATTGGTGGATTGCTGCAGAGATGGTTGTCCTTCTGGAAGGTTCTTCTCTCTCCACCGAGGACCTCTGGAGTTCTGACAGAGTGACCATTGGGTTCTTGGTCACCTCCCTGACTAAGGCCCTTCTCCCCTGATCGCTCAGTTTAGATGGCCAGCCAGCTCTAGGAAGAGTCCTGGTGGTTTCGAACTTCTTCCACTTACGGATGATGGAGGCCACTGTGCTCATTGGGACCTTTAAAGCACCAGATATTTTTCTGTAACCTTCCCCAGATTTGTGCCTCAAGACAATCCTGTCTCGGAGGTCTACAGACAATTCCTTTGACTTCATGCTTGGTTTGTGCTCTGACATGAACTTTCAACTGTGGGACTTATATAGACAGGTGTGTGCCTTTCCAAATCATGTCCAATAAACTGAATTTACCACAGGTGGACTCCAATTAAGCTGCAGAAACATCTCAAGGATGATCAGGGGAAACAGGATGCACCTGAGCTCAATTTTGAGCTTCATGGCAAAGGCTGTGAATACTTACGTACCTGTGCTTTCTCACTTTTTATTTTTAATAAATTTGCAAAAATCTCAAGTAAACTGTTTTCACATTGTCATTATGAGGTGTTGTGTGTAGAATTCTGAGGAAAAAAATTAATTTAATCCATTTTGGAATAAGGCTGTAACATAACAAAATGTGTTGCGCTATGAATACTTTCCGGATGCACTGTAGATGGAGGAAATAAACCGCACATGTAACAAGCCATCCTGTGGTTCTGAGTCCTTTTAATAGAATAAAGCGGCAGAACAAAGTTGTCGGCCAACAATAATCATTTTGGATTACTGTGTTAAAAATCTAACAAATACTAAAAAAAACAACCATGAAAAACTTTTAACATTCGAATTTAAGGGTGACTGTTTAACAAGTGTTTCTCTCCCTTTTTGGCTGGCATTTTATAATAAATGACTACATTTCCTTTCACTGTATAGTTTGTTTTGCACGTTTCAGGGATTGGTATCATTCTTGGTAGGCATGTTTTACAGTAAGGTATGAAAAAGCTGCAGTTAAGGTGTACATACAATGCAGAGATCTTCATTTAGCACAGGGTGTTTACATGGTTTCATACTGCATGTCATCCTCAGAATGCATAGATTTACATTGTTGATGCATTTTAATTCTCACCTCATCACCTTATCATCTGATACTGCTTGTCCTGGTGAGGGTCACTGTATGTTCTGTTGTAGAGTATTCTACTAATCCATGTCTCTCAATCTCTAACCCATCTCCAGGTTACCGCTTTATTCTCGGGTAATCGAGCGAGTAACTTTTAACTGTAATTGCACCACATTAGCCCTGGTTGTTTAACTTCATATAATCAGTAGCTACCCATTTAAGCTAATAACCTTCTCTTTTGGTATAAGCATTATCAATAGAGAAAATGTTTTAAAAGTTTTGACAACTTAATTATAGTTGTTTCTTAATTCCGTCTTTGTGTCAAAGATAAAAATGATACAAGAGGGGAAACAAATTTGGCGGCTTTATTAGATGTATTATGTTTGCTTAACAATGCTTTTGTTTTTTTTTTTGCTTGCCATTCATGTTTCATTTCCCATTCTCTACCTTAGAATTAATATAAAACTCATACTGTTCCTCACTTGTGAATGTGCAAAATGGATTGTTTGTATTATGTCACAAAACTGCACATAGCTATAAAAATCTTCATTAATTTAACACATTTAAAATTTTGTGTTTAAAGTGGAAAATGAGAATCATTGTGACTTTGTGAAATTGAGAGAGATGTTGATTCGTGTAAATATGGAAGATCTTCGGGAGCAGACACATACTCGCCATTATGAACTATACCGACGGTGCAAACTTGAAGAGATGGGATTCAAGGATACAGACCCTGACAGTAAACCTTTCAGGTACCAACAAGAGCTTTGGCATAAATGCTTTAATATTTAGGAATGCCATGCCAGATGTGTATTTTTGTTCATCTTATTTTACAGTTTTTGACTAGAATGTTCAAACTGGTTGTAATTGAGTATGATGGCCTGTTAAATAGGTTGCATGGTATTTTAGTGTTTGTGCTTCAAGGACTCCTCAGATAGCTTTAAGTTTGTGCTCACAAAGGGGAAAATTAGTAGCATATGTAATCATGTCTTGAGAATACCTCAGTTTAGTTTGACCAGCTACTTTATTTGTGATGTTATCTTAGTAATGCCCTAGCATCCTGTCTAAGGTTTTCCTGCTATGTACACCTCAGTGCTACTACAACAGACTCCAGCCTATCTGACTTAAAGGTGGATTAAAGGGATACAGAAATAGATGGCTATATGTTAGTATCACATAAAGTTGTATGGAATTGAGTGAGTTTGGGCAATCTGATCTTGCATAATTTTCCTGTTCTTCCTTTGCACTGAACCCCTTCAGTTTACCTACAGTGGAGTAGAAGACACTGCTCTCTACTTGTTGAACAGAACCTTCTTGTGCTTGGACACTGTAGGCAGTGGTGTAAAGATCATGTCTTCTGGTGTTATGGGAGAACCTGCAGTCTGGTTACTGCTATATCCATGATATCCTGAATTATGGACGCTCTGACTGGCTGGTACATTTTGTATAGTTGCAGGACTGTGTGTCAAACTTGGTTATATGTGGCCTGTTGGAAAATGTTAGCTCCTTTCCTGTTCATACTGTACACTGATGTTGGGTACTACACTATGTCCTATCATCAATATAAATTCTTTGATATAGCAGAATTTCTGTAGTGGCGGGCTTTGTTGAGTGGTTTAGACTGAACCTGCTGCACCTCCACATTTGCAAGATAAACGCAACAAGAGATAAAGAGAATGATAAGCTCTGGGTTTCAAGCTGTCTATGTCCCTTCAGTATTTGTGGAGAGTTTACAAAGGTAATAAGACCTTACAAATATTTGGAGTGCATCTGGACAACAGATTGGAGGAGATTACCAACACTGTTGCACCAAAAATAGTGTCACCTCTATTTTTAAGGAGACTAGGGGGCTAGTTAATCGGATATACAATTTTGAAAGCTTGTTTTTTTTTTTTCTTTGGAATTGTTTCAATTTAATTATTTGCACGTTTACTCTAAAGCTTCAGTAAAAACAATACAGTGGAACCTCGGGTCACGGCCATAATTCGTTCCAAAACTCTGGTCGTAACCCGATTTAGACATGACCTGAAGTAATTTCCCCCATAAGATTGTATGTAAATACAATGAATCCATTCCAGACCGTACAAACTGTATGTAAACATATTTTCTTTAAAGATTTTTAAACACAAAAATAGTTAATTATACCATAGAATGCACAGTGTAATAGTAAACTAAATGTAAAAACATTGAACAACACTGAGACAAACACCCAGGCTTCGTGCTCGGCAGCTTGCTCGCTCTCAGCTGCACGCTAGTCCTGCGCTCTCACTCTCTTTATCTCATGCGCTCACTCGCGCGCTCTCTTTCTCTCGTACTCGCGCTCTCGCTCTCTTTCTCTCGTGTGCTTGCTCTCTCTTTCTCTCATGTGCTCTCTCTTTTTCTCTTGCGCTCGCTCTCGCTCTCTCCTGCACCGGCTTTCTCCTCCTGCTTCCTGCCTTCTCCTGCAACCTCCCGTTCTTTCCTGTTCTCTTCTTTTTCCCTTTAGCCGACTCGCACTTCTATTTATGAAGGGGTGTGGTGGTCATGGCAATCAGCAGCTCCTGGGAACAATTACGGATGCGGACCGCTTCTCACCCTGTGCACTTGAGTGAGAAACGCCCACATCACGAACTCCTCAGGAACCGCTTTGACCACACACCACCACACCCCCTTGCTATGGCAGCGAGTGCGGTGATTATTTATTAAAACTGGCCTTTTTGACGGGAGCTGTGGACCCACTATACCACAAGAGGAAGCTGGGTTGAAAGGAGGTTACAATTTTGAGGAAGAGTCACTCTGCGTGATGCACCAAGAACAATGTACAGTACAGGGAGAGACTAAACACGTGTGGAAATCGGCGTTTACGAACTGGAAGGGAAACTGGCTTGTTCGTCAACCGAGTGTGTGGTCGTGAACAGATGCAAAAGTTTGGTGAACTTTTTGGTCGTAACCTGATTTGTATGTGTTCAGAGACTTTCGTGAACCGAGGTTCCACTGTATTTGGAATTACCTTTTCTTCAAGATCGCATTGAATTTTGATTCCATGTTTGGACTTACATCGTGACAACGCAACGTATAACTGCCCGTGAGTAAATATAATTTATTTTTCTCCAATAAATAGTCCAACTTTTTCGAATGTTTGTCCCTGTGTATTTGTTAATTGTCACAGCAAAAGCTATTCTCATGGGAAACTGTAAACATTTTAATACGAATGGCATATCAAGATCTCCTTTGGGGTCTAATGGTATTCGCGGAATATATACTACATTACCTTTCTTGTCGCCTGTTAAAATTTGCATTGCTTCTCCGTGATCATAAATATACACCTTACCGAATTGTGGTTTCTTCGAAATTAAACTTGTCGTTGCTTTAATTGTTGCGGGACCACAGATTCTCATAGCATATGGTCCATTATTGTGTAAATCTGCATTTTGAGCATTGAATGATGCAAAGGCAAAGTTTATAGTAGACTCGTATATTTTGCCTGTAGTGTTTGTGGATTCTGTGGTGGGCTGGTGCCCTGCCTGGGGTTTGTTCCTGACTTGCGCCCTGTGCTGGCTGGGATTGGCTCCAGCAGACACCCTTGACGCTGTGTTCGGATATAGCGGGTTGGGAAATGACTTTCCCCAAACATCAAATCTTTTAATTCTCTTGGATACGCCTCCTCATTGTGTAGAAACGCTACTTTTCCCTGATGGCAACACAAATTAGAAGATCTACAAGTCTCTGGCTTAAACTGCAAAGATTTACAATATTTCCATACTTCTGACATATCACCTATGTCCATATATTCGATCTCTATTCGCCTTTCCATTATTTCACCGAGTAAATAATTTCTCTTTGTAATGCGTTCTTTACTATCTTTTTTTTTTTTATATACTTTCGAATTTTTCTGCTTTTATATTCTATAACTTGCTCTGCATGTATATCGCTCCTACGTTTTTTTTGGGTTTTTTTTGTGTCTTTTTGAATTCCACTGATTTTATTATCTCTAACCTTCTCTGTATATGCTTCGCCCCCTCATTTTTGAACCTCTTTATGACGTTTTACTTTGTTTTCTACTCTTTTATTTCTAACCTTGTTTTGTCCTGCTATTTTTTCAATTACACCTGGTCCGTGATTATTTTCCCTTTTTTTGATTAATAATTTCCGTATGTTTGTGCTAATGCGACCTTTACTATCTTTTTTTTGATACCTTTGAATTTTTCTGCTTTCATATTCTTTAGCTTTCTCTGCATGTGTATCATGTCATAGTTTTTTTGTGCCTTTCGAATTCCACTGCTTTCATAATTTCTTATCTGCAGTTTTTTCTCTCCAACGCATTTGTGTCTCTTTTCTCCGTGCTGCTCTTTCTCCTTTGCTTAGTCGTTGACATTTCATCTAGAATGTGTTGTCCTTATATGCTTTATATGAGCTGAGAGCACAGGATCTGTGTCTGCTAAAAGCCTTTACATGACTGAGAGTTTTGATGACCGTAGTCTTATTTGAAGATGGTTGTAAGTAGTGTGTGACTTGCAAGAATCTCATGTTCCACGTGTCCGCAAGATGTTACTGGGACAATCTCTTGGCACCAAGTCTCATGTTTAAGTTCCCCGCAAGATGCTCCGTGGCCAGTCTCTTTCGTCTCACAGGTCTTTTAAGTGTCTTCCGAGAAGATCACGTCTCGTCTCCCTTCCAAGATTTTTTTTTTTTTTTTTTTTTAATAATAGAGAGACTTGTATCATTTTGATTATGCTGGCATTTGTTATAGATGTTTTATCAGTCTCTTACGCAGGACTTCTATGAGGTAGTTTGCTCAGGCATAACATTACTACAGGAGAGGTGCCAGCAAACTTGGGGAAAAAAAATTGAAGAAGGCTGACCCAGAAGTCAGTCTGGGCTTACTGAAAGATATGCTTTTAGATTAGCATTAGCTCATTAAATGTACTGCCGACCATGGGCAGTTACAATTTCAACAGAGGAATAACTTTAGCAATAGACTATTCCAAGTCTGATGCTGTAGAGAGCCATATATGAGGTAATTTCTGCCATTTAGAAACAATAATAAGTTCCATTCTCTCTTTTTTTTTTTTTTTTTTTATTGCAATGTTCTGCGTTGTATGATTGTTAATGGAAATATTTTGCCATTTATTTCAGGATAAACCATTTCAGCCCACCTTTGTATCTATCCATTCATAGTTTCAGGGGTTAATAAAGTAATTGGCTATCAAACAGCACATGACCTATCGATCTGTCTAGGTTCTTTGGGACTAGTAAAGTTTGTATCTTTCTCCCTTCAGGAAACTTGGGTTGGGGAACTAGAATGCCTTTTATCTCAGATTTTTGAAGAAACCATTTACTGTGCTTGCTTTTGTGCCACATGTCTATGAAAAAATAAGGGCACCTGCATTTTTCTGATACATCCAATATTTTTTTAAATGCTGCTATCCATATATCTTGACTTTTGCTATCAAATTTTTATTGGTAAAAAAAAAAAAGTGTAATCAATAATTGTAATCAACAGTAAAATGAATAATGCAGACTCTACTGGGTTCCTTTCATCACTTGACACATGCTTGAGGTGTAGCGCTGCTGTGGTGTTTGTGTATGTTGCTTATTTTACCCTTTAAAAACTTGTTGAAATGAAATAGCATTAAGGATGTGGCAGGTTGTATAGAATATTCTGATTTCATCATTTGTGTTCCATTTGCAAATCGCACTGACATTAGTATACCCCTACCTGGTTTGTCATAGCTGGTTTCTTTAAGTGAGTTGCTTTCCGTGCACTGGGAAGTGTAAATATAGTAACCATTTGGCTGGTGCTTGTGAGGTTTGTTTATTGAAATTGGTAGAATTTGTTCTTGCACACCATTTTGACATGTTTATAAAAGAAACTTTTGCAGCCTTGTGTTTTCGACTTGTAGTATACGAACATGGGATACAATTTTGGTTATCCCATTATGATATTGTACTTTATTGACATTCTACCTTTGTTACTGAGGTGAGTGAGCTCTGGTTATAAACCTAATACAGGTGGAATCCATTTGTAACAAAATTCATGGTACCGTAAAAATATTTCATTGTAACAGAAATGTCATTTTAATGAATATGACTAAAATAAGTATACTTTTGTGACTGGTGTCGCCGACAATTTGCCACCTCTAATGGCAACAGCGTAAGGACAGCTCCATAGTTGCACTGCTGCATTTGGTAAATAGTAAACCAAGGGCAAAGCAATTGATTGTCCCCTGCAGGATCAGGCTTACCTTGTAACATCCTTGTCACATAATGTTTAGAACATTTAACACCCAACCTGGACTCACCTTTCTGTCCATCATGCATCCAACTCTGTGACTCAAGCTTGACAATACCTGTATTTTTTAAAAAAAAAAAAAAAGAGCAGTTACATGTAACATTTTTTTAAATAGAAATATAAACACTTTTTTAATTCAGGTCCCAATATCTGATCTTTAACTTTGTCTTCTGTTTATTTTCGTGATCCTTAAAATTGTTGACAGCATTGAAAGGTTTCGCCACATCATTTTTCTTTATTCTGGAATCAGCTTTTTCCAGGATTGTTAATTTTTCTTTCCACATAAACTGACACTGTTTCTTGCTTTTTTTTGTTTATCACAAAGAAACCGTTGAGAAGTGCTATGAAACTTGAACAGAGTATCTGCACACAGCACAACTACCCATGTGAATGCTCAGTTCAGCACTGACTCAGAAGTTGGCTGTGTGTATGATGTCTTGACTACACACTAGCTGAGACTACCAGAGATCGGAAGTGAGAGATTTATTTCGAATGCATAGTAAATGGATCCTAATCAAAACACTATAACCATGATCAGATTTTTCCTAAGGAGGTTGCTGACTCTGAGTCCCACTTTTTCACTGTAGAATATCAAAGAATCCATTAAAAGAAATATGTAACTTAACTGGTTTCCAGTACTAATGGTAGTATAGCTTATTTCATGAGTATTTAAAGTAGTTTGTATATAGTAGTTTTCAGATGGTTTTATTTTGATTTCCTTCTTTACATGGTTTGTTAAAATGTTCTTGTCTCTGAAGCCTGCAGGAAACTTATGAAGCCAAACGAAATGAGTTCATGGGAGAATTGCAGAAAAAGGAGGAGGAGATGCGACAGATGTTTGTTCAGCGAGTAAAAGAAAAGGAAGCTGAGCTAAAGGAAGCAGAGAAAGAGGTAGGCAAAATTTTCCAAATTTTTCAAATTTCGGCAGGAGGTAAATATAAAGTTCATCCAAATTCCAGGAACTGCTTTCATCTTCTTTATGGTTCATGGCATCAATGTAATGTGTAGGCATAAACAAACTAATTGCTTGACAATGTATTTGCAACATTGTTATTTTAAAAAGTGCATACCTTCACCTGAAATACAGATTATAAAAGTTCTATAACTAAATGTCAAACTTTATTCATTGTGTACATGTCTGATAAATTCACCTTACTCTATGATTCAGTTTAATTTTTTTTTCTGCAGTGCACTCTGAAGGCATCCTTTGGCATTTACAAGATACTCGATGGGAGGCATTGTTTTGTGACATTCAGACATATCCTATTAAATATTGAACTAAGACAAAATTGTAGCAATACTCAAATATTTCAAATCAAATGTGTAGCATTGATTTGCCATGTTAATAAAGAAGCAAATATATATTGTTGTGGAAGCCTTTATCAAGCAATACTCATTCAAGATGTACACGTTATAGGCACAAAGATTATGGTTTTTGTTTTAGTATTGTTACTGTTATATCAAACTGGTGAATACACCTTACACAAACATGCTGGATATCCCAGTTTACAGTATAAATGTGCCATTCAGCACCAGCAATAAATTCTTTCCTGTTAAATTTCCCAGTTCCCTACTCAATCAGATTAGGCTACACCATATAATCAATTAAACCTTGTGTATTTGTTCACTTCATGAGTCACTTCATGTGGTGTTTTTATTTTGTATGTTATGGAGAATTGGCATGTCTTAATTAAAAGTAACTGAACAAAAGTTCCAATAAAGCATTAGCATTTTTATGTATTTTAGTTACATGAAAAGTTTGACCGGTTAAAGAAATTACATCAGGAAGAGAAGAAGAAACTGGAAGATAAAAAGAAGGTGCTTGATGATGAAATGAATAGCTTTAAACAGAGAAAGACAGCAGCAGAACTTCTTCAGTCTCAAGCCCAACAAGCAGGTGGCTCTCAGACCCTTAAGAGGGAAAAAGAAAGGAAAAAGTAAGTATTTCATTTTTCCACAGTTACTATACACAATTCTTTGGTCAGCCGCTAAAGATGATTTGTGCTGCAATACTAAAGTTAAATCCTTATTTCCACTTTCCAAATCTTTACAATGTATTTGCCTGTAATTTCTGAGGCTTAAGACCTTGAATATTGCATTCAAGTGAAATTACAACATTTTAATTACTACTGTAAAATGTACTTAAATTACTTTTGATTAAAAGTCTTGCTTTTGGTTTT
Organism: Polypterus bichir lapradei; assembly: GCA_026402145.1. Classification (NCBI taxonomy): domain Eukaryota; kingdom Metazoa; phylum Chordata; class Cladistia; order Polypteriformes; family Polypteridae; genus Polypterus; species Polypterus bichir. Next base: position 35,378,411 of record JANRMT010062790.1, on the reverse strand, counting down.
TTCAGGATAGTACTATAATTTATTTTAAAAGTACTTAATATTGTAGTTTTATTGTACAAATAAAATACAGTATGTTGTTTTACTTTTTTTCCAGAAGATAAGGTAAGAGAATTTTAAAGAATAGGTAGTAAGGCAGTATGCAATTTGAATGAATGGGAAAGATAAACAGATCTGTATTTATATTTTATTTCACTGAAAATGCTCATAAGCTGAGGTTTGTACTTTGTATATAATTAATTTAGAATAGTTCTAGTGATAGAACTGCTGATTTTGAAAGTAAAGTTAAAAGCAAAAAAAAACTGAGAAACCTCTTACAGAAGATAAGTCATTACATGTAGCTAAAACAACTATATGGCTTAACGTTCCAACTTGCAAAAAGGTGTAATTTTACAGTAGTTTTGATGCAAGAGTATCATAACATTTAAAACAATTCTTTGGAAGATTGAGTAAGTAATAGAAGAAACTGTTCAGTGGGTTGTTATAAATTTTAAAATTTTAATTGCTTATTTAAATAATTGTTCTTGGAGCCATTTGATGCACCCTACTTTTTAAGGTTACTGCAGAGAAGTTAAATTTACATGCAATTGTATGTTATTTGACTATGGTTGAATTGGCTGATTCTATTTTCATGGGCTTGGGGGGGGAAAAAAACTTTAAATTTTGAAATATTTTTTAAGTGCTTCCTGGATTCTTCATTACTGGCCACCTTATACTACTCATCCTCTGTACCACTGAGAATTGTGATGATAGATTTTTTTCTTTTTGACAAAAACTACATATAGGAGAAATTAACTAAAAGAATTAAGTATGAACATCTGAGCACAAACAATTGTATGTCGCTGTCCCTTTTATGTTCTAATTCGGCTAAATAAATAAAATAGTTGCATAGACATTCATAGGACATTACACCCTTTTTCTTTTTAAAACGTCACTAACCTTTCATTCATGTTATGGTAAAGTGAGTGTTAAGTAATTAGATGTTACTTATTTCACTGTCATCAGTTTGTTGCATGTATAATGTTTTGCAGTTAATCCTCCTGTTTGCTGCATGGTGCATGCCATCCATTGTCCTGGTAAGGCCCTTTTACTAACCATAACCGGGCATTTAACACTGGGAATGTATGTACTATTGGTTAAAAAAAAAAAAAAAAAAAAAAGTAGATTTTACCTCAAAAGTACTGCCTCCACATCAGATTTTTGCAGTTTAGTTTGATTATAGTGTTTGCTAAATGAAGAATAACAATATTGAAAGTATTCACATGTTAGAAAGCATAATGCAGTGGGGTTAAGTAGAGCCTGCACTTGAGCTACTATAAAAAGAACAAACACTGAAGCCCTAATTTGTATGTTGATTTATTTTGTATTCTAAAAACCAACTAAATGGCAGAGATTGGAGAAAGAACAGAATATCATAATATGTCATGCTTAGCCATTAACTGTATCATCATTAATAGTTAGGCTTATCCTTAAACTAACTATATTTGAGCACAAGCTTTTTTGCTCATATATGTAATTTTCTTTGGAAACTTGGTGCTAGGCAGTGTGCATCAATAGTCCTTCTTTAGCAAGCTACAGGTCACAAATTAATCTTGATAGTAAGAGTGAATGTCAACATGCACAATATATCCTGAATATGACACACACAATTTTTCATCTACTTTCTTTTATATTTTCAGAATTACACAAAATGAAAATTAAAACTAATTAAGCCTTTTGAGAAAAAATACTTCTGTCCATCCATTATCCAACCCGCTATATCCTAACTACAGGGTCACGGGGGGTCTGCTGGAGCCAATCCCAGCCAACACAGTGCATAAGGCAGGGTTACAAGCCCCAAGCAGGGTGCCAGCCCACCGTAGAGAAAAAACCTCTATGTATTCAATAGAAGACTAATATAGGCATACACTTGGGCAACCAAAGATCTGTGGAAGCATCGGTCTCCCAGTTAATTACTACCATGTGAAATGCTTCACAGACTACCATTCTCGCAGGAAGCCTCCGTTTTTATTTGTAGCCATTCCAGTGAAGTGTGTTGGCCCTTGAGGTCCTCTTCTTTGTTTTTGTCCTCTCTCATTTTCTTGTGTTTTTTTTTTTTTATCTCTATCTACACTCTCGGGACACCCCAGCCATGTCATATTGGTTGTTTTTGTAGTTAACCTCTTAGGTCATTTGTGATTGTAGTAGAAAGTCTTGGAACCCCCTTAAAATGATTCACAGAGGGTTATGGCTAGTCTTCTAAGGGGTATCCCTTCACAGGGGAAAGAACAAGAACTAGCACTGTGGCAGTTGATTGCCTCAGTATCCAGCTCAAATGCTTTCCTGAAAGTCATAATTCATGTATAAAATTATAAAATATTAAGTAGAATGTGAAAATATTTCTTGATTCTGGTACAGGGTCAAGCTGGAACAGAATTGCTCCACCAATTATTGCTCGTCTGTCAAATGGAAGTCCCCGTGCCACAGATTAATTCCTATCTACCTGGTCAGCCAAACAGTTTCTGTTGCAGGTTTGAGAAGCACTTCTCCATAAGTCAGGACAATAAACATTTTGCTTGTCTCTATTATGGCCCACCTCCTTTTTTCCACTCCACATTTCTGAGCATCAAATCTCTCTGTTGTTCCAGAGACAAAAATGTCATAAAGCTCCTGCTCCAAACATTTCTCCATACACACTAAGACATAGTGCCAATCATTCATCACTTGTATTTATAGAAAATTTTACTCAATCTTTGGTTAATTGCAGACTCACTGCCAAATTCATAGAAACCACAATTATCTCTGTTCCCAAGAAATAAAATATTTCTTTTCTGAAGAATTATAAGCCAGTGGTGCTGATTTTTGTAAAAGTGAAGACATACAGTCTGATTCTTCAGAATCTCAAGTTTTGTCACTGATTTTCTCTCCTGCTGATGATATAATTGACATAATTACAAATGAGGTGCCATGTAGGAGGAGAATGAACTGGATAGCCAGTTAGTGCACCCTCAACAGTCTCTATTTGAATACTCTGAAACCGTGGAAATGGTTGTGTATTTTATGAGACACTCTTTACCTCCTACTTCCTTGATTATGAATGGTATAGCTGTCAGTAGGGTAGAATCAATTGGATTTCCTTGTACCATTATCACTTAGTCTGAAATGGGATGAAAACCTAACTTCTGTTTTCAAAAGAGTTCAGCAGTATATATTATTTCTCTGTCAACTTAAAAAGTTTACCTTGTCTCAATCAGTGCTTGTACGGTTTTATAGGGCTTTTACTGAAAACATCCTAAGTTTCTCCTGAACAGTCTGCAGAGTGTCATTCAGATAGCAGAAAAGAATGTAGGCCTGAAAAATGGACTCTCTTAAAAACCTGTATATATCACGGGTCAGGAAATGTGCCATCAGTTATTACCAATAAGGAAACATTACCGGTCACTTAAAGTAAGAACTACTAGGCACATTCAGTCATCTAACAAAGTAAGCACATCCTATGAAATGTGTTTTTTTTTTTTTTTTTTTTTTCTTTTCTATGCTGTGAAGCAGCAATGCTAGCCTTTGTTGTACCATGCTGTCCTCGGTTTCAGTAGTGTTCTTCTTTTTTTTTTTTAAATTGATCGTTTATTTCCCTGAGCACATTGTTACACCAAAGTGTCTGAGAGAGAGAGAGACAGATTGATCCTGGAAGCAATTGACACAAAGCATGACCCTGTATAAAAAAATGCATGCACATACTCGCACACATTAGACAAATTGAAAGTCCCTAACTAACCTAACCTGAAAATTTTTAGATTATATTTGGAAAATACCATACCAAGGGAAAAGCCAAGTGAAGCACATGTAATATGCAAATGTCAAACAAAAAGTGAATAGTTAATAATTCAAACCTAGGTACCTGGAGCTGTGAAAGCAACAGCATTTTCTGTCTAAGATTTGATACTTACTGTTATTAAATTACATCATGGTTTAGGTATACTGTCATAAGAATCCCAACACAGGTCTCTGAGGGTCTCCAGCTCTTTCTTCAGCAGTGTCCCTGTTGAGTGAATACACATTTTTTGAGTATAAAAAATGGTACAGGATCGCAGTACAAAGACATTGAATACCTGCCTGAAAAGCTCAAATATCCCTAGCCAGGATTACTGTATTGTCAGCTTCCTTGCATCCATGTTCTGATAATCTGCCTTCTAGGAAACTTTTGCACATTCCTGCCACTTAGGTTAAATAACTCTGGCAGGTAATGTTTGTTATTTATAAGCAATTTTATGCTTAGGCATCAGTTATCAGTCCTTAGATCTTTGTGTATATTATTCATTCTTTAGAACAGATACTGAATAAAATAATTACATTTTTTTGGTCTGCTTTAGTCAATATGGTTGTGAATTACTAGATGTAACTGTTTACAAAAGAAAAATTTTCAGACATAGAGTTGTGTTGTTTACTTTTGTTTTGGCATGTGTTGAGACATTTGCTGTGCCAGGCACACAGTATATTCGAAGCCCGACAGTATGCTTCCCCACCCACTTTCCTAGATTTCACAGTATGCTATTGTGACATTCCCTTTTTGTTCATTGACATAAGACAAGTGTCAATTTAGATTTTAACCAGCAGTACACTGGCACATACCATTTTCTATAAAGAACTGCCTTTGTTTCGAGCGTAAAAATACTACTCAAATTTTAGTTCCTGTTTTAAGTTATTTTTAGGATATTAATATAATGGTTGACTTCCATTAATTATATATATTTTTTTCTCCTGTACCAAAACAAACTTGTCAGTCTGAAACCTTTACCTGGCCATTTTTGAAATAATGTCAATACATTTAAAAATGTAATTGGCACAGCAACCATTTTCTGATACATTTTCTGTTTTATATACAGTAAGCTGCTGAAAGGTATCTCTTAATCCAGACCAGTTTACAAACATCTGATTAACTTAAAGTGAACAGTGAACGTAATGTTTTGAAAACGAATGTGGAATAAAGTTTAGAAGAATTAATTAATTAATTCTACTATATTACTTACATATTCTTGTAACTAGTGAACAACTGTTTAAGGTAAATTGAAGAAACTGGATCAGTAAATCAATGTGGGTACTTTTGCCACATGATTCACGGTTTCAGAACATAAAAAGTAAAATGTTGCCTTCAGCTGTAACTAGCAAAGACGAAGTAAAATCCATCTTCCAAACTCACTTAATTCAGATTAGCATCACGGGGAAGCTACAGTCTATCCCAGTCCGCATCAGGCAAGAACATCACCGGATTTTAAATTTTATTGTTACTTTAAGTGTGCTCATTATGTAATTAGTAATTTGTAAAATTTAAACTATTTACAGTACTCTTTACTGAGTGCAGGTGCAGAGTGCTGAATTCAATTGAACTGAATTCAATTAAATTATAATTATTACTTCAGGAAGAAGAGTTTAGACTTCTAAGCTATTTATACCTCACAGACTTACAGCCTCTCCACAGACCTGTATGTCTGTTTGTCACTGCCCTTGATATATGGTACTGTTAGATATTGTATTCAAGTTATTACCTGTGATTGGTAAAGATATAATTAGTCGTATGACCCACCCCACCATGATAGATGGACAGTCAGCTAGATGGGGAGAAAAGGTTTTGATGTTTGTGTATGTGTGTGCGTGCACACTTTTTAAATAATCAAATGGTTATTGAGTCAAGCAAATATAACAAATGAACAATTACAAGGGATTTAAAATTCTTGTAACTATAGAATGTATTAATCCTACTTCTCTTTCATTCCAGTTCAGGGTTCCTGTAGCAAGTGCATTCCCCAGCAAGTCATGAATGAATTTTCACCTCATTTGTTCCCAGTTGTGATGTGTGTTACCTTTCCATTTCCCATACATTAAAGGCTGGCTGTGCTTAATGGAGGAAATGAGCAGCTTTGAGGCAAAATGGGATTAATGGTTCTACTGCAATTTAATTTTTATTTTGCTTTTAAACATATACCTTTTAATTGCATGATTAATTATGTATGCTGTGTTAAACACACTCCACCTTAACCTGCACAGTTTTTTTTCAGAATTTAATTGCCTATTACAGAACATTTATGTAATCATATCTGTTGGATATTTAATTTTGTGCTCACAATAATTGGAGTAGAAATTTTATTCAAATGAGCAGGTTAAATGCATTCAATAAGTAATATTAGTAAATATAACTGTTTACTTTTAAGTTATTTTTGATATCTTTGGATAATGTTACAGTATGTGTTGCATTGCATAAAACTTTCCAACAATATTTTAATTACTTGATGTAATTCATCATTTTATGAACATTAATTCCATAGGCATGCATAAGCAATTGTTGGGCTGAATGTTTGAGCATAACTTTGCATGTATGCATTTGAAATGCATTATCTATTGCTAATTCAAATGTCCTGCTTGTAGTTAAAAATATCTAAACCTGAACTGAACTGCTTATTTAATTGGATTGCTGCTTCCACTGTACTTGTGTATGTAAACAGCATTCCACTATGTAATTTTAACATTGTTTTTTTACAATTTAATATCTAATTTTTTAAAACATTTTATTTTTATTTAAATGTCAGTGTTCACCAAATAGTATTTCTCTTCACTCAGGAAATAAAAGAATGAATATTCAATCTTACCATGTTTTTCAGAGTTCTTGTGTTTGAAATTTTGTGCATTCTAATAGCCGCCTTCTCTTCCAAGTTGTCTATGCAGAAAAAAGAAACTTGTTTTTCAAAAAAAATAATGGTGTATAATTAAAGAACCAGTTATCAAATTTTTAAAAATAATATAAAAAAGATTAAAAATTCTTTTTATTTAATTGTTAATGTACATTTAAACAACCATAATGTTAAATTCATAATAAATCAAAGTAAGTTTCAAAAGTTGTTCTGCACATATTTTCCATTATTTATATATTTAAAGCATGTTTTATAAGATGAGGACTAATAGTAATTTGATCTTAATGACTGAATATTTTTTTTTTTGTATTTAGTTTTCTTCTGTCAATGAGCTGCAAGTAATGCTTTTCAAAGAAACATGGAAATCCAACAGATTGATACATTTTCTTACCAATAACATGGCAGGAATTATACATTTTAATCTTTTGAAGAGTATAGGTATTTTAAATACTGCTTATTTCTTAGACAGAAGTACATTGCTGTAAACAAACTGGAAGCTTTTTTTAATATCCTAAATGAAGAGGAACAAAAATAGTGTTATATTGTCTTCTTTTAATTAAAGCCTCATACATTGTAGTTATTGGGAAATTGCAGTACTTGTTGCCTTAGACGATTTTGGAATGACTTAAACACTAGTGACTGTTCCTTTTTAAAATCTGAAAATATTTTAACAGTTTTTAATACATGTTTATTGCTATTATGGCAAAACAGAGCTGGATGGTAATAGAATTTTTGTTGTATCTGGTGTATGTTGAAGAGGTTTTGTCCCTAAAATTATGAACAGTTTTCCAAGCACCTTTTGACCAAAGCTGCATATTTCATGGTCTTACTTGGGTACAGTAACACAGGAACAAAGACCAAATTGCAAAAACCAAATTCCAAAACTTTCATAATGTGAAAGATGGTGCCCTATCACCCTTGTTTTTCCCAGTTTTGTAATTGTATCATTCCAGTTATTTTGCCCAATTAAATTTATTCTTTTAAGTTTCTTTGGTCTAGACTTTTCAAAATAGTGAATAATATAGGTTAACATTTTTTATGGTAATCAATCTTCCAATTTGTGTCTTGTAATTTTTAGGTGACTTATTGAACTTTATATTTAAAAGCTTTACCTTTTACCTTTTTGGGCTTCCTATACACACACCGACCAAACCCCACCCCCCAATTACCATGTAAAGTTTGCATTTTGCTAACTGAATTTTCCACTGCCTCTGCTGTTAAAACCTGTCAAATATTAGCAGATGTGATACATTCAATTTGTTTCTCAACCTTTTTAAATTCATTGACATCCCACTAGCAGCAATTCCAAACTGCCCCCTTGCTTAAACAAGCATGATTGGGGTTTTCCCTTTGTGAAACAAGCTCACTTAGAATCAGGGAAACATTTCACGCAGCACAAATTGATTGCTTAGGCAACCCACTGTAATCCATTGCAAACCAATGATGACAACCCATGACTAAAAAGTGGGTCATGGCCCAGTTGTGAAATGCTGGCCTACACTGAAGTTACTCAAACGAAAGTAATTCCTTTGGATGTTTACCCAAGGCAGTTTAACTTTGAAAATTGATTTCCCTCTAGTGACTATTAAGCACTTTATATTCTATTTAAGAATTGAATTTGAAAAAGGTCAAGATATTCTGATCTACCTATCTCTTATTTATTTTAAATTAAGAACAAGGTCTATTTTATTATAAATCTGCCCCACAGATAAACATAAACACTGCTAATGGATTAACTTCTTTGGAATAGTACAGGTAAGATAAGAGAGAGAGAGTGGTTGGGAGCATGCGCTGACAGTGTGTTGCCATACCCACCATATGATGAACCACCCAGATTGGGACCCAAGTGCAGCCGTAAAAGGGGTATAAAATACTAAAATAAAGTTCAGAATGGCATGAAAATGAGCTTTATTTTGGAACACCTCAAGTTAGAATTTCTTCCTTAACCAAAAGGTTCTTTTTTTTACCCCCATTAATATTATTAAATTCAGGATACTATGCAATGTACTAGGTTACAAATCAATAAGATGTGCAGTACGTCATGTTCTGATTAGTTATCTCATGTCTTGCCTTTTTAGACAACAGACAAAGACGTTTTTAATATGAAGTAATCACTTGAAGATATTGAAATATCCAAATGATAGTTATTGTACCAGATTGTACAAAATGTTTGTATTTGTTTCTTATAAGTGCAGTTTTTCCAAAAAATATAGTAAATGATTTGTTCATGAGGACAATAATGGGAAATGCCACGATTTTGGTAAGCCGTCAACTTTTGTCATTTTGCGTACAATGTAGCCATAAGTATTTAATTGTAAAAACAGGAAAGATAAAGATCTTTATACAGTATATATCTAATAACCCATAATTTTTCTTTTTATTTCTTTTTATATGGTTCTTACTCTCAGTACTCCAGTAGGGTAAAACCTTTTTACCATTCTTTGAGGACAGAAGCAACTTAAAAAATGGAAAATATAGATTTTATCCAAGTTTTATAGTGGTTGTATAATGTGTATTTAGCATTATCTTTTAAATCTGCTGCTGAGCTCAGTGTGTCGCTTTGTTTTATGTGATATGGTGTAATGTCATTTTCGATTTTGTTTTTTTTTTTTTTTACCCCCTTTGTAAATGTTGACTTTGAGATAAACAATTATCCTTGATCTTTTAATGCCACAAGTGTAATAAATATTTCGGTTGAAAATTTCACCAGTGAAATGAATAAGTTCATGATACTGCCAAGTCTTTATCCATACATATACAGTATAAGAAAAAGTTCACTGGTTAGATTATCAAAAAAAAATTTGAAGTAATGACAATTGAAGGAAATATTTCAAATGTGATGGTTTACATCTTTTTCACATATAAATTATGTTAGTGGCCTAACAATGAATTCATTGATTGGTAGCATTTGGACAGTTTGCTCATTTTTTTTTTTTTTTTTTTTTTTTTTTTTTTATTTATTCATTTTCCTTTTACAGTAATCCTTGGCTCTGCACCGAATAAAAGCTCCACAGCAACATTACTAAAGGGACCAGGTTTTTATTTTAAACTTAAAGTGTCCAGGGGGCTATGTCTGGCATCTAGTAGCTGGATTCTATTATTGGTCTGGTAATTCAAGATCCCCTAAACATGAAGGATAAACTGTTTTAACAAATATATAAGTCATACTAACAGATTTTTCTACTAATGTCTGAAAATTGAAGCATGGCTTTGCCAAATTTAAAGAATTGCATCAGCATGTTAGCACCAGGCTTTTTTTTGATTGCTGTTTTTTTAGTAGTGCAACAATCTAGAGTCTTAAGTTGTTGGGTTTTTTTTTTGTTTTTTTTTTTCTCTTTTTTCAACATTTTAATAACTTGTCTGTTACAGCTTTAATTGAACTTTTTTGGTTGCATGTGTTTTGATAGAGGAATAATCAGATACCAATGTAATAATGTGTTACTAATTATCAGTAAATGAATAAATTGAAGTTCTGATAACAAGCAGAGTCAAATAATTATAAAAAAATAATTGTAACTCTGGCCCCCCTCTAAATATATAATGATGAATTTAAGCACGTTTTTGACAGACAGCTATGAATTTTTCTAATAGGCTTTGCTTTCAGCTGGACAGGAATTATGAATGCTTAAAAGAAATAATAATGCACTATATATATATATATATATATATATATATATATATATATATATATA
>JANRMT010062790.1:35254131-35356421 GCA_026402145.1 Polypterus bichir lapradei | reverse complement strand
CAGCGCACAGCTTGGTCATGTTACAACCGGAGGGCCGAACTGACAACGTGTGGATTCTCTGTGTTACCGGTAGTAGGCGAACACAAGATGGCCCCAAACAATCTATGAAAGTTTAACACATGCTTGGGCCCGCCCTTTTCATAGCTCGTCTTCAATTGGTTCAGGGTAACTCGCAAGTCTTTCAATGAATGCGTATGACCGAACCAAAAGCTTCGCAAAATCTCTGCTCAAATACGAATATAATCCGAATCTCTGGTTAAATGTGATGAGATATCGGCCACATACAAACTGCCTAACCCAAAAGAGAGAGAAAGTGACTAAAAACAAAACATACCATTGCATTCAAGGCGTCGGATATTCCAATGCATAATATTGTAACCGTACGTTAAAATTGGTGTTTCTGCGGAAGCTTGTGCGCACAAAGTTAGTACAAGAGAAAAAACTATTATTTGGAACGATACAAACTATGCACAAATTGATTAAACATTTCAGCGGAGTGTTATGGTGTTAAACTGAATAGATCTTCTAAATCACAGCTACAATCGCTTGGTTCTTTTCTCACTCATTAAATAAGGGTCTTTTTATTACGGAAGTGTATTAGGGCCCCGGTGAAGAAAAAAAAAATACGGACACAAAGAAGAAAAATACTGTATGTCGAGAATAAATAAATACATACTCGACATTTCCACTTTAAATTCGCCGTTTATATCAAGATTAAAGTCGACATTTCCACTTAATTCTCGTAGTTTTTGTCAGTAGAATGTCGTAAACTAAATTTCATCTTCAAAATGAACTTTTAATTTACTAGATTTTATCAAACCCCGTCCTAAGTTAATGTAGCACATTAAATGCTTTGTTGTTAAGTGTTCCTGACCCGGTTGTTAATCACTATGTGTTTCTTAAACTGACTTCTTCTTGCGCTAAGGAGGCGCCAGCAGTGTTCACCACACAGAATACATTCACTTCATGATATTCCTGCTCTCTGGACATTTAGTATGCTAAGATAAATACTTGATATCATTTTCATGATGAAATGCATTAAAACGGGTATTAAACATGCACGGTAGTGAGGCGGTAGTGCTGCTCCCTCTCAGTATAGGGTCCCCAGGTCTACGTTCAGCATAGAGAACTCTATGGCAGGTGTGACGAGACTCCAAAAAACTGGATGTATGAATGGGTATTGCACAGGTTTAACTGAAATAATGTGTAAATGTTGGGTTTGTGATCTGGTGTTCGGTGACACGAACACAGAATTCAATGGATGTTCTTCTCACTGGGCTTTCTTTATTGCATATGTGCTGTCTCTATCTGACATACCAAAACACCAGTTCCTACAGTGGTGCTTGAAAGTTTGTGAACCCTTTAGAATTTTCTATATTTCTGCATAAATATGACCTAAAACATTATCAGATTTTCACTCAAGTCCTAAAAGTAGATAAAGAGAAGCCAATTAAACAAATAAGACAAACATATTATACTTGGCCATGTATTTATTAAGGAAAATGATCGACTATTACATATTTGTGAGTGGCAAAAGTATGTGAACCTTTGCTTTCAGTATCTCGTGTGACACCCCTTTGCAGCAATAACTGCAACTAAACGTTTCCGGTAACTTTTGATCATTTCTGCACACCGGCTTGGAGGAATTTTAGCCCATTCCTCCGTACAGAACAGCTTCAACTCTGGGATGTTGGTGGGTTTCCTCGAATTAACTGCTCGCTTCAGGTCCTTCCACAACATTTCGATTGGATTAAGGTCAGGACTTTGACTTGGCCATTCCAAAACATTAACTTTATTCTTCTTTAACTATTCTTTGGTAGAACGACTTGTGTGCTTAGGGTCGTTGTCTTGCTGCATGACCCACCTTCTCTTGAGATTCAGTTCATGGACAGATGTCCTGACATTTTCCTTTAGAATTCGCTGATATAATTCAGAATTCATTGTTTCATCAATGAAGGCAAGCCGTCCTGGCCCAGATGCAGCAAAACAGGCCCAAACCATGATACTACCACCACCATGTTTCAGAGATGGAATAAGGTTCTTATGCTGGAATGCAGTGTTTTCCTTTCTCCAAACATAACGCTTTTCATTTAAACCAAAAAGTTCTATTTTGGTCTCATCCGTCCACAAAACATTCTCCCAATAGCCTTCTGGTTTGTCCACGTGATCTTTAGCAAACTGCAGATAAGCAGCAATTTTTTTTGGAGAGCAGTGGCTTTCTCCTTGCAACCCCGCCATGCACACCATTGTTGTTCAGTGTTCTCCTGATGGTGGACTCATGAACATGAACATTAGCCAATGTGAGAGAGGCCTTCAGTTGCTTGGAAGTTGCCCTGGGGATGATGTATGGATGGCTGTCCCACATGTGCACAGGTACCATCATAGACATAGAATTACTAGATGCCGCATGACCAGCAGCATCATACATCAATGTTGCCGCCACATTGCGAGTGGCACTGCTGTGGCGTGAAGTAATGGATAAAGATGCCTCACTCATGTGCTGCTTGGGATTGTACAAACCGCTGTACGCTCCAAACCAGATCCCGGGGGATTACATTTCATAGGTAAGGCTGAACAATTGTTTTGGTTATATTTGGCCAATAGAAAATCACGTTTTATAATCTTAACTTTAGCTATGCCAGGCTAAGCTACAAATGTGCTTTTTTTCCAGCTGCATGGCCATTCCTTCTGAACCCAAATATCAATTCTTGGCTCTGTTGTCCCCTTTCCTGAGAAAATCTGGGAATTGTGTGTATCCTGACTGCGGATTCGGAAAGATACACGCAGAAATTTCAGATCTCCACACGGCTTGGTGCCAAAAATAGAATCAGACCAGCTTGGTGGATCTAGATGAAGTGCTCCTACCACTGCTTCATTTTCAGTTTGCTACAATGAAGCAGTCTGTCAAAGTCCCATCAATTGGCGGAGCCTGTTTCAATAATTTTTTTTTTTTTGAAGTTTTATTAATTTTATTGCAATCCAAACAAATCAATCAATTTTTTACAAAAAGTAAAATTGAGTTAAGAACAAATCGATCCCCACCCCTGAGAAAGAGAGCAAGGCAAACGGTGTGAAATTTAAGGCTTGTAAACATACCTAAATTAATAAATTTGATGAGATGGATGTTTCAATTATTTTTGACAAACATTTTCCAGGTTTGTCTGAGGCTAAATTTAAAGAGGGTAGTTTAGCTGGGCCTGATAGTAGAACACAGATTTCAAATGCAGAACTGTATGGTTCGATAAATGATGGAGATGAAAGGGGGATTGTGTGTGCCCCGAGTGCAGAGCCAGTCAAACACACGGATCGCTCAGGTGTCCCCTTTTAAATCAATGATGTTCACTTACTTCAGGGCAACAACACTGCCAATGCAGTGTAATGCAGTGAGGAGTGAAAACATCTGTACATGGGAGCGACGAAACAACCACTAAGCTATAATTCATGGCCCATAAATAGGAGGGCTAAATCCTGCCGTCCATCTCCTTTCAGCCTAGTAAAGTTGATCTCACCGTACTTGAGCAGAAATGAATTAGAGTTTGAGGGCCTGTCATATTCAAAGCTGGCAACTGTTGAATCTTGCAACCTTTGACAGCGTTCAACTGTACGACCAGGAATCGCCGGGAGTGACTGATGGCATGATTCTCACGCATAAAGCATTTTTATTACAACTCCAAGTGTCCTATTTACGCCACAAAAGTATCACAACTTTGTCTCATTTTGACAGGCGATCAGAGACAACTTCAACAGTTAGCCTGGAGACTAAATGGGCACTTACCGGACATGCCGAGTTCAGTCACAATCTCAGACAAGCTCTCGTCGGCCCCACAGTCCAGTGAACTTCTCCTCTGTTTGTGCAGTCCAAACCTTTCACGTTCCCTCTTTTCTTGTAGCCATTCATCTCCTTCCCCGTTTGTGGGAACTGCATACATTCTAGTTCAGTTCTTCCTCTCCATCGTGTCCGGCACACACACACGGGCCCACCTCTATGTCCGGCAACTCGGCACCATTAAGTCAAATCAGACTGGTTTTGCCGTAGTGAGTCACAGAGCCCTATGAGTGGGGTGCTCGGGGTTCCTCACTGCCCAAAGGAGCTTGCACAGTAGCCGTCCATGACAAGATATTTTCTTATATCAATGAAGCCTACGACAGAAAAGCGGTATGGTGACGTCGGCTTGAGGAACAATGTAAGGACAGTTGAAAAGCGTTTTCACCATCAGTTCACTGGAGTGTTTTTTTTATGAAGAACTGTGGTGAAATTTCCCTGCAGTCAGGTTTAATTCGTCAAATCTGAACACGACATTCGTTCTCTAGTGTGTTTGTACAGTATGAAAGGAGCAAGCTCTTCTGGACACGTTTACGTTCCTGCCCGTGGGTTGAGAGTTTCATATATAGATAGCTTTGACCTGCAGAATTTCCAAATTCTAAAAGGGTCAACGTCCCCTTTAACCTATTTGTCACTATCTCTGGAGAGAAGGGGGCGGTGTCTGGCCAATTCAGTCTTTAAGTAGACCTAGACAGAAGTGTACTTCTCCATGCTACTAACGTAATCCTTGAAGGTACGGTGACCATCCGTCCCTGTTTTCCGGGGACAGCCCCCTTTTTTGGACAACTGCCCCCACTCAGAAACATGTCCCCGTTTTGAGCTGTTTCACTTTTTTGAATTTATTTCATCACCACGATAATTTGAACTCGGCGCGCGTGCGCGGTGTTTTGACGGAGGTTATGTTTTACTGCATACTGCACATTTGGCGATAAATCACGTGATAAGCTTTCGCTTTGTACTCTGTAGTGTTTAGAGTCCCTACTCGTGATCTGTAGATTCTAAGAGAGGCACGTCGTGCTCTGCCTCTGCCTGTGTCTACGCGTGGCGGCTCTTTTCTTCCACCTGTTGTTTCTGCATTTTGGCGCTGTGATCCCTGTGATTCAACATAAGTGCTAAAAGGAAGTGTCAGTTCAATGATGGGCTTCAGCGTGAATTTTCGTATTTGCATTCGACCCCGGATGCTTCTGTTGTGATCTGCAGCGTGTGCGACTCAAAGTTTTCCATCGGTGGTGGTGGGAGAATTTCAATCACGGAACACGAGGGGAGTAGTCTACACTCCTCTTGCCTCCCCCCCCGTCCCCGGATTGGCCTAAAAAATTCTGGTCACCATATTGAAGGGCCGACAAATGGAAACTGTTTAACTAGAGACAGAGGTCGTAGCGTACGTAGAGCTCACTTCAAACTACTCATGGCTCGTCATCTTCCTTGTCATAGTTCACTTCTACAAGACCGTGAAAGGTTTATGCTGGTTTTGCAAGCTGCCGGCCCCTTAATGATCAGCAATTAGTTGGCACGTCGATACTTTGAAGAGTGCCTCTCTAAGAGGTGCTGGTTTAAATCCCACATAGTAATGATGCATAAACATCTCCCAAAATCTCCTTTCATGCTCCAGTGGCTATTCTGACACACTCTGGACACGGCTGACTGGGAAAGAGCCCGAACCAGGGCCGGTGTTCAAACGAAACATCCTACCCATCGAAATGATCTACTCACTGATACTACGCATGCGCAGATGCATTTATTACAGTTTACTGCATAGGTATTTACTGTCAGCATTTTATAAGTTGTATATTTTGCATGTGTGACTTTTAATCTTGTACAGGCCATTGTATCCATGCACGAGTAATGACCGTCTTGTGAAATCTTTGCATCAGGCTGTGTCTCTTTCGGGCATTAAATGATGCATATAGAATAAATTGAGAAATGTTAACATTTCCATAAATTTGATAGACGACTTCTAAATACATGTTAAATGATGACATGGTATAACGTTATAAGTTTAATGTTACGACTTACAATAAACGGATATAATAGATATATCAGTCGAAATAAACTAAGGTAGGATACTTCGACAAAGTAGGACAAATCGTCAGAACACCGGATTAAGGTGGGTGCTATTGATGCTGTAGCATTAGGGCCATTCCTGAAATAGGCCCAGATGAAAACATACGAGAATTTTCCGGAAGCTGAACAGTTTTCCTTTGCTATATTAACCTCAAAATAATTCTTAGAATGAAATTTTGAGTCCGACTTTCGGACGCCTAGACACAGCGTTACGTATTATACAGTTACTACAGTATTGTTCTTTGGGCTGTGACGTAACTATAACGTCGTTGTGTTTATTGTTAACCAAAGATTTCAAGTTAATCCTATCAATTTTACGTTAAACAGTTTACTTAGTAATTTAGCTGCGTTTTTTTTTTTTTTTGCAATATCTTGGGGATTCTTGCCATTTTATTATTGTTTGGTAAGTGCCACGTAGTAAATTTTTCACCTTGAAAGTTAGTTGTACAGTAAAAATCGATGGCTATTTAAATGGTTATCTGTAAAGGTAAAGATAATTGCGAAATTGTGTGTATTTCATTGTTAAGTTTTCTGTATTAAGTGCACTTTGCAGACAATTGCTATTGAATGTTGATGTTACATAGTTTGATGTTAATCTCGAGTTGTTACGATACTACGTCGTTATTATTTACATTCAATAAAGGCTGGCTGGTTGCGTCGCAAGCAATTAAAGCTTCTTGGTCGGTCTGAGTGCGCATGTACGGTGAGTGTCGAATGCGCATGCACCAATGCCGAGAAAAAAAATAGGCCTTTTTTGCGCTGCAGCATCAGGCCCAATTTCGTCTTAATCCGGCTCTGGCCCGAAGTGGTTAAACCTCCTTCACTATGGCCTACTTAGAAATGGAGAAAGAGAAAATGAAAGGTTTTTGTGAACACTTCAGAATTCATTCCTTCGATCCGTGCTTTATATTACAGAGCACCATTATGCCAGGCTCACGCTACACAACATCCCTCCTTGCGATCAATTGGCTTGTCCTGGTGGTAGAGTGCATGATACACAATAAAGTGCTGATGCCTTCATGAACTGCAACCCCCCCCCCCCCCCCCCAAAAAAAAAACAACAACGAGCACCCGCTTCCAAAACGCCATTGTTTCAGGAAAACGCAGGTGAGACATGACTGTTCCTGTGGACGTGACTTTTCTAATATGCAGCCAGGCTCGCAGTAGTCCAGAGAGAAGATACATGACAAAAAAGAAATTAGGGAACGTGCGTGGTTTAATCAAAGACAGGTTGATATTATCAATAAAGAATAAGTCAAGTCGTTAATTCTATATGATTTGGAGGTCGCTTGCAGACATCCAGACACGGAGTTTATAAACTTTGGCAGCTTTTCTGAGACGGTTGCAGTATAAGACTTTGCAGGACCCATTCATGCATGCGTTGAAACTCATGTAACCAACGTGCCCATGCAGACTCAGGGACACGGAAGAGTGAAAGTGACAGTTTTAAATCGAAGCCCTATTGTTCTGGCAGCCTTTGGAGGAATATTACAGACAAAATTAAATAAGTGAATTAAAAAAACAAACAACATTCTGTGGCACATGTATTTATTACGTTCAGATGTAATGCCCTTTTCTTGATTTATTGTCACATTTAGCATTACTTTTATTATTTGCTTATGCATTTATTTACATTTTCCCTGAAATATTCATACATACAAGGAGAGGTTCCAAAAACACTTAAGTCCCAATTCGATGGAGTGAGGGATGTAGACTTGGTTTCAGTCGTTTCAGTGAACAGGTGTCAGCATTCTTCTACAAGAAAAAAAAACCCAGAAAGGATAATGAAAAAATGATAAAGGAAGGAGAAGTAACGAAACATTGTGGTAAACTGGCAGAAACAAATGCATGGTAGAAGCTCGGTCAGGTGTATTCAAAAGATACAATCCCCACGTCCCCCCAAACAATTCTCAAAAAAATAGACGTACTGTATATGTATTTTAACGAACGTGTTTTGCATGATAAAAAAGCAAGTAACAGAAATAATCGGACTAAAAACTGCTTCTTGACTATGGGTAAATGTGACATTTCTTTTCCTGGGATTCTGGAGGGCACGTTTAAGAGCGCTGGATAGGATGCGTTTGGTTTTATGTGCTACTGCTATTAAGGCGGTCGAATTTCCGTTGCATGTGAACGAGAAAAAGAAAAAAATTAATCTGAGATATAAAGTAGCGGTAGAAAAAGATGTCGCACTACCCTCAGTACTTAATAATATATCATGTATCCAGTAACAAACTATTTAAGATATCTGCAATTGCCTTGCTTTATATTGATGGTGCGTGAGTTCTTTATATATCTGTCAGATTATAATTGTCCAAGTCATTTCCATATACATGTAATATGCGGTAGCATAAGATAGTCTCACAAGTAAACTTACTTTCATAATTTAATCTAAAAATGCAAAAAATTAAATAGTCATTTGCATTTACCCAAGAGTCCATTTTAACACTCTTCGTTTATGCAAACTAGAATACACTAGCATCCAATCAGAGCACGACTTTTTTTGTGGCGTATCTTTGCACTTCGGGACAGGCTTTTAACTTCATAACTGAAATTATATTTATGCTTACTGCATAGAAAGTTCATAATCTTTACGAAGGTGTTTACTTACCATAAATACTGAGAAACACGTCGATCGTTTTAGTCTTTCGCGCTTCAGCGTGTCGGCCGCACCCCAGATGTAATAAATCTAGCTTCTTTTCGGGTCAATCCTTTAGGCGCTCTGTTGGCCAACAACAAATTCTTTTTTGTTTAATCTGTTCTGGACACGCTCTCTCAAAGATGCGCTGTGGATCTCTTGTAACGTGGCCTTTATCTGTCTTGTTAATTGCGCTTCCCACCCTGTTCTGCAAATCCAGTACTCCCGTGCTTGGCTTGACCCGGCGCTGCACCTGTGCAAAAATTCATAAAATAACCGAGTGAAAGTCTAAACACAGTCTCTGGGCTTTGTGCTTTAATACGGAAGCTTATTAGGTCCACGGTGAAGAAAAAAAATACGGACACAGTGAAGAAAACAAAAATTATATGTCGAGAATAAAGTCGACATGTTGACTTTATTCTAGTAGTTTGTCATTAAAGTAGAAGATCGCAAACTAAACATCTTAAAATTAATATTTAATTCACTAGATTTTCTCAAACCCCGTCATAAATTAATGTAGCACATTAAATGCCTTGTGTTAAGCTTTCCCGAGCCATATTAATCACTACGTGCTTCTTAAACTACATTCCTCTTGCACTAAGGGGACACTTCCGTACCACACATAATACATACAGCGCATCACTTTTTCCACATTTTGTTATGTTACAGCCTTATTCCAAAATGGATTAAATTCATTTTTTTCCTCAGAATTCTACACACAACACCCCATAATGATAACGTGAAAAAAGTTTACTTGAAGTTTTTGCAAATTTATTAAAAATAAAAAAACCAAGAAATCACATGTACATAAGTATTCACAGCCTTTGCCATGAAGCTCAAAATTTAGCTCAGATGCATCCTGTTTCCCCTGATCATCCTTGAGATGTTTCTGCAGCTTAATTGGAGTCCACCTGTGGTAAATTCAGTTGATTGGACATGATTTGGAAAGGCACACACCTGTCTATATAAGGTCCCACAGTTGACAGTTCATGTCAGAGCACAAACCAAGCATGAAGTCAAAGGAATTGTCGGGGGTGGGGGAGGTTGCAGAAAAATGTCTGCTGCTTTGAAGGTCCCAATGAGCACAGTGGCCTCAATCATCCATAAGTGGAAGAAGTTCGAAACCACCAGGACTCTTCCTAGAGCTGTCCGGCCATCTAAACTGAGCGATCAGGGGAGAAGGGCCTTAGTCAGTGAGGTGACCAAGAACCCGATGGTCATTCTGTCAGAGCTCCAGAGGTCCTCTGTGGAGAGATGAGAACCTTCCAGAAGGACAACCATCTCTGCAGCAATCCACCAATCAGGCCTGTATGGTGGAGTGGACAGACGGAAGCCACTCCTTAGTAAAAGGCACATGGCAGCCCACCTGGAGTTTGCCAAAAGGCACCTGAAGGACTCTCAGACCATGAGAAACAAAATTCTCTGGTCTGATGAGACAAAGATTGAACTCTTTGGTGTGAATGCCAGGCGTCACGTTTGGAGGAAACCAGACACCGCTCATCACCAGGCCAATACCATCCCTACAGTGAAGCATGGTGATGGCAGCATCATGCTGTGGGGATGTTTTTCAGAGGCAGGAACTGGGAGACTAGTCAAGATAAAGGGAAAGATGACTGCAGCAACGTACAGAGACATCCTGGATGAAAACCTGCTCCAGAGTGCTCTTGACCTCAGACTGGGGTGACGGTTCATCTTTCAGCAGGACAACGACCCTAAGCACACAGCCAAGATATCAAAGGAGTGGCTTCAGGACAACTCTGTGAATGTCCTTGAGTGGCCCAGTCAGAGCCCAGACTTGAATCCGATTGAACATCTCTGGAGAGATCTTAAAATGGCTGTGCACCGACGCTTCCCATCCAACCTGATGGAGCTTGAGAGGTGCTGCAAAGAGGAATGGGCGAAACTGGCCAAGGATAGGTGTGCCAAGCTTGTGGCATCATATTCATAAAGACTTGAGGCTGTAATTGCTGCCAAAGGTGCATCGACAAAGTATTGAGCAAAGACTGTGAATACTTATGTACATGTGATTTGTCAGTTTTTTTATTTTTAATAAATTTGCAAAAACCTCAAGTAAACTTTTTTCATGTTGTCATTATGGGGTGTTGTGTGTAGAAGTCTGAGGAAAAAAATGAATTTAATCTATTTTGGAATAAGGCTGTAAAATAACAAAGTGTGGAAAAAGTGATGCGCTGTGAATACTTTCTAGATACATTGTATATAGTCTTGGGTTTGTTTTAGTATAATTTTGTAATCAGTATTTTAACACTTCCTTTAATATTTATATCCGTTACTAGCGCCATCTGTTGGTGAAATCTTCAACTATTCTTCATATGAAAATTTCATTTCTTAATTAACATGGATTAATTGATCAATTAGTGAAACTGATTATTGATTCATGTATTGTCATCAAAAGTGTAACCCAGCCACAGGGGATACACAAACCAGTGTGTTTCTTCGCGCCGGTCCCAAGCCTGGATAAATGGGGAAGGTTACGTCAGGAAGGGCATCCGATGTAAAATTTTGCCAAATCAATATGCGGACAACAATACAAATTGCCATACCGGATCGGTCGAGTCCCAGGTTAACAACGACCACCACCAGTACTTTTAGTCAACAGGATGCTGGCGGAAATTGGGCTACTGTTGGCCGAAGAAGAGGGGGGAGACGTGTCCAGAGGCAGGAGGAAAATAAAGAGAGTGGAACTGAGGGTAGGAACTTTGAATGTTGGCAGTATGACTGGTAAGGGGAGAGAATTAGCAGATATGATGGAGAGAAGGAGGGTTGATATATTGTGCGTGCAAGAGATTAAATGGAAGGGGAGTAAGGCCAGGTGAATCGAAGGTGGATTGTTCTATCATGGTGTGGATGGGAGGAGAAATGGGGTAGGAGTTATTCTGAAGGAACAGCATGTCAAGCGTGTTTTGGAGGTGAAAAGAGTGTCAGGCAGAGTAATGATTACGAAGCTGGAAATTGGAGGTGTGATGATGAATGTTGTTAGTGCATATGCACCGCAAGTTGGGTGTGCAATGGGTGAGAAAGAAGATTTTTGGAGTGAGCTGGATGAAGTGATGAACAGTGTACCCAAGGGATAGAAAGTGGTGATTGGAGCGGAATTCAATGGGCATGTTGGTGAAGGGAACAGTGGAGACGAGGAGGCGATGGGTAGGTATGGTGTCAAGGAGAGGAATGAAAAAGGTCAGAGGATAGTGGATTTTGCCAAAAGGATGGACATGGCTGTGGTGAATACGTATTTTAAGAAGAGGGAGGAACATAGGGTGACGCACAAGAATGGAGGAAGATGCACACAGGTAGATTACATCCTATGCAGAAGAGTTGATCTGAAGAAGATTAAGACTGCAAAGTGGTGGCAGGGGAAATTGTAGTTAAGCAGCATAGGATGGTGGTCTGTAGGATGATGTTGGAGATCAAGAAGAGGAAGAGAGTGAGGGCAGAGCCAAGGATTAAATGGTGGAAGTATGTAGGATATGTACAAGGGAAGTGTTGCAGTGGTGAGGTGTGCGGTAGGAGTGATGGATGCATTCAAGTTGGAGGTGGGATTACATCAGGGATCGGCTCTGAGCCCTTTCTTATTTGCAATGGTGATGGACAGGTTGACAAACGAGATTAGACAGGAGTCCCTGTGGACTATGATGTTTAAATACTTGGGATCAATAGTACAGAGTAATGGGGATTGTGGAAGAGAGGTGAAAAAGAGAGTGCAGACAGGGTGGAATGGGTGAAAAAGAGTGTCAGGAGTAATTTGTGACAGACGGGTATCAGCAAGAGTGAAAGGGAAGGTCTACAGGACAGTAGTGAGACCAGCTATTTTATATGGGTTGGAGACGGTGGCACTGACCAGAAAGCAGGAGACAGAGCTGGAGGTGGCACAGTTAAAGATGCTAAGATTTGCATTGGGCGTGACAAGGATGAACAGGATTAGAAATGAGTACATTAGAGGGTCAGCTCAAGTTGGACGGTTGGGAGACAAAGTCAGAGAGGCGAGATTGCGTTGGTTTGGACATGTGCAGAGAAGAGATGCTAGGTATATTGGGAAAATGATGCAAAGGACAGAGCTGCCAAGAAAGGCCTAAGCAAAGGTTTATGGCTGTGGTGACAGAGGACATGCAGGTGATGGGTGTAACAGAACAAGATGCAGAGGACAGAAAGATATGGAAGAAGATGATCCGCTGTGGCGACCCCTAACGGGAGCAGCCGAAAGAAGAAGAAGAAGATTGAAGAAGTGAGTAAATGTGCATAATTTCAAGTCCTTTGGGCAATAGGAAGTGGGCTAAATATTGATTACAAGATTTGTACCAGACAACAAACAGGTGTAGTTAAAATAAGTGTGGTAAAATAATATTAATAAAAAGGAAGGACAGGAACTTTTTTTGTATGGCTCATTACTTACAAACACAACTTTTCCCTTCATAGGTATTTTATATCGAATAATCAGGATATTTTATTTCAAAATAAACCTATTTTTAGTTGCTGTTACAAGAATTTTTGTCTACTTAGTTTTTGAATTAGTGTTACCAAAAAAGAACTCTGTATTTTTAGAAATGCTACCTCTCAAACTGTAGTCATTCTTTTAAAATGTAATATCCTTTTCAATCTTCTAATCTACATTTATTAAACCCAGATGAAACTTCAGTGAGGGACATTTGTTTTCTAACAAGTGCCTCAGCTCGAAATAAAAATAGATCTGTTTTTCAAAGCAAATATTTTAACCATGTACTACCTCACTGGGAGAATTGTATTGCAGATATTGACTGGATGTAAGTATGCACCATACTACGAGCCACGTAAATATCAGTAATTATAAATAAAGTTAGAGAAACTGGTTTTAATTTACACCATAGGCATTATACTACCAAACACTATATGATCACATTTAAAAAAAAAATTGACCAAGTCTGCTTTTTTTGTAATACCTGCACAGAAAGTGCTCTACATTTATTTTGGATCTGTTCCTACACTCAAGTATTTTGGATTTTTTTCCCCAGGTTTGTCAAAACAAAGGTTACTGGAGATTTCTCTTTAATTCTAAGGTGAAACTGTATGGCTTTTGGAAGTTTAAAAGTTGTAAAAGAGAAAGAATATTATCTAATTATTTTTCTTAATATGTTGTCAAATTCATATTAATAAATCTAACCTTATTAATTGGAAACCTTTGTTTCTTATATTCAAAACTACAATTGTATGTTAACACCATTCTAACTCCAATTAACTGTAAAGCTTTTTTATAATATAAAACCTCTGGCAATTTATTTGTTGTTTGTTGTTTCTGCTCCTAAGATTATAATCTTTATATTGTAAAAAATATTTTTTAGAAAGTGGGGAGGTTGTACATTTTCTCTTGGGTTTGTTATACCCTTTCATCTCTTGCCTCCTAATGACTTGAAAGACGGGTTAATTTGTGCATCTTGAATTCTGTGCCCAGTGCTGCTCATACTAATCTATATCCATCCTTCACCTCAATAGTTTCACCTGAACTAATTTAGAAAACGGGTGAATGGAGTTCAGTGGACCTTCCCTTACACTTCGGGCCTCTATTCCCTGGTTGTTATAAAATGGATGATCAGAATAACGTGAAGCTCAGTAAGCACAGACTTTCTATATGCATGTTGAATTCTAACCCACGTGTTTGGCCCTAGTGGGCCACATGGCTTCAGCATTTTGGTCTGACCCAATTGCTAATCGTTGCCAATCTATTTCAATCTACCATGTCACACCATTCTTATATTGTAGAGATCTTGCCTTTCCAAAGAGATCACCCAGACGATTAGTAAACCTTATTCCGTAACATGTTGTCTTCAATTTCTTTCAAAAAATCTTTTATTAAAAAAAGATATTTCATTATGGATACACAAAGAAGTAAAAGGGATCAGGTTAGATGGTAGGCTGTTGCATCTCATTTTGAATTCACGGCTGGTTAAGAAAACAAAACCAAGGATAACAGATGTCAAGACTAAAAGGCGCAATTAAGGGTTTGGAATCTCGATTCCAAAAATGAAGCACAAAAACAATTAATAATAATTAATAAACAAACGCCTGTAGCCCCCAAGAACCAAACTTGAGGATACGTGGTCTAATCCGACTCATTTTTGCCATTATAGTACCGCTTGGTAAAACAATATACGCCGAATAACAACGGTGATCTCAAAGAAAGGCCCCTTCCCATTGAAACGACATGAACCCAAGCCACAGTATCTACTTGGTTTAGTTCACCTTAAACTTACGTTCTCAGTATATGCAGGCAAACCGTAATACCCGAAGAAAAGCCGCACGCACACAAAAAAACGCGCAAGCTCCACACTGAATCAATCCGTAATCAAAATCATGTCCTTGGAGCTGCAAGGCAGTAGGCTTGGTCCTTTCTGCGATGCAACAGACATACTATTTTCCTCAGTTCTGAATTTATCGAGTCATACGTGCTACGACAAATGTTTAGTCCCCCTTTACAGGACACATGCAGCGATGGATTCCTTTTAAAACACGCCTAGTAAACGTATTGCGTGACGACGCTAGTCAATACGTTACAATACGCTACGTTTGTACGCCTCGTTCGTATGTGGCTTTTTCTTTCTCGTATTATGTTATAACTTGTCATGACACACCAAAAATTACCCAAATTTCTCAAACCCACAAAAGTTCAAGAACGTTTAAAATCTTTTTATTGCGCTTTTGTTGACCGGTGTCTCGATCTCCCATGATGCCTCGGGACAGCAGCAGCCATGCTGGTGGTCGCGGTGTTTCGGCCGGCTCAACATCAGCGGAGGAAAGAGGTTTAAATAGTAGGAACTATGGCTGGCCACGTACTCTCTTTTACTCGGTCTGATCCAACTCGCGTCTTGGACGTAGATGTCTATCGACTGTACTCTGAGAGCGACAAGCAATGGGCGGCACGGAGGCACTTCATCGTCAAGCATGCGACAGACTACCGGGCCAATATGGACCAGCTGCTATCCCTGTCCATGGTGTGGGTTAATCACATCTTCATGGGGTGCAGGTAAGGCGCCGGGGACCCGGGACCCAGCCGCATGGCCCTAGCGGTGTTTCCGCTGGCCTGTTGAGCCATTCACGCTGATGCAGCTGCTTGTGACATGTGGGGGTAGTGCTGTCCTTCTACAGTGTGTGTGTACGCGTGCGGGACGGTCTTATCCATACTCCTGTTTAACCCTCAGCTATTACCAGGGATCGATTTAATAATGCGGCTTTAACGGAAAGTCATTTCTCCTGTTTGAGAGGCCAAGACGTGTCGTATCTGATAGGTGCAAAGAGTTGGAACAAGGCTAGTCAAGAATTAATAATCGGACCAAGTATTATAAGAGCTTTTTTGGTTTTAGGATAGATTACCATTGTCGTCGTATCTTGGTTTTTAGCAGTTATCTCTTCGCATCGAAGAGCATTACGAACATCACTTAGGGTTAGTCTTCTGTATCTGTGGCTTCAAGAGTCCTGTAAAAATAGCTAGATGAGTGCAACTGCTGCAAAACATTTTATTGTAAAGACGTTTGCTATTTAAGAGCTATTTTACTATAATATTCATATCGCTAATTTAATTTTAATCTTGTGTATAACATTGTCTCGTGACGATACTTGAAATGCAGGGCAAACTTAAATAATTTGGTTGGAAAGCTGTTTAAATACCAGTGGAACAGTGATGTTTCTGTTTTAGTACTATTGTGAAAAATAAATTATTACTTAATTTTAAACTGTTATAACAAAACAAAAAATTGATATCTTATCAATTATTTGCAATTTTCCATATATATGCACTGTAATCGGGTGTATTTTCATAAAAAGCCCAATTTGCGATAACAATGTATGTGTCTGCATGAAACAATTCAGCCATGCGTGGACGAATGTTGTTGAAATGTATCACGATTATTCTTCAAGGAAATTTGTTGAGACAGTTCAATTTTCATTGTAATATCTTGAACAGATTGTGCTGTACACAACTTTAAAATTTCATAATCTCCCTTTGAAAAGCATTGGCGAATTTGCAGACTTGTCAGTCTTAAAACAAAGAAAAACTCTTGAGTGACTTCAACCAAGAATTAGTTTACTGTTTCAATTTTAATTTGACGGTGGCTATATCCACTTGTATACTCTGTATATTTTCCTCATTTGCACCTCAAATAGCTGCTACTGACAGCAAACAGATCACCAATACTAGTTAATGAAACAACCAGCAGACTGCGTGCAGGGGTAAATATGCTGGCAAAGCAAGCATTTTTGCAGAATATTTAGAACAAAGCTTGTGAAAATCTAATGACCCACTCCCCATACCCCAGCTTTCCCTTTTGTGATGTAATATGCATATAACAGCACAGTCAAAAAAACTCACCAGAGGGAAAGATTAAGAACTTGTGCTAAATTTGAACAGCATCACTGAGGATCAAGAAGCAGACAAAACCAGAGAATACTGTAGTACTGACATGTATTTTTCTCACTTTAAGCACTGTGTGAAATTCTATGTGTTCTCTTGTGAAAGTGTCCAACCACAATCACCCCTGAGATGCCAAACTGATGATGATGAGATAAAGCTGGCATTAAAAAATGAGGACGTGACTGAATCTGAAAATCCGGTCACCCTATAATTTATCATCAGAGTGTCACATTCACCTGATATCCATAATGGTCACTCATTGCAATAAAGTTTGCCTTGCATTTCTGTTGTTGCTTAACATTTGTCTGAATAGCTTTGCAAGTGTTATTTCATAAAAAAATATATTGGCCAGACATGCTCAAGCAAAGAAGAAATTAATTACATTTTTTATTTAGGTTATGTTAATTGCCAATTGAAAATTGTGGTTGGGTATGTGAATGAGAGTGGTGTCTGTGATGGGCTAGGGTCTTGTCCAAGCCAGGTTACAACCTTTTTCCCCAGTCATAGTGAGATCGTTTTTGGCTTCCAGCACCCTGAAACGGATTGAGAAGGTTCTAGAGCAGGGGTGGGCAAAGTCAGTCCTGGAAGGCTGCAGTGGCTGTAGGTTTTTGCACCATCCAGTTGCTTAATTAGAAAACAATCCTTGCCAATAATTCAGTTTCATGGCCTGTTAGTGCTCTAACCCATGTCAGACCGTTCTCATATCCTAGATTTTTTGCCTTTCTAAGGATATCATCCAAATGATTTGAAGTCTAAAATGGATGAGTAATACCCAGTCTTTCACTTTTTTCTCTTCACTTCCCTTCCAAGTATTTGATTAAACCAAACAGTACACGATAAATAAACACATGTATAAATGGTAACAAGCTCAATGGAGAAATGCTGGTTTCTTTTGTCATTTGCATTTTATTGCTAATAAGGAGCCATTAAAAACCAAGAATACAGCCATTTAAGACTAAAATAAGCAATAAGGGCTCAAAATCTTAATGACCGAGACAACTAAAGTGAAGCAGAAGTGTTACTAGAGCAATAAGTGCTTCTTATTAAGCAACTGGGTTTGAACAAAAACCTGCAGCCATTGCAGCCCTCCAGGAATGACTTTGCCCACCTCAGTTCTAGAGCCTATCCACTGAACTTAAAATTCACTGAGGACTACAGTGCCTTCACAGTTCTAAAATACACTTAAATGTTACCCATGCTTACATTTTCTAACTTTTTTTGGGGAGGGGGCTTATACAAGTTTGGTGTATTATGTGAAATTGTCTCTGTGCTGGTCATTAAAGGAGGAGGCAAAACTGCAGGGTCTACAGAAGTGCCCAGTTGATGAATTCTGACCACATACTTCTTGTTGCTACTCTTGGGATCCAGCTTAGGTCCAGATGGTTACCACCTACTAGGAAAACAAGCCTGGACTTGGCCAGACTCCAAGACCAGGCTGTTTCTAATGAGTTTGCACGCAGTTTGTGTGAGGAACTTGCAGATTTGGGTACGACTGCCAATCCCAATGTGATGTGAGAGACCTTCCGTGACAAGACCCTGAAGGTTGATGAGGGTTGTGTTGGTGTTACCGGTGTTCCCAGAAGGAGTTGTTTCATCTCGCATGCCACCCTGGATATCATCGAGAGGAGTTGCATATCATCGAGAGGAGTTGCAGTGCATGGCTCAATGGCAACTCTCGTCTGCACCGGGAACTGAGAAGATCGGCTGCGAGGGCTCTGAGGGGAGATAAAGAGGCATCTGTCAGAGGAATCTGTGAGCAAGTGACACACCATCTGTGGTTTAGCGACCCACGTCCTGCTTACAGAGGAATCGAAGCATTACGCACATCTGAATCTGTTCCTCAGAGAGTTGCAGTCAGGGCAGCTGATGGAATGGTTTTTATGGATGACACTGCAGTTGTGACC
The DNA here is from genome assembly GCA_026402145.1 of Polypterus bichir lapradei. Lineage (NCBI taxonomy): Eukaryota > Metazoa > Chordata > Cladistia > Polypteriformes > Polypteridae > Polypterus > Polypterus bichir. The sequence continues at coordinate 35,337,600 of JANRMT010062790.1, read as the reverse complement.
CGCTGGGATGGCAACTTTGAGCAGTTATTCAAAGCTCATCCTCCGGCTAGGACGTTGGATATCTCTGGGTCCACAGTTCTTGAGGCTGATCCTCCAATTAGCTGTGAACCACCCAATCTCACTGAGATTGCACAGGTGTTGAACCAGCTGGGGGGGGGGGGGGGTTAAGGCTGTAGGGATCTGTGGTATCCAGGGTGAACTTCTCTAGGCTGCTGGTAAGGCTGTCCTCCTGGCATTGCAAGCAATCTTTCCCTCCATTTGGGAGACTGTCATCATCCCAACTGACTGGAAAACGGGACTTAACGTCCCTTTCTGGAAAGGGAAGGGTGATTGCCTGGATTGCAGCAACTACAGGGGGATAACACTGCTCTCGGTGCCAGGTAAGGTCCTTGCTACGGTTGTCCTCAATAGGATCTGTGATCACTTGCTCACCTACCAGTGACCGGAACGGTCTGGTTTTATGCCTAAGAAGTCTACCATCAGCCCCATCCTAGCACTGAGGGTTCTCATGGAGTGCAAATATCAGCAGAGATTCTTTGCAGCCTTTGTCGATTTTCACAAAGCATTCGACTCAGTTGATCAAGTTGCCCTGTGGGACATCCTAAGGGTTCGCAGGATCCCCTCGAGGTTGCTGGATATCATGGCTGGCCTGTACATTGGTACTGTGAGTGCTGTGCAGAGTGGAGGCAGGACCTCTGCGTTTTTCCCAGTTGATTCTGGGGTCCGTCAGGGGTGTGTTCTTGCTCCTACTCTGTTCAATGCTTGTATGGACTGAGTGTTGGGCAAGGTCATGGGGTCCAGCGGCTATGGGGCATCTGTTGCTTGAGAGACCGAGTGAGGAGTCTGAGTGTCTAGGCTTGAGAGTGTCCTGGATAAAAACCACAATCCAGGCCTTTAATGACCTCTTGGGCACAACCATCAGTAGCGTGCCTGTTTGTGGAGAGAGTGTTGACCTTGTCGAGAGGTTTACTTACCTTGGCAGTGACATTCATGTCTCTGCTGACTCTTCCTATGAAGTCAGTAGACGGATTGGGAGAGCATGGGGGGGGTCATGAGGTCACTGGAAAGGGGTGTCTATGCAAAAGGACGAAGGTCCAGGTCTTTAGATGCACAGAAATTTTGCGTAAGAACGTTTCCACATTCAAATCGCGATGTATAAAACCTAAACTTGGCGTAAAGCCACGCACATTTCCACGGTACCTCATACCCTGTCATACACAAGTTCTCCGCTCGGTTTTGCAGACTGGCGACACCCAGCGTCATAGCAGTGCTACTGTTCCTGTGTGGTTTATCTTTCTTTTTCAGATCCACTACACTGAAATTAACCGCATATTGTTTATTAGTTTAATGCATCTGATTGTAATTAACCAGTAACAATATAATGGTCCACGGAATGGTCAAACTATTCTAAATACCATAGCTGCTTTAGCGTTGTTACTCTCACTGCACCTTCTTCTTCTTCTTCTTTGAGCTGCCCCCGTTAGGGGTTGCCACAGCAGATCATCTTTTTCCATATTACTCTTACTGCACCACTCGGAGCAGCTGATCGGAAAGAGAATTATCGGTATACAGCATCAAGCACACGCTGCCTCAGCCATGCTTCCTATTTGAACTGCTTCTCACATGGCAAACGCTTCAAACCTTTCCTGTACAGACCTCTCAGTTCAGAAAGAGTTTCATCCCATGAGCTCTAAACACACTCAATCAATCCATCAACTGCTCCTTGTAGAACTGTCTGTACTTATAAGTACAATCACCTCACTGTAAACTTGCACTACAGTTATAATATTGCACAACCTGAGCCACTTTATAAAGCGCATATTTACATATGATAAAAATATCATTTTTAAGATGAAATGCAGCAAAATATGTTTATTATATAGATAAAACTTTAACTTCATTTAAATAATCTATATTGTTAATGATTGAAGGACACAGTGTTGCTACGCTAGCAAGGATCTGACGCTCCGCTTCCTTCCTTGCACTGCATGCTTCACTGGGACTGGTGTGAAGGACAGAATAATTAAACATGTACTACGAAGATATTTCAATGTTCCCTAAAAGTTTTGAAGAATCGATGTTATAAACTTACAGATGGCTTGACGTCTATTACAGAGCTGATTGTGTGGCGATCAGTTACTTGGAGAAAGAAAAGGAAGGACAGGAATTAGAGGTTAGTACGTTTGAAAGAGACGGTACTGCAGGGGCGGCCTTAGACATGTGCAAACTGTGCACCTGCACAGGGCCGCCACGCCAATATATATTGAATATAAAACAGAAAGAGAAAATAACAACACAGCTGAAAACACAGCGGCAAATTTCGGCAAAAGTTAAACGCTTGTGTCACAAGCACGAGGCGGCTATGCAGTGTCCGCAACGGATGTGGCCATCCGCTGTGCACAAGATACCATATTGACATTGGCGGGCGAAGGGGCCACCGATTCTTTTTCTGCCCAGGGCCGCTACGAGCGTAGAGCCGCCCCCGAGTACTGCTGGAATTAATTATTTCATCGAAGGTTGCGCACAATCACTGCGCCACCGTGTCCCCATGTTTAATAATGTGCTGTAACTCCTATCATCATGAAAATGATATCAAGTATACATCTTAGTATTTTAGTTATTCAGAGAGCTGTAATATCACGAATGTAATGGATTCTGTGTCCTGTCCGAAGAAGAGAACGCCTGAAAGCACGTAATAATTCACACACATAGAGCACATAGAAGAATAAATACAAAACAAAGCATTTAACATGCTGCTTTAGTTACAATGTGATTTGAGAATCTGGTTAATTTAAATGATTTTAAGATGAAGTTTATGATGTTCTACTTTAATGACAAAATAAACTTCGTGATTAAAGTGGAAATTTCGAGATTGAAGTTGACATTTCATACTTTTTCCCCACTGTGTGCCTTTTTTTTTTTCTCTGTACCCTAATAAGCTTTCATATGACACTCAGATGGATGGATGGACTCGCCTTTTCACGGCGACTTTGATATGTGACAACTTCTTTTATTTCGGGCACTGTGCGACTTTGTGAACTTGAGCTTTCGAGTTTCTCCGACACGCTATGTCATTCGATCAACTTCCTTTTGTCATTTATACCACTGTTTAAACCAACAAATAGTACGTTTTTCTTTGCCTCCACTTGGTATTCGCTGAAATTCTTCCATTTTCCCTCTTGCTTTTCCCATTGCCTTTTCACAGAACACTGAGCTTAAGAGCTATTTATATTGATTTGCATATTCAAAGAGGTGTAATTCTGGGAGGAGTTGGGGTGGGACAGCAGGCGCGTGCACGAGCGTTACTTTTCACGCTGACCGGGATTTATGTAGCGGAAGTTGGCGAACGCACAGATTTATGCATCAGGATTTTTTTGAGCGTAAGCACATTTCGGCTTTTGTGCTTACGTCATGTTATAGTGTGAGTTCTACGCACGGCGTTATGCATGAGGCCCCTGGTGCTTCCTGTCTTGTTATATGGTTGAGAGACATGGACGCTATCCATTGACCTGAGATGAAGACTGGACTCCTTTGGTACTGTGTCTGTCTGGAAAATCCTTGGATACCATTGATTTGACTTTGTGTCGAATGAGCGGTTGCTCATGGAGTCCCGAATGAGGCACATTACCTGCATTGTGAGGGAGCTTCAGTTACGGTACTGTGGCCATGTGGCGCATTTCTCCGAAAGTGATCCGGCTCATAAGATCCTCATTGTTTGGGACCCGAGTGGCTGGACCAGGCCAAGGGGCCGCCCACGTAACACCTGGCTGCAGCAGATAGAGGGTCATTTCTGGAGGGTGTGACTGGACCGTGTGTCTGCCTGGGAGGTTGAAAACCGGGATCCCGAGTTGTTTCATCGTGTAGTGGGTGTGGCAACGCACTGTACCAGTGCATGCTCCCCAACTTGACTTGACTTGGTCTGCAAATCTGTTTTTGGCTCATTGGGCTAGCTTTGTTGGACTTGCAGTGTTCTTAGTCTTGCAGAGAAAGACTATAATGTGTATGTCTGGAGACACCCATGAGTGACTTTCCTTTTAAAGTGGATGGTAACAATTAGATTGGTTACTGAGTGTGGGTCAGTATAATAAACAGGATGTCTCTGGTTCACCGATGGACTAGGCCAGGCTGCTAAAGGTCCAAATGTCCCTGCCTCTTCAGGTAATTTGCATAAACCACATAGGCTCCAATTTAGGTTTTATCCAGAATCCTATCTCGGACAAAAAAACTCAAAAAATAGAACCCAGCTAATGAAGCACTATAAGTACTCAGGTCAAGGGAAATGTAGTTGATTTTTAATAGTTACCAAACTGGTTTGATTGAGGGGAAGAGCCTAGATTGATAGGAGCTCCCCCGTCAGAAATCAGCCATTAAGAATAGATCCTCAGTAACGGAGGAGCTGCCTGGTTGGCTCTTCCAGAGAAAGAAAAGTCTGAATAGAATTTCGACATACATTTCGGAGGTAAATATGAAATCCCTCTATAGCAGTGGTACTGAACCTGCAGCTCTTTTAAGTCCTACTTAAGAAAAAAATCTTTAAAAGAAAAATCTTTAAAAAATAATAAATAAAACACATTTTCAGCAGAATTCATTTCATTCTCATTCTCACAGATAAATTTATTACTCCCTTACCCCTCAACAGCCTGAAAAACACAATCACAATTTACCTCAGATCTTGCACTAGGAAAACTAGCATGAATATTGGGAAACTTAACATTTGTGGCAGCCCCTGGTATTCTTAAATCAAGATGCAGTAACTCCTAGGCTGTGCTTTATCTTTATTTACTTCAAAATAACATTATACATGTTTATTAAAGTTACACCAGCATGACCACCATGAAAACTATAAACAAAAGAAAATATACATTTTTAACATTTTGCACACACATTTGCCCATTTCACAGATGAGCATTTGTCTTCCGTTATCTTCTCACTTTTAGTTAATACAGCAAAGAAGCCGAAACGGCAAGTAAACTAACTTGTACATCAAATTAAAAATAGCAAGTACATACTTGAAGCAAAAATACACCCTATACAGTTCAATAACTTAATCAAATAGAAACATAACGAAGTTCAATAGCTTAAACATAAACAAACTAAGTGTTCAAGGAAAAAAAAGAAGGAAAAAAAAAGTAAAAGGTCACTACCAGTTTCTCCATACAATCTGTATCCCACCATTGCATTTAGCAAAACTGGCTAAAGAACATAAGAACCACAAATATGAAGAGGAATACCGGGCATTTAAAGAGTTCTGGAAACTCGAGTTTTTCTTTGTGTCAGGCAGTGCAGGAAAATGCACGTGTCCGCTTTTTGATAACGCCATTTTGTAGTTTAAAAAGTCCAATTTGCAGCACCATCATGAAGCTAAACATCCAAAGTTGAGCACCAGCTTTCTAAAGGGTGGACAGCTATGGGCCAAAAAGCTGGCAAGACTCAGACACAACGGAACTGCTCAGAAAAAAAGTCTTCCACACTAATATTAGTGAAAGAGCAATAAAGGTGTCTTACAAAATCTCACATGAACTGAAGAAAAAGATGAAGCCATATTCTGATGAAGCAGTGCAAATTGGTTGCCTGTTAAGTGTTTTTTCTTAACAAAAAGACCTGGAACTAGAGGCAAACAAATTTAACTTTCAGATTCTACTGTGGCTAGGTTCGAATCCCGTAAATGCCGAAAGGGACTCTGCTCTGTTGGGCCCTTGAGCAAGGCCCTTAACCTGCAATTGCTGAGCGCTTTGAGTAGTGAGAAAAGCACTATATAAATGCAAAGAATTATTATTATTATTATTGCATATATTCTCAATGACAAACTATCATCTGCAGAGTTTGCCAGTCTTGGAATGGACAAAAGCCTGGATGTCAGTGATACACCACAATAACTAATCTTTATCTGAGCAATCACCAGAGAGTTTGACATTACTAAAGAAGTGCTTGACATGGTTCCACTGAAAAAAAACGAAACAATAGGTCTGGTGATCAAAAATGCTGTACTATAAAATGCTGCAAAGTTTAACATTGGACTAGAAGAAAATCACAGTATTTACAACAGATGGCGCTCCAGCAATGCTTTATAAGAGAACTGGGGCCATGGCTTTGCCAAAAGCGACACTGAAAAATGGAGGAGTTGCTGAGGGCATTTTCTCATACCACTGCATTGTGCATCAGCAAGCCTTATTTGTGAAGTTCAATAGTCTGAATGATATGATGGCAAATGTAATCGAAGTGGTTAAGTACATCAGGGCCCATGCAAGAAACCACTTGAACTTTAAACTGATATGTGAAGAGTTTAATTTGGTATTGCACATTAAGATTAGATGGATATCTAAAGGACGTATTTTGCATATTTCATGGACCTGCTTGAACCACTGAAAGCCTTTATTGACAGCCAAAGGGAGGCTTCCAGATTTTCTTTTTTAGATGACAAAGAGTGGGTACATTCTGTTGATTTGCTATGTGACATTACACAGCACTTGAATGAACTTAAATCTCAGCTTTTGGAATTTGGCGGGGCATCTTCAAGACATCTCCAGACTTGGAAGACGCATCATCTCAATATTTCCATCCACGTACCATTGTGAAGCAGCTTTCTCTATACTTTCAAAAATAAAATGCTGCAACCGAAACAGATTGACTCAGCAGCACACAACAGAGACCCATCAAATTGCTGTTTCTAGTGTAGAGCTCGACTACAAATCCCTTGTGCAACAGAAGGGGTGTCAGAAATCGCACTGTGAGTGAGGTAAGTAAAATGTTGCTCTTCTAATAACCTCTTCTAGTCCAAAATACTAATGTAGGCTTCAGTAGAATTGAAAGTCAGTTTCCTTTTTCTTCAGCAGGGAATGAAGGCGCAAGAAAGGGGAACGTCAAAGAGAAACTGTCATTCATCAGCAATGTGCTATATGTTACCTGCTGTTTTGGTCTGTGAAAAATGATTGGCATTGTGCTGTCAGTTTCTTACCTGCTGTTATGGGCTATGATGATCAGCAATGCTGTCTGTTATGCTGTTGTAGGCTGTGAAGCACAGCAACGTGCTGTTTTTTTGCTGTTATGGACTTAAGCACTTGAAAATCATTTAATAATTTTGAAACTATGCAAGTAATGTTGGAATTTGTGATTGCAGTGATAAATTACAGTTGTTACATCATGCTTTTCATGCCTTAAAAACATAAATTTATTCTAAAATGCATAATGGTTTCAAGGAGGAAAAGGGACGTTTTTGGCTTGCAGCTGTTGCAAAAATATTTTTTGTCATTGTGGCTCCTGAGTAGTGCACAGTTCAATACCACTGCTCTATAGCATCAATCTCCACATAGTATGACATGGATATCTGACCAAATAATAAAGAGATTTATTTTATTAGGTGAAACAAAAAATGTTTTAAATGCAAAACGGAGTAAACGCCGAAGTAGTTGAGGCCAAAATGTAAAATCCCAAGGCATGGCAGAGAGTGCATATACTTACTAATTGTAAGTAGCCTGGGGGTTCTTTGGCATTTCTCAAAATTTTAAATCTAAACTAATGCAACACCTCAAAGTAGTGCTTACAGTAAAGTTGGTGGCTTTTTTGAAATGCAATGAACAAAGATGTTAACCTGGCCTGACAGAGAGCAATCCTCTGATTATGAATAAACAGGCAACAGCTGAAAAAATCTTCTAAATAGAATCCATTTGTGTTGCGTTTGCATAGGGCACATTGCTTGTGTTTTTAATAAAAAAAAAAAATAAAAAAATCCATAACCCAATTAAAGGGAAGGACCTTTCTGTAAAATTAAACTATAAATTACATTCAAAGACATCAATGAATTAGTAATAAAATGGAATGATCAGTTGTTGAAGGTGCTGTGTGAATAACTAAATTAGAAATTAGAAATGCAAACATTCCATGCCAGAATATAGCCACAACATTTACCACATACTTTATCGATATACCACAATGCTTATCTGAACTGTATTTGCTGCTGTTATGCCATATAGTGTGCTGTTATGCAATAATCAATTGATAGGAAGATATCATAGCAGACAAAACGTACTTCTCAAAAGTCTGGAGCCAAGCAGTTTCGATGGTCTATGCGTTTGTGTCTGTTGCTTCTGTTGCTGCACTCATTACAATGTACAAATGGACTACTACTGAGCTCCTAATTTGATAACGGTAATTTTAGCTTTTTATTTTCTCTTTTTTTTTTTTCTAGTTTTTTTTTTTTTTTTGTTCCTTCCCTGCAGCCCGGCTCTTTAAAGTGCAAGGACTGGAGGACATTGGGGACGAATTTTTAGGATGAAACCCTGGGGTTGTAGCCTCTTTAGTGGTAGCTTTTCAATGAGTTTGTCCCCAGACATGTATTCTAATTCATGACAGACATTATTAGGTAGGTAAGTTAATGTTAACAATAGAGATGTCTGCACACATGGGCATACCAGAATTTTCATGCTAAAAATTCCACATCTGCAGAATACAGACAAGTAAAGAGTTCATGTCAAGATATTATATTGTGTTCATCATAGATTTCACGTGTTTCCACTACTAAAGTATGCTTTGTATTTGAGTTGCATGTTTGACAAATAAATCCCTCCATTTTCTATCTGAAGATTGCTGGGAACCATTGACTACTAGCATTAGGTGCAAGGTGGGAGTCAAATCTGTACCAGGTGCTAGTCCATTATACACACACGAATACTCCCTCTGGGGCTGTTTAGAATTTCCCCAAACCTAAGCTGCTTAACTTTTTGAATGCGCAGTTTGGAGCATGCAGACTGCACTTGGGCAATTTTTTGATTGTGGTATATATCCAGCACTGTAGAAATCTAAGGTTTCAGGAACTCTGACAAAGTGACCATTAGGTTCTTGGTCTTCTGTTACTAAGGCCCTTCTCCCATGATTTTCTTTTTGGCTGGGTACCCAGCTCTAGGAAGAGTTGTGGTTGTTTCAGACTCCTTTCATTTAAGAATTATGAAGGCAACTGTGCTCTTGGGAACATTGAATGCAGCTAGAATTTTTTATGTTATTTATCACTTGCTCACCTACCAGTGATCAGAGCAGTCTGGCTTTAGGCCTAAGAAGTCTACCATCGATTGCATCCTTGCACTCCATGAGGGTTCTCATGGAGCACAAATATAAAAATCAGCAGAGTTTCTTTGCAGCCTTTGTTGATTTTTCATAAAATGTTTGACTCAATTGATCGAGTTGCCCTGAGACTTCACGGGATCCTCTCAAAGTTGCTCAATGTTATGGCCATCCTGTAAACTGGTACTGAGTGCTGTGCAGTGTGGAGTTAGGACCTCTGTGTTTTTCCCAGTTGATTCTGGGCTTTGCCAGGGGTGTGTTCTTTCTCCTACTGTGTTCAGAGCTTGCAAGGACTGAGTGTTGGGCAGGGTCGTGGGGTCCAACATCTGCAGGGTCATCTGTTGGTGAAGAGAACTTCACTGATCTTGACTTTGCCGACAATTCTGTGATGTTCGCAGAGTCAATGGAGGGGTGAGCAAGGAGTCTGAGTGTCTGAGCTTGCGAGTGTCCTGAATAAAAAAAGATCCAAACCTTTAATTACCTCTTGGGCACAGCCATCGGCAGTGTGACTGCCTGCAGAGAGAGTGTCGACCTTGTAGAGAGGTTTACTTAATTTGGCAGCAACATTCATATCTCTGGTGACACATCCTGTGAAGTCAGTAGATGGATTGGGAGAGCATGTAGGGGCCATGAGGTCGCTGGAGAGGGGTGTGTGGCACTACCAATATCTTTGCAAAAGGACAAAGGTCCAAGTCTTTAGAGTCCTGATGCTTCCCGTCTTGCTATATGGTTGCACGACATGGACGCTATCCAGTGACCTTGAAGTTGACTGGACTCTTTGGGTATTGTCTCTTCAGTTACCGCTGGTTTGACTTTGTGTCAAATGAGCGTTTGCTCATGAAGTCCCAAATGAGGCTCATTACCTGCATTGTGAGGGAGCATCAGTTACGGCACTATAGCCATGTGGCACGATTCCCCAAGGGTGATCTGGCTTGCAGAATCCTCATTGTTGAGGACCTGAACAGCTGGACCAGACCAAGGGAACACCCACTTAACACTTGTCTATGGCAGATAGATGGTCATTTTTGGAAGGTGGGACTGAACCGCATTTCTACCCGGGAGGTTGCCAACCAGGATCCCAAGCTGTTTCATCGTGTGGTGGGTGTGGCAACGTGCTGTACTAGTGCATACTCTTCAACCTGACCTGATCTGTGAAGAAGTAACAGCATTTCCCTCATATACTTCTTTAGATGGGTTATCAGTTTTTTTATGAGGCCTGCTTTTTCCAAGGGTAAAAGAAAGTTACTTAAGCAATATCATGTTGTTCAAGTAAGTAGTTCAGTATTCATTATGCAGACACAGTAGTACTGGCAATTTATTACTTGCAGTTGTGGGTGAGTAGTCTGTTGGTGACCAGAGACAAACATAGGGGGTGTTCCCTTTCAGCATGTCACTGTCATTTAAAGATATGGTTGATTGGAGTGGTTAGGGCATAAGCAGTTCACAGAAACCATCATAGATGTCAACAGTCTCACAGAGGTGGAATGCTTTGGCATCTCACAGATACAAAAGGTATTTCTACAGTGATTACTGCAGAGTCAAAATGAAGTTTAAAAAGTTGGTAAGGCACAAAAGATGAAATTTGGTATTTTAAATGTGGATTAAGAGTGCTGCAGAAAAGAATCCTGTAAATAAAAGGAAGAATAGGCACTTATTGCATTCCTTAAGAGACACATATGACTTAACCAACAGCTCAAAACAGACAAATGGGCTATGGAAAATTAAAATACACAGTAAGAGTAGTAAGAAAAGGCACAAGACCTGAAAGTTGGCTGGGAATGTAACAAACAAGGAAGGCTTTTTATCAGTGATGTGCACTCTGCCACAACAGCAGAGCTGAGTAATCTTGGCAGTTTAACACTGTCACTCAAGACCGTACTGCTTGTTCTTGTCCATAGCAACAAGTGGTAACAGAGCAGCTGACAGGGAGGTGGCACTTAAAATGTTAGCTTGCAACCAAGAACAGAATTTCAGTGAGATGTATGCAAGTTGTATTTAATTACATATTTAATGTGCATTTTCATTTTGGTCCTGCGGTGGTTTGGCACCCTGCCCGGGATTTGTTCCTGCCTTGTGCCCTGTGTTGGCTGGGATTGGCTCCAGCAGACCCCCGTGACCCTGTGCTCGGATTCAGCGGGTTGGATAATGGATGGATGGATTTTCATTTTGCGTGATTTTTTTTTTTTTTAATTGAATTTCATGCCACTACAACCTCTTCTTTGTCCATCCCTCCTCTTATGATAAATAAACCTTCAGTAAGGTAACCATTATCACACACATGACTGTAGAACCCACTGTGTTTACTACTTATTTCTCCTCCTTGTTAGTTAAGATATTTGATTGGTGCTTTAACTCATTATTCACAGTATACTTGCCTCCAGTTAGTGAGAATACATGCATAACCATTACATGTTACCATATTTGATGTGTTTATCATGAAGGTTAACTAAATGGTTTATATAATGCGAAGCACAGTATTTAGCTCTGGGGTCCAGTGTAGTATTCACATGTTCGGCTGATTTGTGCATGGGTTTTGCTCTATGTATGCTGCTCTTTTCTTCACCCCAGAGATGTGTGTGTTAGGTTTACTGGTGACTGTCCATTGCCACCATTCAGTGTTGTTATATGCATTTTAGTCATAGCTACCAGGTCCTTCAAAAAAAGTATAGCCACCATTCTCTGTGTTTTTCTAGTTGTTCATGCCAATTATTCTGTTTCTCCATACCCTCACCCAGTTTTTTCTTATGCTACATTAGCCACTTTATTATAGCTGAATGTAATGCTTTTGGAGATTTGAGTATTCAGATTTAAATGGTTGTGATTGCCTGGTTTCTTTGTTACTAAGATCATTTGGTGTTATTGGTGATGTTGTCACATTAATATTAACCAACCCACCCAATCCCCTCCAAACCAGAATCTTTTTTCAAATATAATTGATTTCCTGTGCCTGCTTTGCTTAGTCCTGGCCTGTGGCATTAGGTGCCTATCTTAATCACATTACGACAAGACCACTTTTATCTATTCTTCTAGCTAATTTAATTTCTGCAGTAGTGCTAACCAGTTCATCAGTGCTTATGCTTGACTATTACTGACAAAGGACTAAGCCTTCTCAAGCCTGTGTTACGTGACGCCCACGGATTTGTTTTTCTAAATTTGTCAGAGGTGAAGTTGCACAACTGAACCAATTTTTGATGAAGTGATTGCACATGTCGTCAACTCCAAAATGTGGGCCAAATGCTTGTGTCTGCAAATATATATAACTTTCCATAGCAATAGATGAACATTATCCTTTGCTTACTATATATGCATTACAGATTCAGTTGAAATTGTTTTTATAATGAGTAATCTCCACCAAAAATGATGATTGTATTCATGCTATCATTCAAATTTCCAAATGAAAATCAACACCTTGATCTCTTTTTATTTTTCTCTTACTTTTAACTAAACGTTTCATTTATTTGTTCTTTTTTTTTCTTATTTTTATCTAAATGATACATTTATTTGGGTAGCTGTTAACTAGGTTGTGAATTGCAAGGCTTCCAGTCTTTTAGAACCACTGGTGGTATCTACATCTTTCTGGATTTCAAAAAGTTTTTTTTTATTTGTGAAGCTGCCAACTGAAACTTGGGATCATGCCCTATAACTAAATGAAAAGTTTATATAACAACCAAAAAATGACGGGGAAGAGGTTAAATAATTTATGAACAAAGTTTGTCCTTGTTTTGTGGACATAAAGGGTAATAGACAAATTTTCAAAGAAATGGCTAAGTATAAATCTCTGTGAAGAAGGTGAAGGCAAAACATGGGGCTGACACAGCCACAGTGTTATTGCTAGCTTGTGAGACACTGTCATCACCAAACGTTAAACTTGAATATGCTGCAAATTGGTTACTTGAAAGTAAATAGCCATTAAGCTTTAAAGAACCCTGAAACTAGCATACAAAGGGTTCTTGAGGACATGAGAGCCATGACAGCAATGGGCAGTTGTTGTTGGGGGAATGTGGCCTGCACACATGAATGTCATATATCATTAAAAAATGTAGAATGTCTGCTTTTATGTGAAATTTGAATTATCTGTCTGTAAAGTTGATGTTTAAGCTGACAACTTACATGCTGCCAGACAAGTATGAACAATTATATCAATAGCCGTCCCTTGTCTGAGATGGCACGCAAGACTCGCATGTCTTTGAAAAGGCATTCACCATTTTCACATGAAAATTGAAACCTCTTGATACCTAAAACTAATCTATGATAACTTTAAAACCAGATTTACCTGTGAACCTATAAATGTGACTTTGCTGGTGCTGACTTGCTTAATCAGATGTAGTTAAAGTGGGCACAGTCTTATTGATGTCTTTAGTTCTTGCCCAATGATTTGACCAAGGAAACATTGTACATTCTAGGTCCATTTTGGAATGTTTTTGCAAAACTTTTAATCTGCTAATCTTTAAAGTGGATATATTTTTGTCAGTTTTCAAGTTTCCAGTGTTGCGTACTTGACTAAAGCTGCAGTTTTGTCTACCAGAGCTTATATGTGAGGATTTGTGTGTTTTAGGAGTGTGACACAGTTTGAAGCTGTTGCATGACTGGAAGCCAGCAGCTGCAGGTCTAACAGAAGGAGCTTATGCTGTCACGTGTTTAGCTTTCCTATTCATTTTGGAGGAAGAAACATGAAAGCTAAAGATTTACTTAACAAGCAGGTTATTACCCAAGCAGCATCAGCCACTACAAATTTGAATGTTAATGCATTTGCTCAAGCCACAAGTATAGAAACAATTTTATCCTTTGAACCGTAAGCAACAGTGATGCTTATTCTTTGTCTGCTTCCTGTGGTCTCAAGGTTTCTCTAGCACACTTGGTTTAGTCTCACTTTTAAGTCTATTCTATAATTACAGTTTTCTCAGATCACACATCATGATTTCCTGTTGTTAGCATAAAATCAGTTTACTGCATTCTAGTGATCTGTTAACTGTTCAGTGAGATGAATGTGTTCTTTTTCTTGGGGTTGGTCTTTTTTCTGTATGTTGCTTTCCTTACAGAGACTGAAGCCTGTGCAACACCCACACCCATATCTGTTAATGACTGTCTTCCTCAGCTCAAAGAGTTGAAGTATTCAAGTCTTTATTACAGAACACACTCTAGACATTTGGGAGTCTTATACAGAAAGCAAAGTAAACCCAAGCAGAGTTGATACATAGAGATTACGGAGCTCGTATTTGTATTGATTTGTAAAGGAAGGAGTTATTTGCCATTGGCTTCAAGGGTGCACATAAATCCAACCTTTTGGTTTAAGTTTGTCCATCAATTTTGGTAAAACTTATTTATAGTCACTCTCCACTCTGAACAAGGAGATAATGCAGTTCAAGACCAGACGCCTCAGTGTCTGGGACGTGCCAGCAAGTGTGTAATGTGATTATGATAGCTTAGTACTTTATCAAAGGAACAGACCCAGTTGCTGTCTAATGGATCAGTGCACTCACTCCCACAGAAGACTACTCCTTTAGTTTCCTTGTAAATTTTACTTTGGTTATGGAGGGTTCATGTTAAATGTGCACTCAGAGCTGCAGTGAAAGTCATACTTGCCATGCTACTTACTCCTACATACCCAAATGGACAAACTTCTCAGGCCCTCCTGGACAAAAATGGTCCACTTTGATCTCATACATCTGAATCATAAATATGTACAGGTAGCACATTGCTACAATAAGTATTGAGTATTTATTAGTAATTGCATTTTTAACTGAGATTTTAAGTGATTTGGAAAAGATAATCTATTGATCCTATTATAGTGCTGGTGGTTTTTTTTGGTTTTTTTTTTTGGAGTCAATGAGAAAATAGCAATAAAGTAATGTATAAATTAATCCTCTGCATTTGAGATAAGCAAGAAGGGAATAAGATGAGAGGAAGACATGATGGTTTTGATAGCAGAAAATAAGTGAGATGTGCATTTCAGACTACCATCAGGAAGCAGAAGTGAGGATGAATTAATTAAAGTGAGAGGTGGTAAACTTGGAGCTGGGGGATCCTTTAAGAAGACTGACCATCTCTTCTACTTCCCATTTTATTCCCATTAGGTACAACTCTGAGCTGCTACAGAAGGTTATATCTATGGCTGAGGGCATTGACTTAGGAGAGATGCCATCATATGAGCTAGTACCAGGTTCTGCTACAAGAAAGAGAACTGCCACTTCAAACAGTAGTAAGTACAATTTTTCCCTATCGTGTTTTTGTTCTAATACATTGTTTTCTTCTTTTACCACTTCGGTTCCAAAGTTGCTGCTATCAGTTTTTTTTTTTTAAATATGTTTTAGTTTTGCAAGCTTTGTGTTCAACAGGAATACCCATCATTTTAGTGATCTGAGGGAATTTAAAATTACTTTATTACCTTCCTGTGTATGCCACAGGTGTACCTGTTTCTGTACAAGTATGCATAATATTTGCCTTTAAGGCAATAAGTGACAAAATGACCCAGATACTGAATTGAAGCCATTATAATGAAAACTGTACATAGACCGTGGGACCAGGGGGAGGCACAGGTTTTGCTTTTGCTTATTACTGGTTAGCCAGTGATTACAGTAAAACTGAAGTAGTTTCACTTTGCTTGTCAGTCAAATGTCTAAATACCTTTGAGCTCCTGAAAATAGGGGGACCATGAATAAAAATGTCTGTCATTCTTAAACGGTCCATGCAATATTTTTAATAAACCTCTTAAATTAAAGCTGAAAGTCTACACTTCAGTCACCTCACGATTGCTTTATTTCAAATCCAAAATTCGGAAAATTGTGTGACTGTCCAAATACTTATGGACCTGACAATATAATCACTTCACTGACTCTTCAGTTACAGCTTTTTATCTTATAATAGGTTGTGTTTATCTATGTCTTGTTTCCCCATTATTTTTGTCTGGACCATTTGCTGAGAAATTAGAAAAAAATAGTCCAAAAGGAATGTATAGTTCTGCTACACCCTTTATTTCTACTCGCCAAAAAAACTTTTAACAGCTCCCAAAAATGTCAAGTTAATGAGTTTCATGATTGTGAAATCACATGTCAAACAACTTTTAGCATCACTTTCATGAAACTGTATGTGAGGGGAAACCTAATCAGTACATTTTTATATTTTGTGATGCTATATTTTGCATAACTGACTGAACAAGATGTAGGAGCCAGACAAGGACAGTGGTGGTGTGGTATGTGTTAGTCAAATGTCAATATTGGAATATCATTGTACTATGTACATGTGGCAATAAATCTGAAACGAAAACGTAGTGTTGTATTTAAAAAAAAAAAGCCAAAACTATTATTTACCTGCATATCGTTTAATTTAGTATCATATTAAATGAGTTTACACTAACAATCGATACTAAGCATTGGTGCTTTTTCCAGTGTTTGATGTGCATGCACAATGAGAAAAGTGCTGAGAAAACGGGGGTCACCAAAAAAACACAAGTCATCCACTAGAGCGAAGCCACAGTGACACAGAATGAAGTGTATTTTTATTTTTTCTGTAGCGCATGCTGAGTTGTTCTTGTTTAGAAGATGTTACGGAAATGAGAATGGCATGTTTGAATGAGTAAACTAAATTACTAACATATTGTTTCTTGTTGTTAGACATTTATTTTTGTTGCTAGTCCATTTTGTAATCTTATAATTTGATACCAATACAAAGTCATGATTTTGTATGAATCCTCTTTAAAACACACCCAAAATGACCCAACCCAGCACCCCTAGGGTGTTCCCTCCAAGATATATTACTGGAAATGCAGTAATCTCTGACCTGTATGCGTATGTCTTGTGTTTGGGATTTTAAAATCCAAGGTATTTGGTTAACATTTTGCACAAACAGCCAGAATTATGTACAGTGCATCTGGAAAGTACTCACAGCATATCACATTTTCCACATTTTGTTATGTTACAGCCTTATTCCAAAATGGATCAAATTCATTTTTTTCCCTCAGAATTCTACATACAACACCCCATAATGACAACATGAAAAAAGTTTACTTAAGATTTTTGCAAATTTATTAAAAATAAAAAAATTGCCAAAGGTGCATCGACAAAGTATTGAGCAAAGGCTGTGAATACTTATGTACATGTGATTTCTCAGTTTTTTTATTTTTAATAAATTTGCAAAAACCTCAAGTAAACTTTTTTCACGTTGTCATTATGGGGTGTTGTGTGTAGAATTCTGAGGAAAAAAATGAATTTAATCCATTTTGGAATAAGGCTGTAACATAACAAAATGTGGAAAAAGTGATGCACTGTGAATACTTTCCGGATGCACTGTAAATGTAAACTTCATGTCAAATAACAGTAGCTCAAAATTGGAAGTTTTAATCTTTGGTGTATTTTGCTGAGCGTTGGAAGATTGCGTAGATGACACTAACTCTAGAATGTCTGTTAGGCTGGTTGGAAAATGAGGATTAAAATATGCAGATGTGTTCTCCTGTTTAGTGTTAGGGTGCCTTTTTCTTTTTCCTGTTCTTGCCCTCTTTCTGTGCTGTCTCTGGGTTTCTTGCTTTCTCAGCACAGCAAATGCAATGTGGCTTAACATGTGGCCGATTCTGCCTGGTTTATTTTTTTTTTTTTAGCCTTATTTCAACATGTAAGAAACGGGAATAACCGGGAATCTGAGCAGTGGATGGGTAAGCTTTATTCAGCTAGATTAGATGTATTTAGAAAAAGAAGAAAACAACAGTTCTTAGTTTACACTCACATGGATTCACCTTCCATTTTAGCAAACACCAAGAATTTAGGGCGGAGTGGTGGCTTGGAGGCTAAGGATCTGTGCTGGTATCCAGAAGGTTGCTGGTTCGAATCCCCGTTACAGGCACAAGAGATCCTACTCTGCTGGGCCCTTGAGCAAGACCCTTAACCTTCAATTGCTCTAGGGGTGCTGTACAATGGCTGACCCTGTGCTGTGACCCCAAGGGGTATGAGAAAACTAACAAATTCCTAAAAAGAAATTGTATAAGGCAAAATAAAGATCAAAAAAAAAAGTAACTGACCTTTGTAAGAAGGGGCTATACTTAAAACTTAATTATTGTTCTAATACTGATTCATAAGTGAAAAGAATATGCAGTCCCCAAATATGAGGTTTGTGTCCTTAATAAGGAAATGAAAACACATAGTCTCATAAAAAATAAATACAGAATTTGGTTAATTATAAATCAGGGGAGAAATTTCACCAAAATTCAAGATGCTAAACCATTCTGTTCTGCTGAGGGATTTCACATACCTGGAATGCACGCCTCTGAAAGGCTTTTAAAATAACAGTAAGGTCAGGAGCTGAAGAAGAATGCAGAGTATTTAACTGTAACTGCAGTCACGTTAACTCACTAGAATATCAAAATGTCCATTCAAATTACTCTGTAAAAGTAAATTACTGAAACAACATGAAAAGCACTTGTGGGCTTCCACTTGCATACAGTCAAAGTCACAGCGCCAGCAGGAACAAAGAGGGTGACAGAAAACTGCAACAGCACAAACAAACCCTTCTGCTTTAAATGCAGCATTAAAAAAAAAAAAAAAACTCACAATCTTCCTTTACAAAACCTAAAATATTGAAAAACTTGTTGCACGGTGTACCACCAGTCCACCATCATGTCAGCTAGGTGCGAGCACCACAGTCAGTGCTGATAAAGCAGCTGGGGTTTGATGACATTGACAACCATTGCATTAATGGTACACAACACTTGTACTCCCATATCATGTCATTGCAGGGCATTCTGGTAATTCTTCCTACACTCTCCCAGTATCTCAGCATCACTAGACTACGCTTTCTCTCTGCATCGCGTGCTGCTCGACTATAACCTCACTGCCATGCAGGTGTATGAATGCAGTTTTATTAGGGTTTTTTTTTTTTTCTTCATTTTACAAACCAGATTGAATCCTAATTTTTGTGGTTATGAAGACCGATTTTCAAATGCCCACTCAGATAGATGTCTTCATAGTCCTCAAGTCCACCTCGTTTCAGCCTGTGTAGCAGTAGATATTGATGCTCAGTCTCTCACAGCTGATGCTCAGTTCACCCATTTTGTTACTCGTGTGTTTTCTCACATTGCGTCATGATTCCCAATAAAGACTGTGAAAGAGTTAGAAGAGCACAAGAAAGATTGAAAGGCCATTTCTTTGAATGTAAAGAGTGTAGGTGAGCAGGTGCATTTTTAAAAAAGGGAAAATATCTTGTTAGGGTTTGTTTTGAAAACTAATGTTATTAAAATCATTCTGCCCAAATTTCATATATTTTGGAAAGGCGCTATATAAATGTATTATTTTTGTTATTTTGAGCAAAAATGGTAACCATTTTTTGGAACCAGGGAGCATTCTAAAAGTTATTTCCCATTTAAAGTCGTGGTAACTGTGTGTGACGATTCAAGTAACGAAGAGGTTTTTACTTACTGATTTGCTCTCGCAGTGTCATAGATTGTAGCTGCTCCTTAATGTGCACACCTTGGCTGTAGCCTTTCATTGCACTGTAAACTGGGAAATCTGCGGACCTCCAAACATCAAATTAAGGTGGACACTTCCATTTTGGTGAGACATGAGAAAATACAGCTGCAGAGCAATCACATTGGTGCTGTAACTTTCGAAAGTCGTAATTGTTGGCATGTATTTCTCCCTTGTTCTTGTTCTTCCATTCTTTATCCTGTATTATGCTGTTGGCAGATGTCGCTGATGTTTTTCCCTGCTTACTGTGTTTTGTCACGGATGATGATCAATAAACACAATATTTACACTTAATAATGAATTTAGAAGAAGTATGTAGTGTTTCCAGGACGATTATCAATAGGTGGGCTTTCAAAGATCGAGACTGTATTACAGTTAACCTTGCTTCCCAACAGTAAGATGCTCAGCAGATGTTTTTCTTTCTTGGTAACTTTACTTTCTTGAGTTTGCCACTGCTTCAAATTTGTGGATTAACCAGTGCGTATCCGCTCATAAGCATTCGATTAACACCAAGATCAAAGTTCCAGCCCCAGTGGTTTGCGAGTCCCATCAAATTGCTGCGCCATATGTGCTTGAAAGCTGCAGCTGTCATGGAATTTGCTTTACACTCGGCAGATGTCGCTGCTTTCCTTATTCTTCTTGCCCTTTCACCTTCTTGATCAGTTTGCCTTAAGAAACCCACAAGCCCAGCTCACATTACTGAAGCTAGCACTACTTCAGATTTGTTGATTGTCCAGTGCGTATCAGGTCATAAGCATTCGATTAAAATCAAGATCAAGGTTCTAGCTCCAGTAGTCGTTGACGGACAGACCTTAGCAGTTTAGATACTCATTATTTGTGTAGTATTTGAGTTTTTTCTCTGTCCATTTCTGGTTACCCACTGGCTATCAGGTCACCACATTTGCCTCTTGTTGAATTTTTAAGTGCAGGAGTGTCTGAATGCGGGTACTCATGCAGCTTCTAGACCAGCATTCCATCACTTCGGCCATCTAGGTCAGCATCAAAGCAGTGAAGCCGTCATTGATTTCCCCACCTTCTAAAATATTCTGAAGTCTGTATTGGGAGGGTTATAGGCTTGACAGCAGAGAAAGAAAAAGCTCAAATACTCTGGGTACATTTTGCCTTAACCAAAATATGTTTGTGTCCCCCTTACAGGTGAAGAGCCTGCAAAAAAACAGAACCTGCAGTCAAAATGTGGTCCTCGGCCTCGGTTCGAGCCTGTCCATTTTGTAAGCAGTACTGGTACTGAAGAAAAGGAAAATGCAAAAGACCTTAAGAAGCAAGGAGAGGCTGCTTTAAATCACTCGGGTTTGGACAATTTGTCTTCGAAGAGTGCCTGCTGTAACCAAACTGCTCCAGTACCACCACTGCAGAACTCTTCACCCTTTATTTATGACAGTTTTGATGATAGTTTCTGTATCCAGGGTGGGAGCACCTCCTCGAACTTTATGACAAAATTACAACAGGAGTACACTGCCAAATTTGAGGCTCATAAAGCAAAAGGATATGACTGGATTCAAGACAGCAGAGTAGGAAACAAAGATGCTCACAGGGGCCTGGGTTTTGTAAAGGAGGGGAAGCTCGACACCAGTGGTAACAAGGACAAGAGGACCAGCACAACTCCGCCAAGCTCCCGGCCACCTGAACTGGAGCAGCCACAGCTTCAGCCTATTCCAACAGTCATTCTGGAAGACAAACAGAATCTGATCAGAAGACTCTCCTCTGCCGTCTCCGTTTCTGTAAGCGAGCCAGGTACTACAACGCACTCTGGCGAGAACGTAAATTATAATTTCATCTTGAGCCGCTGCATCCAAGCCTGTAAAACGAACCCCGAGTATTTCTATGTGCCTCTAAAAGAGATTCCCCCAACAGACCTCCCAAAAAACAGAAAACTTCCAATAGAAGGCTATGCATGTGAATTAAGATGTCAGTGTGTGTACTTAGCGACTGGCTACTCAGGCAGCAAAAATGGAGCACGGGACCGTGCCTCTGAGCAGGCCTACAAGCTGTTACTGAAGCCAGTGGAAGTGCAAGTTGTTCGGCGCAAATATAAACACACCTACATTAATGACTTTGTGGTATGTCAGAAGGATGTGCGAACTTCAAGTTTTCCACCTGCGTTACGTAATCCTGAGGAGAAATCGACATCTGCTTCTCGAGGCCCAGTAGAACTGGACCGAAGAAAACACTGGACCGAGTTTGTCGTTGTCGAAAACGCACTCGATGCCATATGTATTCTGAACAACTCTGCCGCTTTCAACCGGATGAAGATCGAGTACAGGTTTGACATGCTAGCGTGTTCGAATGTTTGGCAGTGCAGTATCTACCTTCAAGAAGAGTTGGTAGCACAAGCAACAGGAAACAAGAAGACCGCCAAGCATAAAGCTGCAGAAGCAGCACTACAGAAGTTACGGACAATTCAGTCGGGCATTCATAAAGTTGAGATGCCTCAACAACAGTTTCAACAACTGGAGCAGCTGCAACCACAGCCACCACTACCAGAAGGCCGCAAACGACAAGTTAATGAAGTTGTCATTCTCGAAAATTCTGACAATGCAATCTGTATTATCAATGACACAGCCCAGTTTAATAAAATGGCTGCTGAATACAAATTTATAGTTCTACCAGACAGCAGCTGGAAGTGTGAAGTGTACTTGGAGGGTCAATTTATTGCTTCCGGGATAGGTCAAAAAAAAATTGTCAAGCATATTGCTGCAGAGAATGCTTTGTCCAAGTTGAGGCAGACCCAACCAGTTGTGAAGTCCAACCTATGGAAAGACGATGTAGATGCAATCTCTCGCAATCAGATCCGAGGCATCTCATCCGAGGAAGCAATGAAACAGGAGATCAAGGAGGACAACATTGGTAACCAACTGCTACGCAAGATGGGCTGGAAAGGGGGTGGTCTGGGGCGAGAAGGCGAGGGAATTGCCGAACCAATCAAAGTGAAAGAACAGTTTACCAGGCAAGGACTTGGTTTAGAGGTAGAGAGGGGTGGCAATCGACTGAACAAGAGAGATATTGAGGAGATCATCAAGAACTATGTTCATTCAGAACGGCAAGATGAACTGAGGTTTTCAACAGAACTGACAAATGATGAGCGAAAACAGATTCATCAGATTGCACACAAATATGGACTACGGAGCAAGTCGTATGGCCAGGGGATGCAGCGGTTCTTAATAGTGGGACGAAAAGTTCAGAAAGAACAGTTGATTGATCAGCTTTTACAGGAAGGGCAAGTTGGCAGATATGAACTTGTAAAACCACAGCCCAGTCTGTCATGATTTGAGAGCACCACTGCATTTCTTGTTCCTTTTTTTAACATTATCTGTTCATGGCAGGTTGATTTCTGTATATCCCTTTTTTCCTTGTAGACCACTTTGTCCCCCCAATCATGTTCGTCAGGTATGGCTTAACCAGCTTTTTGTAGATTGCTGAATCGTTGGTTGTGCTTGAGGTATTTTGAGCAGGGAGACCACATGCAAAGGAGCTCCTCGTGTTGCCGCCTTTGTGTAGTATAAAGTGAGCCAGCAGTATCTTGTTATACGCGTCATTTTGAAAAGGCAGCTCCACAGGCACCCTCTGTTTCGCTTTGTTCTGGCAATTTGCAGCGAGCACATGTAGAATTTTCTGTATTTTGAACGTGCTAATATTTCCTTAACAAAGCTCTGATGTTTTAAATTAAGGAGCAGGAGAGACGTGACAGTGACAGGGGTTTACTGTACAACAAATAATAAATGTGCACATCACTGTTCATCGATGCTCGGTTTCTCATGCAGTCTCCTCCCAAGAGATAGTTAGTTTTCCTGCATTTGAAAAATAATGAAAGTACAGGAATCCGTTTTTTTTTTTTTTTTTTGCATAAAACACTGCATTTTAACATTGTGTGGCCCACTTTTTTAAAGTACAAGAAATGTATGGACTTTGTTTACATAAAGAATGTCTGTGATACGCAACTTTAGTTTTGTGCTCTGTTGTCAAAACTTGACTTTTCACATACAGTGCCCTCCATAACATTTGGGACAAAGGCACATTTTTTTTTCCTTTTGATTCACGCCTCTGCTCCAGTGTTTGAAATTACAAATCAAACAATTCAGACAGAATTACAAGTGCACATTGCAGATTTTAATTTAAGGCCATGTGCTTTGTGATCACAGCATGTTGAAATGAACACTTTCTTTATGTGGTTCCCCAATTTCAGGGGACAGCAATGTTTGGGGCACAGCGATGGCAGGTATGTTAAAGCACTCATATTTAGTAGGACTTTGTTGCATATCCTTTGTATGCAATGACTGAAGTCTGTGATTCATAGACCTCACCATGTGCTGAGGATCTTCTCTGGTGATGCTCTGTCAAACCTCTAATGTGGCCATCGCCAGTTCCTGCTTGTCCCTTCAAGTTTTCTCTTCAGCCTATGGAAGGCCTGGAGTAAGAGGAGTAAGTTC
The DNA here is from genome assembly GCA_026402145.1 of Polypterus bichir lapradei. Lineage (NCBI taxonomy): Eukaryota > Metazoa > Chordata > Cladistia > Polypteriformes > Polypteridae > Polypterus > Polypterus bichir. Next base: position 35,313,653 of record JANRMT010062790.1, on the reverse strand, counting down.
TGCTAACTCGCTTGGCTAGTCAGGAATTTTCAGTTTAGCTTTGAAAGACCTGGGGCCTCATGCATAAACGGTGTGTACGCACAGAAATGTTGCGTAAGAACATTTCCACGTTCAAATCGCGATGTATAAAACCTACACTTGGTGTAAAGCCATGCACTTTTCCACGGTACCTCATACCTTGTCGTATGCAAGTTCTCCGCTCGGTTTTGCAGAATGGCGGCTCCCAGCGTCAAATCAGTGCTACTGTTCCTGTGTGGTTACTCCTTATTTTCCTGACGCGGCTTTATAAATACACTGAAAGTAACCGCATATTGTTTATTAGTGCAATGCATCTGATTGTAATTAACTTGTAACAATATAATGGTCTAGGGAATAGCCATAGTATTCCAAATACCATAACGTTGTTACTCTCACTGCACCATCTTCTTCTTCTTCTTCTTCTTTCAGCTGCTCCCGTTAGGAGTTGCCACAGCGGATCATCTTTTCCCATATTACTCACACTGCACCACTTGGAGTATTTATATCACTGTATCTGAGTGTGAATCACAGCAGCAGCTGATCGGAAAGAGAATTATCGATATACAGCATCAAGCACACGCTGCCTCAGCCACGGCAAAACGTTTCAAAGCCTTTCCTGTACGTACCTCGTGGTTCAGAAACAGTTTTATCCCAAGAACTATAAACGCACTCAATCAATTGCTCCTTAGAACTGTTTGTACTTATAAGTACAATCACCCCACTGTAAACTCGCACTACAGTTATATTACACAACCTGCGCCACTTTATAAAGTGCGTATTTACATATGCTGACGATATTATTTGTGAGATGAAATGCAGCAAAATATGTTGATTATATTATACAGATAAAACTTTAAATAATCTGTATTGTTAATAATTAAACATGTGAGGACACGATGCCGCAGCGCTTGCATGTTCACGTATTGTTCCTGCCTTGCGCTGTATATTTTCTGAGGCTGGTGTGACACTGGAAGGATAGATGGATTGAATAATTAAACATGTACTATGAAGATATTTCAATGTTCCTTAAAAGTTTTGAAGAATCGTCGTTGTAAGCTTACAGATGGCTTAATGTCTATTACAGAGCTGATTGTGTGGCGATTGGGTATTTGGAGAAAGAAAAGTAAGGACAGGAATTGAAGGTTAGTACGTTTGAAAGAGACAGTACTGCTACAATAAATTATTTCATTGAAGGTGGCGCAGGGCGCAGCAGCATCTTGTATGAGACATGAACAATCACTGTGCCATCGTGTTGTTAATAACATGCTTTCATTCCAGTCATCATGAAAATGATACCACACATACATCACAGTATTTTAATTATTCAGAGAGCTGTAATATCACGAATGTAATGGATTCTGTGTTCTGTCGGAGGAAGAGAAAGCCCGGAAGCACATAGTGATTCACACACATAGAGCACATAGAAGATCAAATACAAAGCAAAGCATTTAACATACTTTAGTTACGATGGGATTTGAGAAACTAGTAAATTAAATGATTTTAAGGTGAAGTTTATGATGATCTACTTTAATGACAAAATAAAATAAGCGATTAAAGTGGAAATTTCGAGATTAAAGTTGACATTTCGTGCTTTTTCCCCCACTGTGTGCCTATTTTTTTTTTGTCTGTACCCTAATAAGCTCAGATGGTGGGCTGCAACTCGCCTTTTCACGGCGACTTTGATATGTGACTGCTTTTTTATTTTGGCACTGTGCAACTTTGTGAACATGAGCTTTTGAGTTTCTCTGAGCCGCTATGTCGCTCGATGAACTTCCTTTTGTTGATTATTCCACTGTTTAAATCAACAAAGAGTATGTTTTTCCTTTGCCTCCACTTGGTATTCACTGAAATTTTTCGATTTTCCCCCATGCTTTTCCCATTGTTTTTTCACAGAAGGCTGAGCTTAAGGGCTATTTATATTGATTTGCATATTCAAAGAGACAGAATTCTGGGAGGAATTGGGGCGGGACAGCAGGCGCGTGCACGAGCATTACTTTTCACGCTGACTGGGATTTATGGAGCGGAAGAACGTGGAAGTTGGAGTACGCACATATTCCTGGATCTGGATTTTTCTGTGCATAAGTAGATTTCGGCTTTTGTGCCTATGTCATGTTATAGTGCGAATTCTACGCACGGCCTAATACAGTGGTGTGAAAAACTATTTGCCCCCTTCCTGATTTCTTATTCTTTTGCATGTTTGTCACACAAAATGTTTCTGATCATCAAACACATTTAACCATTAGTCAAATATAACACAAGTAAACACAAAATGCAGTTTTTAAATGATGGTTTTTATTATTTAGGGAGAAAAAAAAATCCAAACCTACATGGCCCTGTGTGAAAAAGTAATTGTCCCCTGAACCTAATAACTGGTTGGGCCACCCTTAGCAGCAATAACTGCAATCAAGCGTTTGCGATAACTTGCAATGAGTCTTTTACAGCGCTCTGGAGGAATTTTGGCCCACTCATCTTTGCAGAATTGTTGTAATTCAGCTTTATTTGAGGGTTTTCTAGCATGAACCGCCTTTTTAAGGTCATGCCATAGCATCTCAATTGGATTCAGGTCAGGACTTTGACTAGGCCACTCCAAAGTCTTCATTTTGTTTTTCTTCAGCCATTAGGGTTAGGGTTAGGGTTAGGAAATTCTGTCCATAAAAGTTATGAACAGAATCGGTGACAAAGGGCAGCCCTGGCGGAGTCCAACTCTCACTGGAAACGGGCTCGACTTACTGCCGGCAATGCGGACCAAGCTCTGACACCGGTTGTACAGGGACTGAACAGCTCTTATCAGGGGGTCCAGTACCCCATACTCCCGGAGCACCCCCCACAGGACTCCCCGAGGGACACGGTCGAACGCCTTTTCCAAGTCCACAAAGCACATGTAGACTGGTTGGGCAAACTCCCATTCACCCTCCAGGACTCTGCTAAGGGTGTAGAGCTGGTCCACTGTTCCGCGACCAGGACGAAAACCACACTGTTCCTCCTGAATCCGAGGTTCGACTATCCGACGGACCCTCCTCTCCAGAACCCCCGAATAGACTTTTCCAGGGAGGCTGAGGAGTGTGATCCCTCTGTAGTTGGAACACACCCTCCGGTCCCCCTTTTTAAAAAGGGGGACCACCACCCCAGTCTGCCAATCCAGAGGCACTGTCCCCGATGTCCATGTGATGTTGCAAAGACGTGTCAACCAAGACAGTCCTACAACATCCAGAGCCTTAAGGAACTCCGGGCGTATCTCATCCACCCCCGGGGCCCTGCCACCAAGGAGTTTTTTGACCACCTCGGTGACTTCAGTCCCAGAGATGGGAGAGCCCACCTCAGAGTCCCCAGGCTCTGCTTCCTCATTGGAAGGCATGTTAGTGGGATTGAGGAGGTCTTCGAAGTACTCCCCCCACCGACCCACAACGTCCCGAGTCGAGGTCAGCAGCGCACCATCCCCACCATATACGGTGTTGACACTGTACTGCTTCCCCTTCCTGAGACGCCGGACAGTGGACCAGAATCTCCTCGAAGCCATCCGAAAGTCGTTCTCCATGGCCTCTCCAAACTCCTCCCATGCCCGAGTTTTTGCCTCAGCAACAACCGAAGCCGCTTTCCGCTTGGCCTGCCGGTACCTATCAGCTGCCTCCAGAGACCCACAGGACAAAAAGGTCCTATAGGACTCCTTCTTCAGCTTGACGGCATCCCTCACTGCCGGTGTCCACCAGCGAGTTTGGGGATTGCCGCCGCGACAGGCACCGACCACCTTACGGCCACAGCTCCGGTCAGCCGCCTCAACAATAGAGGCACGGAACATGGCCCATTCGGACTCAATGTCCCCCACCTCCCTCGGGACGTGGTCGAAGTTCTGCCGAAGGTGGGAGTTGAAGCTACTTCTGACAGGGGACTCTGCCAGCCGTTCCCAGCAGACCCTCACAACACGTTTGGGCCTACCAGGTCTGACCGGCATCTTCCCCCACCATCGAAGCCAACTCACCACCAGGTGGTGATCAGTTGACAGCTCCGCCCCTCTCTTCACCCGAGTATCCAAGACATATGGCCGCAAGTCCGACGACACAACCACAAAGTCGATCATCGAACTGAGGCCTAGGGTGTCCTGGTGCCAAGTGCACATATGAACACCCTTATGCTTGAACATGGTGTTCGTTATGGACAATCCGTGGCGAGCACAGAAGTCCAATAACAAAACACCACTCTGGTTCAGATCGGGGGGGCCATTCCTCCCAATCACGCCCTTCCAGGTCTCACTGTCATTGCCCACGTGGGCATTGAAGTCTCCCAGCAAAACGAGGGAATCCCCAGAAGGTATGCCCTCTAGCACCACCTCCAGAGACTCCAAAAAGGGTGGATACTCCAAACTGCTGTTTGGCGCATACGCACAAACAACAGTCAGGACCCTTCCCCCTACCCGAAGGCGGAGGGAGGCCACCCTCTCGTCCACCGGGGTAAACCCCAACGCACAGGCTCCAAGTCGGGGGGCAGTAAGTATGCCCACACCTGCTCGGCGCCTCTCACCGGGGGCAACTCCAGAGTGGTAGAGAGTCCAGCCCCTCTCAAGGAGATTGGTTCCAGAGTCCAAGCTGTGCGTCGAGGTGAGTCCGACTATATCTAGCCGGAACCTCTCAACCTCACGCACTAGCTCGGGCTCCTTCCCCTTCAGAGAGGTGACATTCCACGTCCCAAGAGCCAGTTTCTGTAGCCGAGGATCAGAACGCCAAGGTCCCCGCCTCCGGCCACCACCCAACTCACACTGCACCTGACCTCCTTGGCCCCTCCCATAGGTGGTGAGCCCATGGGAAGGAGGACCCACGTTACCTCTTTGGGCTGTGCCCGGCCGAGCCCCATGGGTGCAGGCCCGGCCACCAGGCGCTCGCCATCGAGCCCCACCCCCAGGCCTGGCTCCAGAGGGGGGCCCCGGTGACCCGCGTCCGGGCAAGGGAAAACGTTGTCCACAGTTTTTATTCTTCATTGGAGGTTTGTTGAACCGTTCTTTGTCTCATCCCTCACCTAGGACCAGTTTGCCTTGGGTGGCCCTACCAGGGGCATAAAGCCCCGGACAACATAGCTCCTAGGATCATTGGGACACACAAACCCCTCCACCACAATAAGGTGACGGTTCAAGGAGGGGGCCTCATGTACAGTGGTATGAAAAAAAAGACTATCTACACACTGTCTCTATGTCTATGTCTCTACTCATATGAAAAAAGAGCTGAGCCGTAAGGCAAAGCTCTCAATTTACCAGTCGATCTATGTTCCTACCCTCACCTATGGTCATGAGCTATGGGTAGTGACCGAAAGAACGAGATCGCGAATACAAGCGGCTGAAATGAGTTTCCTCCGCAGGGTGTCTGGGCTTTCCCTTAAAGATAGGGTGAGGAGCTCAGTCATCCAGGAGGGACTTAGAGTAGAGCCGCTGCTCCTCCGCATCGAGAGGAGTCAGATGAGGTGGCTCCTGGACGCCTCCCTGGTGAGGTGTTCCGGGCACGTCTAACTGGGAGGAGGCCCCGGGGAAGACCCAGGACACGCTGGAGGGACTATGTCTCCCGGCTGGCCTGGGAACGCCTTGGGATTCTCCCGGAAGAGCTGGAAGAAGTGGCCGGGGAGAGGGAAGTCTGGGCTTCTCTTCTTAAGCTGCTACCCCCGCGACCCGACCTCGGATAAGCGGAAGAGGATGGATGGATGGATGGATGGATGTATGTACATGAGGCCCCTGTTGTCTTAGCAGTATGTTTGGTTATCTTGGTGTAGCATGAAGCAACTAACTTTAACTTCAGCAGATGTGATGGTTCTATACATCCCAGAATTCACTGTGACACTGCCATCAGCAGTTACATTGTCAATGAATGTAAGTGTACCAGTACCTGTGGCAGCTGTCCATGCCCAAGCCAAAAGACCCCTCAACATGGTTAACAGATGGGATGGTATGGATCAGATCTCTCCCATTCCACCCCCCCATCTACACACTTTGCTCTTGCCATCACTCTGATACAGGGTCATCTTTGACTTGTCTGTCCTCAAGACCCTTTTACAGAATTCTGCAAGCTCTTTTCAGACCTTTTTTGCAAACTAATCGGGCCAGCCTATTTATGTGTCTAACTCGTGCTCTGCATCATGCTGTTCCTCTGGCACATCTGTGTCTGTCTTCTGAAGACAGTTTCTGATCTGTCAGACAGACAAGCATTTGGGGCTTTTTCTTTACCATATGGAGGATCTCTCCATCATTAGCAGTGGAGGTCTTCCTAGGCCTACCAGTCCCTTTGCAAGTATGGAGTGCACTAGTCAAGCAGGGGTGTCAAACTCCAATCCTGGAGGGCCGCAGTGGCTGCAGGTTTTCATTCTAACCATCTTCTTAATTCTTGACCAGTTTTTGATGCCAATTTAACTTCATTAGCCTTAGCTTTAATTAGCTTGACTAAGGCCCCTTAATTGTTTTTTCTTTAATTAGCAGGACAGTAATGAGACACAAAACAAGCAGGACATGACCAGCTGACCGGTACCCATCAAACGAAATCTGAAAATAAAGATGAATGTCTCAGTAAGGTTGATCCCTCAGGTTACCAAAACATTTTAGGAGTTCTTAGAAAAAAAAAACAGAATATCAACAGTTTTGGAAATGTCTGCTGTGGCAGAAAAAGGAGCAGCAACAAGCCATGGAATGGAATAAAGGGTTTAATTAACAGCAAGAATCAGCTTCTCATTAAGGAACTGGTTGGAGTTTGAAGCCCCAATTTAGCTGGTCATCTGTTGGTTAGTTTCACGTGTCATTTATGTTTGTCATTTAATGAAGAATCAATTCAGAAGACTTAATCCTTAAAAACAGGGCTATTAAAATAGAGGGAAAAAAAGTTAAATTAGCAGTGAAAACTGGACACTGATTAGGAAAAGGGTTAGAAAGAAAACCTGCACCCACTGCGGCCCTCCAGGCCTGGAGTTTGACACCTGTGCACTAGTGTGTTCTTTCATTAGAGGATACTGAAGACAGTTGCTTTTATCAATGTCTAATTGTTTTATTTTTGGTTTTCTAGCCTCAATGATTTCTTTGACTTTCACTGGAACCGCTTTTGATCTGCTGTTGATCAGTGGCAACTACAGACTTGAGCAGAGGGGTAAACCAAGTAAAAAAAGTGTCTTTGTCCCAAACATTAGGGAGGGCATAACTTTAATATTTAAACATACGCGTAACTGCAGCAGTGGTGATGCTAAACTCATCTGCTGCAAGATGAAGACGGCAAAGATAAATGTATGAAAGGCAAACTAAAGTCACATCCACCTACAAACCCCAAAAGTCAATAATTAGACTTCAATTTACAGATTTTATTTACAAGTGAGAAAATGTACAGTTTCTTACAAGGGTTACTAGTGCAAAGCTGTGCTGTTCAAAAGAAAAAATAAATAAGTAAACAATTTGTCACGTCAGTGTAATTGCATATCTGTAAATTAGCCTGATAAATGTAACTGAACACGTATACTCTTACCTCCCCTTTTAACAAAACAAGTCTGAACTGCAGAAAGTACAGAACAAAGTCAATATAAAAACTGAGCAGGTACAGAACTCTCACACACACACTCGCACACTTTAATCATTCCTGGAAAAACTAAAATGAAAATTGCATTCAGTGATTCATCGTCTGTGACGGGCTTCTTCTTTTCGTCCATTAACACTCACGCTTTCATCACAGCTCGTTTCAGTGTTTTTCCGGGTGGTCACTTAACTCCAGAAAGCATGTCCTCCACGTTAGCGGACCAACACCGCAAGAGGCACCTTACTTTCCAAAAGCCCTATAGCCATGATCAGCAAATTAAGTGAATATTTTGTACAGATACTGAATGTCAAACAGCAACTGAATCTAAACAGATAATACAAGGACACACAGATACTGTGGAATATATGAAACTAAACATCATATATATGTAAACACCTGATTGAAGGGGCACACCAATACATAAAAAAGACAAAGTAAAATAAATGCTTCTTGCAAGTAACCCAAGTATGGTACATTTACGTCAATGCAGATGTAATCTTGTCCAGGGAAAGCTTCATGAATGAGGTAGAGGGAGGGAATGGATGGCAGAACAGCACTCTAAAGTTGCAACAATTAATGTCATCTGATGCTAGAAGGAAGATTCAAAAACACTTCATTTATGTTTTCTCCATCTTGAGCCCAGAAAGTGTTCATATACTTAGGCCTTGGTCAACAATCACGCCAGCTCTGTTCCACTATTGCAGAAACCCGCTTTTCATATTCACGCTTGTTTTCTTGGTAAAGTTGAGCTGCCTGGCTGTTTGCTGGACTGTTGGGATTTGGCTCATCCAATAGTGACTGTTGAAATAAGAGAAATGTTGGAGACCATTTACACTAACAACAAAAGGGGGCATTTTAAATTCCACATAGTTCAAATCTAAACACAAGCATCAAAACTAAATCTGGTTCATTTTAAAAAACACCCCACAGAGCTTTTGCTTTCATTGTCACAATCTGGAGTATTGAGCCACTCTTTTTAACGTGACACCGCCAAAATGTGTCTCTGGAGAATAGCGGAATTCTTGTCTGAAGCTAAATGAGACCAACATACCAAGGAAATCTGAAAGTATGATTTAATTCAGCGCTGCACAGCAATTTCAATGTAACATCAACAAGCACTACCTACCTGTATAGAGGTTAAAATTGAAGAAACATCATAGGTAGGACTCCAGCGGTTCTGTAGAATATCCAGACATATACTGCCATCTGCATATACTACAAAAAAACATTTAAATCAGAAAACATTAAAGGACATTTTACTATTACAGTTTCTGAAAGCAGTGCCCATTCACTACAGATGACATGACTCAATTGTGCCCATATGAGCAAAACATTCATTTTGTTCACATTCTAAGTTGTCCTAAAATAGGCCTGCTACAGGTTTAATGGCAAAACCACAAATAGGTTTTTAATTCTTTATTCTAAGTATTTATTTATGCATTGCAACAAACAGCATGCAAGGTGGGCGTCATGGGAGGGGACTGAAACCATAAGAACGAAGTGGGACTTGCTTCTGGACTGTTCCCAAGTTGCTTTCAAAATCCCTTCTAAACTGGCACCTGTTCCAAGTGGCACACTACAGTGTTAGATGATTGTCTTGTCTCTTTAATCTGCAACTTGCACCTTTGCAATCATACTGTAAAAGCTGCTGTGTGTATACAGTTACATTTTACACATGTAAAAACAAAACGTTTAAATGATCTTCAAAGCCACTTAATTCAGAGTTATGCAAAGCTAGAGGAGAGCATTAGCCACAATGCAAGACACTACCCTTAACAAGGTGGCGGTTCTTGAAGTCTACTTGTACACAAACACTACATGGCCAAATATGTGGATACCCCAACAAAAGATCGAGCTCTGCTGTTTAAGCCTCACCGATTGTTACCAGGTTCATAAAAATCACGAACATAGCCAAACAATCTCTATTAATAAAACACCAGCTGTAGAGCGGGTTTTTAACCGAAGTACTCGCTGCGGTCAAACATGGCATGGTCATAGGATGCCACCTTCACCACAAGTCAGTACATGAAATTTCTGCTTTTCTAGACTTGCCTATTATGCCCAAATGCTCTGAAGCTCCAGTGGAGACAAAACTAGGCATTTTGTAATTCATGACTGAACATAACCAGTGTAAGTGAGAGGCACAGACAGACGTTTAAGGAAGGTGCATAAAGAGCTGTTCTATTGCAACAAGTGTCAGAAACAAGAGTTGTAGTTCAGTGTCATGCTGTTCTTGCAATAACGGTCCAAAAAAGCAATGACTCGAGATAAAGAAGCAAAAAATGATCAATGGTTACATATGAAAACTTTACCCAAAAATTTAGTAAAGAAAGATGACTTTTCCTTCTTTCAAGGATAAATTAGTTCTGGAAGATATTCCCAGTTCCTCCAAAGCACCACCATCACTAAAATAACTCGAGAGGTCTATGCTGCTCCACTAATGGAGTGACAGGCAAAAGGCCAAAAGGTGACATCTAGCATCTGCTTTGGCATTTGATTTCTCTGCACGGTTGACTTGGTCAGTCCCCTCAGATGCTCATATCAGACGGTCCTGTTCAACTGCGTGTGCAGGTACTGTGAAGCATCGAGGAGCAACAGCAGCTCGGCAATGAAGTGACAAGACCACACAAACTCTAAGCGAGACTCAAACTATGGTGCTGTACAGAATATGGAAATGTGAATGACTTGTAGGCACAAGATTCATGAAACTTGGTAAGCTGCCTCCATTCCCCTCCCTGACAGAGGGCAGAAGGGTGCCGAGATGTTGTACTGCCTGTTCTTTGAGGAACCCAACATGGAATGATTGACAACTTCATAACATCTATTACTAGGTTGCTTTATTCTGCTTATGTAAAATTTACACTAACTTAAAGTTGTCAAAATGTCCGAGACTGGATGAACTGCATAATACCAACTGGTTGCTTTGATAGGAAATTCACAAGGTTTGCATTACATGTTGAACTAGCGCCGCTGTTAATATAAACTCTAGTACAAAGGTAGCTTGTTTTCATAGCTGGACGAAAAACGTAATCCTGCTTGGCAACAGCAATGGCTGGTATTTGATGCCATGCATGCACAGACCTCTGTTAATTTTGTAATCTTTCCTGGCATCTAGGAAATAAAAGCCAAAACTCCACAACAGGGGACTTCTGTTGATGTTAAAAAAAAAAAAGTTTTAGCCTTTCAACTGCGATTTGTCAAAACCCACCTTGAAAGAGATTAATATATGGGGCAACAACTAATTTACAACAAGAACTGATAAAGGTAAATAATTTAACAACTTTTCCATTAAGCTTTACATACCAACAGTGGAGTGAATGACATTTTGATATGGCAAAGACTTGGGATAGAAAAAAGTGGAGAGTAAAACAATGTCAAACTGCAATCGTATCAGCTTTAATTGTTTAAAATTATGTCTTGCAAGGTCTTGCCTTTATTCTGGCTGTTTAAAATCCCATACCATGTCATTTTAGAGCATACTCATACCATTGTTGTGAAGGAGAGTATGGTGCATATAATGGGGTGTGAAATGAAAATGCCTGCACTTTTACACAAAAATTACATTTCCCCCCCCAAACACCTGATTAATACTAAAACAATTCAATTTGCTAAACAGTTGCTAGTTGCAGCACTCATTAAAATTACAAATAAGCCATTTTGAAACATGGTCCCTTTTACCCAAACTTCATAATAAATGTGTGGGTCTGAGTCGGGCTGCTCTTACATCATTAAAGTTTCAATATTAACCAACAGATACCTGTTAGGGTGGAAGACAAAAACAACTCCATCCATCACCACACACTGGGAAAAATATTTTATAGTGTGTTATCCAACAGGGAATAGAATTCATGTATAACAGCACTGAAGGATGGCAAGCGTGCAGTGTGTAGACTAGCGGGCTTATTAAAGGTGCCCTAGGGAGACACACACAGACACCCACCCAACACCAGGCAAAACCACCTGAGCAGTACATGGTATAAGGAGGTGCAAGAACTCTGCCCAGAGTCTGACCCTAAACCACTATCCAAGAACTACTGACGAGAATGCTAGACGTAGCAAAATGCAGCACTTTCTGCCCTTTTACTTAAACAGGACATGTTAACAGAACAGCGATTTACAAAACACACAAATTGTTCAGGATTACACAGCAAATGGGACAGTGCAGATCAAAGGTCTCATGAACCACCATGCTAAGGGTCAGTCATAATGACTGAAGGTTAGGTATATAGAATATGCCTGAAGTTTCAAAAGTATAAATTTGACTCATTAACTGCATCTTAGGTAAGACAAGCCATTTTTGTAATTTTTTTAAAATTTTTATTTTTTTCTTCATTGATTTGCATTTGTAAAAGCAAGATTCAACTGAAAAGGTCAAACTTGGTGGAAAAATCATATAACAAATACTATTTCTTTATTTTGAGACTAAATAGAACCATTCAAGACCACTGAATTTTTATTTACAATTCATTCATAAAAAAGTGAATGCCTCAAAATGTGGAAATGGCCAGAAACCAACTGTACCAGAAGACTATTACTATTCTATAGTGCAACATACCATTTGGATGAAACATTTTTGAAACAAATCGAACTGTTGGAGGTTTGTTGGGATATTCTTCTGTAAATTCTATCGTCAGTTTAAAGGTTCCTGCAAAGTAAACAAACAAAAATATACACATTTATGAGATAGATACTTCCCTCTCCCGGGTCAAAAACACTTCTCATTGGCAGAAGAATGGTCAGTGTCTGAGCTTCCAGTATTACTCCACTATATATTTGTAGAGTTACTCGGGTCAGGATCCCAAGAAATCTGATCACAGAAAAGAAAACACCACACACGGCATGGAAAAGAAGAATGGTCATTAGGACCAGTATCTCAAAGTTCTGAAACAGACTTTGGTACGAGGTGTGACCACGTATTTGAATTCACATTATTACCATGTCTTTTCAATCTACAGTTCTATTTTTTTTCTACAGTGATGGGCTGATTTAACAGTAAAGCAAGAGCACTAAAGTAATGTTAATACATAAACATCTGTGCAAGTTCACGAAGAATGCTCTAGAGAAAAAGCAAAAAAAAAAAAAAAAAGATAACCGAGGTTAGAAGAGATCTACTAACACATTACTCCAAGTTACTCGACAATACTCCACTTTTTCTAAGCCAGGACTTGAAATTCATTTGACTCCCCTTACATTTACCAAAGGGAGATTTCAGACTCCTGGTGGGAAATTAAATGTGTGTTGGGGAAGAGGTTCCAAACCCACAGAATAAAAAGCACTTGGATTTGTTCACAGTAAATTAACAGAGTAAAGTTCAGTCTGTAATTCAAACAACATTTCTGCCATTTTAACTTTAAATTCTTCAATTTTTCATGTAGAGAAACTCAAGCTTTAGTCAAATCACAGACTTGCAGAGGAAATATTTCATCAGTAATGAAAAGAAAGAGGAATAAGTGTGCATATGGTGGGAGGGGTCAGGGGGTGTTGAATTGGTGGGAGGATGTGTGGCCAAGTAGGCCCTGTGACGGACTGGTACTCTGACCAGGGTCTTGGCCTGCAATGCTGCCAGGATAGGGGCTCTCTGCTCCTCTGAACCAGGTTTGCGAATAACTATGGAGTATTAGTTTGCTAGTGAACATATTTGCTTTTTGAAATACAGTGGTACCTTGGTATATGTCCACTTTGGAATAAGTCCAACTTGCTATATGTCCTGTCTGGACAAGAAAAATTTTGCTTGGTATATGACCTTTGTTTGGAATACAACTCACATGCTAGAACACCGCACACTACCCTTGTTTACCGCTCAAGACAAAGTCACGACTGCCCACGAGAGTCAGTATGCCAGTTGCTAGCATTCAGTGAACAACCCATGCTATAACTATGCGAATTTTCACGTAAATTTGAATTGATTGTTGAAAAGTATGAAGGTGGAATGCATATCCGGGACATGGCTGCTGCACACCGTATGCCGAGAATGACTATCTACGATTGTGAAAAACAAGACATTAAGTGAGGTTACATTTTCATTTATTTCATCTAATTGTTTTAGTATTTATGTATTTTTAGTATTAAGCATCATTTAAATTTTATACAACCCCATCAATGTATAATATGCCAATAATAGGATTTTTTTCATGTGAACGGATTAATCATTTTCCCTTTATTTCTTATTGGAAAAATTGTTTGGTATACGTCCTGTTTGGTACAAGTCAAAGGATCTGGAACGGATTAAGGATGTATGCCGAGGTACCACTGTATACATTTATAGAAGACCATTAAGGGAATGTAAAAAAGTGAAGTGTCTAACGGAAACCCTAATTTTTCTATTGAAATGGCTTCCACCTCTCGAACATTGAAAAGAGACATCTACAGCCGATTTTAATAAATGCTCAATTTACCATTGAGCACTGTTTGTAATCCGTGTGTGTACACACGTACATGCAACAGATTTTTGCTTTTCAGTTTTCAGATTGAGGTTTAAAGGAAGTCAGCCCTCTCTAAACTACTGATTGTTTATTTCTTTAAATTTCAACAGACAAATTGGCAGCAGTTTGTTCGTCAAAATGAACAAACCAGAATAGAAATTCACTAAACAATACAACTCCATTTCCTGAAATTCTGTATTATTGACACACAAAAAAAAAAAAAAAAAAAAAAAAAAAAAAAAAAACCCCCAACCACCTGTAGTTTTCAACCAAACTCAATAGTTTAATAGCATGATCAGAACTTCAAGGGGGGGAAAACTGGTCTTAAGACCATTAAATTGAATATACATATATCTTGCTTAAATCACGATGGGGGACAGCTACTATTCTAATGTTTATAAGTGTACATAAAACTAAAGGGAAACAAGTGAACACAGCACACCACACACACACACACACACAAACAAACCACAAACCAGACAATCCTGTTAATCATTTGTGGAGTGTGGTGGAGCAGCTAGACATGAGATTGTGCAGTGGAGCAGGGAGGCCCGTGTGTTTGCAGGATGGGGAAATGAAGCAACACTGACAGTCGTTTTTAAGGAGGGGATGGTGATGGCAGGGGCTGGGTATCCGCTCTGGAACCGTTTTGGTACGGAGAGGTCTAAAAAGGTGGTACCAAATTTTAGTTCCAATGCAATACTACACCTCTCATACTTGAACTTATGATTCAGTCACTGCCATAATCACCACATTCTTGTTACAATGGTATCTCCAATAAAAATTCAGAAAAAGTCCAGAAAATAGAGTTAAGGGAGGCCCTCTAGCTTTATACTTTGTGTTCACCAACATCATCTAGAGTAACTGTTATGTCAGGTACCTAATGTCTTTCTTACTGGGCAGCTAGCTGCCTGCATTACACAAGTCTTTGTATGGGATGTACTCAAACTATGTACTTCCCCTGCCACAATGAGAGAAAACCCTTACTTTAAGAACCAACACCAAAACAATATCTGACCAAACTAGAGTTTGCCCGAGTGCTGAATATCACAGCAGTCAATACCAAAACTCTTGCACAATAATCTTCCCCACATCTATAGGGTGGTCCAGATCTAATTATGCAATTTTCATTACGCTATAACTTAAGTTTATTACATAGAAAATCACCCAAAAATCGTGGACCATCGAGAAGTGTGCAAACTGACGACATGAAGAATCGTCTCTGCGCCGAACTGGAATAGTCCCTGCATAAATCAGTCATCCAGATGACCTGGATCTGCATAATTAGATCTGGACCACCCTGTACACAGAAGATGTAGTTCCCGACTCTCCACAAGCATTTACTGAACTATTAACTTAGTTTAATAATACATTGTCAATACGTATATTTAGAAAACAATTCTTTGCCATCAATTTGCAAAAAATGCAACTAAGAATTTAAAAAGGTAAAAATTTAAAGAGGATGTGCTACAAAATGCCGAATGTTAAAACTAGCCTCTGACTTTATTGCCAACATTAAGAGGGGTGTGTTAACTATGCCGTGTGCAGCAATGTGGAGATTCACAAAGGGCCAACAGGATTAACAGGAAATGTGAAAAATGAATGAAAATGAAAACCATTTTGCTTTACCATAATTCTAATAAGTTGTACTATACAATGGGTGTCCCAAAGGTTTTCTCCTCAGTAGTAGCACCTGGGCTGCAGGTTGCTAGATAACACTTTGTCCATAGGGGAAAAATTTATTTTAAAAACCAATCCCTTAATTCAAAGCCAAATACTGCTGCAGGAACTACTGTTGCTCAAGCAACATTTCTGTGCTTCATTTAGGTTCTTGTTTGTTAAGATTCCTACCCCTTCTTAGCTTGTAATGAAATATTACTAAAGATCACCAGAAGTGTGAGCATGAAAATACAAAGATGCATTTATCAATGCAGTAAAAATACATTTACATTATACTTCTGGACTTCCTAAATTATGCACAAGTGTCTACATCAGCTTCCAAAATAAAATTTACAACATCTAACCCATTTATCACCAATGCTTTATAAAAATATCAGGAACAAGTCATGCACATTCTGCAGAATAAAAGGTAAACCTACTAGGCTACTCATCACTAATATGGAACTATCAATGAGAGATACCACCATCTCCCAAATTCATTAGGAATCTCAGGTTACTTTTCAGCCATACGGTGTATCCAGTGTAAGCCAGGCAGCTTCTATAGCAACCAAAGAATCAACAAAAATACAAATAAGGTAGGAAAATGTCACTTGATCCTTGCTAGAAAAGTATTAAGCTACCTAGGGAAATCTAAAAGAACTGAAAGTAAAAGGTCAATCCCAATGCAGGTCTATAGAATCAAATATCAGAATCACTTGACTACCATAAGACGTATCCAATTATCCACTTAACTGTCAGACACCATGTACTGGATACAAAATTTCCTATTCAGGCTTTACTAAATGGAACTGGAGTAAATGGATGGTTATTTCAGAATGTTGTGGGCAGTTATGACCAATTTTATTACTGCCATCCATGATTTTACAAAGCAAACAAGGTTGCCATGCTACCATACTTCTACAACTAAAAGAATACTGCACTGACAAATGAATCATATCAAAACTGCAGTACCAGCAAAGGAGGATAAACAAAAAAAAAAAAAGGTATTGCCAGAAAATAAGCAACCAATCCAATCGAATAGTGAAATATGGAAAGAAATATTCCCGTATAAAATGAAGTCTTAACAACATTACAAACCAATGGAATCCTAACCTACACTTGCTTGAGTAGGTAACAACCCCAAGACGTCAATGTAAACTGAACTCTACGCAACCCAGTTTTCTACCTAATACCACCTGCTGCCTCTGCACTGAAAATAACTATCCCGTAAATGTTTAAATTCATGGTGCAAGTATTAGTTGAAAGAGATTTCTCACTTAGCTGGTGAATTTTCTTTCCTCTTTCTACTAAGACACTAAATGTAGTGTGCATGTTTTCCTAAATGCCCAATACACACCCAGGTTAGGTTAATTAAACTTGTGTCAATCGAGGTTTGTGATGGACTTGAGGTTCTGTCCAGGGTCTGTTCCGATCTTGTGCTTAATAGGGCGGGTGCAGCATACTGGTACTGAGAAGTACAGAAAAACCTAATTTTTAAACAAGTATGGTACTTTCAGTACCTGAAGAAAAAAGTAGTGCTGGCTGTACCGGCATTGTAGACTAGAGGTCTGCATTCCCACTGAACGGCTCACATAGTTCTGAGCAGACATGAGCAATTTTACTCCTGTGGTGCTAAGCAGGCGGCCAGAGCATTGATGAATGCCCAAGAAGATTTTTGAAAACTAAGTTCATGTATAAAACTATTCAAATATTACAACGTATTATTGATCATATCAATACAGCTTCACTGTAAAACTGCATACAAGTCAGAAAACAAATGATAGCTTGTGTCCATTATGCCACAATTCCCTCGTTTTTTAAAAAAAAGTTCCCTATTGAATCATTGCAGACAGAGGCACATACGCATAGCAGCTGATGGGCAAATGCACAATAGCAACTTCTGATTGGAGTGCGGTCCTCTACCCATCCTTACTTCACATGTGTACTGACTTACCTTTGTGTGTTCAGGGTTAGCAACATTGTTCTGCTATGCCAAGATTGATGCACATCATGCAAGTATACGGGTGAACTGTGAATATTGAGAGGTTCGTCTTAGAGGTACGCACACCAAAACAGCATCCGTCTATAAGGGTTGTCCGTTTTAAAATGTGGCAGGGATATAATCAAAACACAATCCTTTATACAGTATACCATGTATCTATTTTTTTTTCTAATTATACTACGTCATCTGATGAGGCCAAGGCACCATCATACTCAACACTAGGTCAGTTTCTCCTTTCCCACTGACTTCAATTTATTTTGTCATGTTCGGCAAAGTTTGCCAACACATCTGCGATTTCTCAAACATTACAGTGAAGCAAACTTCTCTGGTTTCTCTCATTAATAGTCACTACATTTCTGGAAGAGCTGGATACGTTTTGGTTGTTGCCAATATTAAGATTACTAAAATTGAATCCACAAGAAAACTCTTTGCTTCCTACCAGATCCAAAAGGGGTAATGCCTCTCAATTAGTATTACGGAGGCATAAAAGTAGAAAATGAGTATTCAGAGGACATCTGATCCTTAATTTTATAAAAGAATTTGCTTTAGTAAATGCAGCCTATCCTTATAATAAAACAATTACCACACACAGTGTATCAAATTAACACAGAAATTAGTGACCGGAGCACACTTCTAGGTACATTTGATACATCCATAAATTAAATAGTAACCAACATCAATTCCGAGCTCACATAGAAGCCTAGCATCTTGGAGGTAGTGAATAATTATTATCTAATTCATTGAAACAAACAAGCAAAATTCAAATTACACTACTTTACTGGAATAGTGAACAAGCCTGGATTAAAGAAAATAGTTAACACACAGTTAAATCTTGCACAAACCAACACAGATAAGCATCTGTTGAAATTCAGGAAAAAATGTAGGTCATTAGTGTAAAATTAATCTCCAAGGTCTTTAAAGAAAAAGAATAAAAAAAACCCTTATGCATTTACTAGCAAAACAACTCACATTTTGCTGTTAAAATAAGGGACTTGACAAAAACCAAAGTTAACTAAACTCATGAGAAGGTTCACCCTCTTACACTCATGTGACTAAAACATTTGCCATTTTCTGACAAAGGTTTAGTTTGTTAAAGTGAACTTTTGATTGCTTTAATACTTATTTGCAACAAAATACACTTTTTTAATTTACACAGCTTTTAAACAGGAGAAGCCGACACCTCTCCTCAATAAGCTTAATAAGTCAATAATTTCCATCAAGGCCAAATTAGCCAAAAAGAACCATAAATCACGTTAAATGTAAAATGTGAACACAGTAGATGTCCCGAGAACACAAGTAGGCAAGTTAACCAAGTCTCCCTTCTGTGATCCAACAGTGCTTAGTGTTGCTTAACAAGTTGAAGCTTTATGTTTGGTCACTAAATGCACAACTCATCTATAATCCTGTTTAAAAATATAAAAAAGCTAAGCACTATCAACCATCTTAATGCAAAATTTGGCACCACCATAAGATACTAATTTCTTCCTACTTCCGGTATAGCTCAGAAGGATCATAGACAAAGGCGATTATTTCTTACTGCATTTTACATTATGTCTATTTGGCTAATTAAGGGGGAGGGGAGGTGAACCACACACACACAAAGTTACTATAGACAACTTAATGGGGCACTTCCTATAACTATCCAGAGTATAACTTACTCACATGACAGCCAGCATTATGAACCTTAAAGAAATACAGCTATTGCTGAACAATCAGAATAACCCCTGGATAAACTAGCCCTGTGTGAACCAAAAGGTCCTTCAGTCATTTGAGCGATTCAAATAAGTCACAATCCAATGTCGTGTTGAATTTAGTGCTTTGTTACTACTTTTAATGCAATTCCATGGTCCTACCAATACTCCAAATCACCAAAAACTTTTCCCAAAGCCAGTAAAAGGAGGCGGTGAATTAAACAAAAACAGGTAAATATAAAATGGATAGCACAAAGATGGCTATAAAACAAACTCTTGAAGAAAAAAAGAAAAAAAAAAAATTAGAAGAGCAAAATTACACTTGTAGCGGCCAAAACTACAGTGCCAGCTGATCAACCGGATTCCCCCATGAATGCATACATAAAAAAACAAACATGTAAAGTCCTGTATTTTTGGAAGTAAAGGATAAATTTAACAAACCCATATAAAACAAAAATGTATTTACCCATATTTGTCAGAATAGAAACTCAATGTATGGTTTATAAATAAGGGAGGAAAGTGTTTAAAATAAAAGGTGCTTCAACTCACCATCTTCAAATGGAGTTCCCTCAGGCCTGAGAAGGGGAAAAAATTAAAATTAGCATTGGAAGAGACCAAATGGAAGAAAAATATTAAGTTAGTACCAAATAAATCCTTTTGAAATTCCACAAATGGAGCTCAAGCAACCCCCCGTTAAAAGAAAAAAAAAAAATTCTCATTGATTTGGCTAGAATCCTAAATAATGAACAGAACTAATACCCTTTCTGAAGAACTCTTATGTGAAGAACTGCCCTTTTTGCTTAATACCAGTTAAAAGAAAAAAAGTCAATGTAGTACATTTTAGACATTCTTGTAAATCAGCTTTTCTCCTGCTTAAAAAAGAAAAAAATTCTCTTCAACAACATTGTTAGAATTGTTTTATTAGTAATATATCCTACCTACACAACTGGTATTTTAAATCTATTCATAGATCGTTAGAAAGGCACCAAATTATTTTTAAAACTACATATTCCTTTGGGCCAGTCTTGAAGTGAATTGTCTGCATTTCATAGTGTGCCCTACCACCAGTTTTATAGGCAGTTAAGATAGAGTTCACTTCATTTGAAATTCCATCATATATAAAAATTGAACAGGCCACAAGGACACATATACAAGTATATGTGGGTAAAATGTATACACACGTACATATTTTGCAACACAGAACTCCAAACAAGTTTAAAATAATTAAGGAAAAGTGGCCAGCAAGCACAGGTTTGGCTATAAAACAGTTGTCCCTTCAACCTAACTGCCACACAGTAATTTTAAACTGCCAGAGCTGTAAAAATTTAAATACACAAACCAACAAAATGTACAAAGCAAGTCTAAGAGCCTTAAGTGGGAGTTAATTACAGAAAAGCACCGTACAAGAATCTTAACGATGATAGCTATAATTAAAACTGGTATGTAATGCGGTTTACATCAAAAGGGCAGGTACCAACTAAAATACTGCGAGGAAAAGACGTCGAAGGGTAAAACATGAAAAGGCGGTTCTTTCACATAACGTCGTAAATATAAATAGTAAACGATATTCAATAGTGCTTTACGAGTATATCAGACGTATACATGAACGAACTGACGTGGAACCTACAGCAACAAAGTCGGCTGCTGGTACTCGCACCGAGCCAAACTTAACAGTGAAGGATAAGACTGAACCCAATGACCTTGGCGTACAACTTTTTAAGCTTTAGGCCATAATGCTCAGCCTAAAATCCTTGGACTATTTTAAGATTACCACGCTCTCAAATATAATGCTTCAGGTGACAACACGAAATAGGAAAATTGGAAACGACAACACCAAGCCATCACGCTGTATAAACGTAGCTTATTTATGAGAATTTTAAATTTCAGTGGGCATCCAGCCATCAGGAAAAACTAATACGTACATAAACAGAACTTGCCAGTATTTATCCATTTTCGTTGTAAAAGCTTTCACGGTACCGGTGACCAGCTATGCTTTGCAACGACAGTTGGTATGCTTTTGTTTCTCTCTCGTCTCAATATAAGCGTAACAGCATTTCCAAGGGTAGTTATCAAAAAAAGAAGACAGACACTTACCCAAATATCACTGCATTCCATACCATAATGTTGTTTTCTGATGGGGCACCGCTAACACCAGCCGGAGGGTCTTCCTGCAACCTGAAGAGACAGGCCAAAGACAAAGTGTAACATTTCTGGGTAGTGTAATCATTGTTCTCCTCCCTAATAAAATGTGTATATCTTCAACTCTTATAGTATTCCCACAACTTAAGAGTCGAAATTTAAAGCCATTTGTATAAATATCTGTTCGCTGTATTTAGTTTCCTTTTTTCTTTTTTTAGTCGCCATGTTTGCTCTGCACAAACAGTCAGGAACACTTGTTCCGTCTTCGTGCTTTTCGTTCTTACCGTTTAAAGTCTCTCATTAAACGACGCCTAGCTGGAGTCGACATCTCTAGCGACAATAATTAAAAATGAAACATAAAGAATCTTTATAAATGTGCGTATATAATTAATTTAAGAGCTTCGTTAGTCACTCCTGCTTCCGATCACACCCCAAAGCACAGACGTAATCCTGGGCACTGGGCTCAATTCCCGAAGTCAGTCTTGGTTAAGACTCGGGCTGTACCATTCAACATTAGGGAGGGGGAACAGCTACTGGTCAAACGTATACCATTTTAAGCGAAAGGCCCACGGTTATCATTTATTTAGCCCACATCTCCCATATGAAGACAGGGCCTTGAAGACAGGGGAGTGGTATGTTCGAAGAGTCACTTCAGGAACCTATCTTTAAACGAAAAATTTCAGAGGTATCCTAACGTCGTTTCTGTACATTGCGATAAGCGGATAGTCTTTCAGCTCGGTCACGTTTACCTGTTCTGAGAAAAAAAGGCGTGTTTCGGAACTTTCTCGGTGTGGGTGGAGAACATTTGAACAGAGTTA
Source organism: Polypterus bichir lapradei (assembly GCA_026402145.1). NCBI lineage: Eukaryota > Metazoa > Chordata > Cladistia > Polypteriformes > Polypteridae > Polypterus > Polypterus bichir. The sequence goes on along the minus strand of JANRMT010062790.1, from coordinate 35,291,381 downwards.
TGTGTGTCGAAACGTTCAAGGTTTTTTTTTTTGTGTCATCGGCTGTTTTAAGGTTTCTAAATCGAAAGGACAATTATTGCGACATGGTAGTAAAGTGGTATTTGTCATAGGGGCTATGTATTCACTCTGTACTGTGCAGAGCAGGTTTAGTATTCATATATTATTCTACGAGTTTTTGATCATGATATACTGGATTTGGAAAATGGATGGATTTTATTCAACGAGTAATACAGGCGATTTGATCAGCGTTGTAAAGACACAACAACTGGGTTTAAAACACGGTCAGATCTTTCATATGTTGCGTTTACGGTTTTTCACTGTCTTTTGCTATTCACTTTGTACTACGGTTTCCTAATTTCCTACATAAACACATATATTGTATGCTAAATGGAGACCATACATCAGAGTTAAAAGTATTGGTACAGTGTTTCCCATTAAATCATTTTTGTAAATGAAGTTTGGACAACATTCCCATATCAATAATATTACATCTCCGTAGCACTGCACGCCTGCGAGACGACTTCACACTAAATAACACCGTCATCCTTGCTCATGCATTGGTCACTTCCCGCATTGATTATTGTAATTCTGTTCTCTTTGGTCTCTCACAAAAGCTTCTCCATAAACTCCAGCCTGTTCAGAATTCAGCTGCCAGTGTTATAACTCAGACCTCATCCGTGCAACTCATTACCCTATCCCTTAAACAGCTTCATTGGCTTTGTGTACAATTTCGCATTGATCTTAAAATTCTTCTACTTACCATCAAAGCACTACATAATCTTGCTCCATTATACCTCTCTGACCTCATACATGTTTATACACTTAACCGCACTCTTAGGTCCTCAACTAGGACGTTGTGCTCCTTGTCTTTGGAACTCACTACTAGAAAACAGTCGGCACACTGATTCCCTAACTATTTTCAAATCTCGTCTCAAGACTTATCTATTAGCTTACACTACATGACTTTAGGCTGTTTTCTTATTGCTGTATTTTCAGTTCCATAGATATAGATATATGTATATGTATATGTGTATGTGTACATGCATGTTTTTGTTGGTTTTATTATTTTATTATCTGTACGGTGTCCTTCGGTGTTTAGAAAGTCGCCTTGAAATAAAATGTATTATTTTTATTATTTACATTCCTAATGGCTACAGTAAAAATAGCAATAGGTATAGGTATGTGAAATGCTTCAATGCCCCTTTACTTATATCTTGTGTGACACCACCAGGGGGCATACCAGCCACCCAACCCCACAAGTCAAACACAGTCCAGCACAATCACAACACAATACTCTTTCTCTATTCTTTTTTTCTCTCTTTTTGTTTTCCTCCACTCCTCCTCGGCAAGCTTCATCTCCTTCCTCCAGACTCTAGCTCCCCGAGTAGTGTCTGTTGGTTCCTTTTATAACGCCCCTGGAAGTGCTCCAGGTGCTTGGTGATGTGCTTTCGGCAGCACTTCAGGTGTGGCAGAAGAACCACCCATTAGGGCTCAGCAGTTGGTTAAGCACCCCCTGGTGCCGCCCATGGACCCCAAAAGGGTTGCACCAAACTCCAATTCCCATGGAGCCCTGCAGGGGTCCCAAGCACCTCTGCAACCCAGGGGGGCTGTCATGTAGCGCATGGTGGGGGGTAACTCTCTGGTCACTCTTACTCCCCCAGTCCTCCAAGCGTGGAGGTGTCCCAGCCATGCAAGGGCCCCAGCTGTCTGTCACAATGGTCAAAAAAAAAAAGAAGCACACGCCATAAATGTTTTTTTTTTCTTTTTAACATTTGTGGACATAGCAAGATTTGATGTTCATTTCAACAGTATTTAAAGATAAAGGTGATAATAACAAACACTAGGCAACATTTACATTTTGTACCCCACTGTTTAGTTTAAATAAACATAACTGGAAATTTTGTATGTGTCATCTAAAATTAGAATCTGTTGCATCAGGTTAGGTGCGAATAATAAAAAAAATAATTGGAGAGGTTCTTGTCTGATCCTGACTTATTTAAACTTCACATATATTAGTTTGGTATGCACTTTGTTGTTAAAGTGTGTGTTATCACCAGGCTTAGATCAAAAAGGAGAATTTTGAGGCCATCAGAAAGAAGGTTATTGATACCTATGAGTCTGCGAGGGGATTTAAAATATTTCCAAACAACTTGAAATCAACCATTTCACTGTCTAGAAGATCATCAGCAAGTGGAAAAGATTTCAAACAACTGCCAACTTGTTCAAGCCAGGCTAACCCAGCAAGGTCAGGCCGAGAGCAGAATGTAAGAAGTCGAAGGTACCCCATAATTTCATCAAATGACCTACATTTAGTTCTTGCCACTGTTGATGTCAAAGTAAATGAGTCTGCTATTAGAAAGAGGCAGCACAAACTGGGCCTACTTGGAGGTATGCCAGGAGGAAACATGCTGTTCAGAAAGAGTATCAGTGCAAGACTAAAATTTGCCCATTAACACCTAGGTTAAGACTACGGGGCCTAATTTATAAAACTTTGCATCAAGTCAAGCATGAAAATATGTGCAAGCCAAAAAAAATAAAGACAAATACATGTGCCAAAAAAAAAAAAAAAAACCAAAAGAATAAAATCTGTCATATGTACATATCTACTCAATTTGCTGTTTTTAAAATCACAGTAACATTGTAAGTATGTGTACGTGAAAGGGCTTTGAACATCACCTTGAAACATCCATATATGGACCATGCTAATCAACCTCATGCATATGCAATCACAATGATGTAGAACTTTATTGGGCGGTACAGCAGCCTCCCACCTGACACATTAAGACCCTGCCACCTGCATTCAAGATCATATGGCTGTGCTCAGCAGCAGAGAGTGGAAGGTCGTGTGCAGCAGTATAGCGCCTCTCCTCTCTGAGAAATGTTTAAGGCACCAGCTTCCGAGCGGGTAGCCACTATAACCTGGCACATGGTTGCTGTTACAATGAATAGTACTAATCCATAGGAAACAATGAGGGTTTAGCCAGTTACCTTACAAACAACCAGCCACCACATTTAGCAGCATCATGCCTGTCAAAGCTACTTTGCCTCAAAACTAGACAAAGGCCACTAAGACATGATATTTACCAGTCATATCTTGGATGATTTGTGTATTAATGGAATGTAACTACTTACAGTTAACAAAAACAGCTTCATTCTTGCTAGGTGCCCTTATTGCAATAAGAGGTCAGTAAACTGCTCAGATTACATTAGGAAAATTGAACACAGCTGTAACTTGATTTTTATGTTGGCAAAAACATGTTTTATGTGTGTGCACCCGCACCATATAAAAAATGGATTTAGTGCCTCACTGGTTGGTTATTGGCTTCTAGCACAGCAGCCATGATGGAGTGAAGCTTGACTGAGATGTCCCAGACCTGACGGCCAGTTCACTGAGAAGTGACAACAGGTAGCTGATACAAACTGACAAAAAAAAGAAAAAAGTTCTTCAGTGCAAATACGTAGCATTGGTCCTCTTAAAAGGGAAATGAAATATAGTCTGCACCTTATATTCATTACCTTTGAGGTGTAATATATTCATCACACACATTATAATAACAGCTCAGTGATATGAATTATTATGTGTGCCAGCCATCATTTAGCTGGTTTGGCTACATTCCCCTACTTGATAAAGGACATTGTCATTTCCCAGTTTTTCCAAAATGTTATGTACCTCTGAGTCAGAATTGCCATAAATATACACATGTTCCCCCTTCAAGATTTCTTTTATAAATCCCGATGTTTGCGTGGGAAGTTGCATAACACACATTTTGAGCCTCTTTTCGTGTGTGTGCAAGCTTTAGAAATAAGGCCACGAGAGTTCTGGAACAATGTGCTCTGGACAGATGAAGCAAAGACAGAGCTATTTGGCCAAAGTACCAGAAGAAATGCGTGGTGAAAACCAAAGATGGTGTTTGACCAGAAGAACCTGATGCTGTTTGTAAAGTATGGTGATGGAAACGTTAAGGTTTGGGACTGCTTTGCACCACCAGGGCCTGGGCAGCTCACCATCAAAGAAACGACTATGAATTCTTCATTGTACTAGGGAGTGCCTGAGATAATGTGAGACTATCTGTTAGAACATTGAAGCTCAACTGAAAGTGGACCTTGCAACATGACAAAGACCCTAAAGATACCAATAAATCCATCATGGTGATATCAGAAAAGAAAGAAAAAAAATAAATGGAGGGTTCTGGAATGACCAAGTCAAAGTCCAGATCTGCAATCTATCAAGATGATATTGGGGGAATCTGAACAGCTGAAAGAATTCTGCATGGTGAAGTGGGAAAAAAGAATCTTTCCCAGTCGATATCAGAAACTGCAAGACAGTAATAAGAATAAGCTGACTTAAAGGGGCAATACCAGCTATTGGAGCCAAGGGTGTATTTGCTTTTTCCAAATGGAAATGGCACATCCATTCCATTTTCACTAAATAAATTACTGCACAGTTAAATTTTCACTTTTTTTCAATTACATCAAATTTATCTAAAAATACTCACTGAATAAAGATCAAATCTCGATACAAACCTTGAAATATTTCATGGAGTGTACTTAGTTTTTCACATGATTATAAATTGCTAAAAATGCTATTATACAGTGGTACGAAAAACCATGAACCCCCTTAAATTTTGAACATTACTGCCTTTTTTGCAAATATTTTTGAAATCTTCAACTTCATGTATTATGTAAAAGGCACGTTGAGGCAGCAAATAATGCTAAACTTTCCAGCTAATTTCATTTTTCAAAGAATTATAGAATTCTCTTGTCTGTTACGTGACAAAATAATTACCCACCTGGAATCAATAACTGTTCACATCACCTTTACAAGCAATAACATTACTATCAGACGTTTATAGAGTTTTGCAACAATTGTGTCTCACACTTCTTTGAAAAATTGCTTATTGCATGTGACATTTGAGAGTTTTTCAGAATAAGAATTTCATTAGATCATTTAAAAACTCTGTTCTATTATGTTTTTTCTTCAGGTATTCCAGTGCAGGTTTGCTGATGTATTTTGGATTAGTGTTTTTAATGCATGAACCACTTGTGCTTCAGATATTTCTCTCTATTATAAAAAATAATCTTGGAAGGAGACAAGACATGATTTTCTCGGAGAGACACTTATACATCCCGCAAGACCACTCTCTGTGCCAAGAGATTTACCAAGACCGGGGCCGGAAATAAAGGACAAAGAGTAGATGACAAAGTAGAACGCCGTAAAGAATTAAAAAATGTTGGCACGGTACACATGTAGAGCAGGTTAGAGATAATGGAAGTACGAAAATTCTAAAGTATCAAAAAAAGGATAGGAAAGACCACATTAGCACAAACAAATGGAAATTATTACTCAGTGAAATAACAGAACAGCGAAAAGAGATTAAATATATTGTTCAGATTTAAACTTTAAGTTGGAGACTTCTAGATCGTCTAATTCATGTTGCCAGCGAGAATTAAAAGATTCCAAATACGTTGGCGCAGTATGAAGTTCTGTGAGACAGAGACTTTTAACATGAGATTCTTTCAAGTCACGCCCTACTTACAACTATTTTCAAACAAGACCACGGTCATCTAACCTCAGTCGTGTGAATGCTTTTGTCAGACACAGTTCCTGTGCTCTCAGCTCTTAGTCGTGTTAATGCTTTTGGTAGACACACTTCCTGCCCTCTCGGCTCTTACAAATTTTATCAGGACAACAATTTTATATGTTCTAGATGACATGTCAACGACTAAGCGAAGAACTAAGAGCATGGACAAACATTTGAAAGAGTTTTTTTTTTTTATTTATTACAGAGAAAGAAAAGATATTCACTCACAGGCAGAGTTATACATTGCATTGTCACGATATAAGTCCGAACACGGAATCAAAATTCAATGCGATCTTGAAGAAAAGTTAATTCCAACTATTGTTTTTAGTAAAGTTTTAAAGTATATAGTGAAAATAATACATATATAACAATTCACATGAAAATAACAATCTCCTTAAATTGTATATCCGGGTAACCAAACCCGGGGGTGGGCGAGGCGGAGACCCCTAGTCTGTTTAAAGGATGGCTCTGCATCCTGAAGAATCCTCTAATACAAAGAGTAATTCATGTTTCCTTACATTTTGACAAGTCATCTCCAAAATGTGACACTCCCTCTGCTATGCTTTATTGTTGTTATGATGGTCTTCTTGTGGAATGCAGAGTCAAGTTTTCTTCTGAATCATCTGTCCACAGAATAATATAAAATAAAATCATCAGGATCTTCTAGGTATATTTTGAGAAAAAAAAGTGGTGACATTTTTTTTGTGGGCAGTATTTTCCTTTTTTTTACTTCTTACATCATGAAGAACTTTGATAGACTGGTCCTGGAGTATACAAGTCCTCATGTGGTAGACCACCTGGACCCACTGCAGTTTGTCTATCAGACAAAAATTGGTGTGGAGTATCCAATTATCTATGTACCCCACAAGGCTTGTTCTCATGTGGACAAGGCTGGCAGCACTGTGAGGTGTCGCAGTAAGGGGCGCTAGTGCTCCCTTGAACCCTCAGGTACCACGCCAAACTCCAGGTAAAAGTGCAATAATAATTATTTTTATTATTATAATAAAGTGCACCAAGCACCCTCTCCTCCACTATATTCATAAATAAACAATAAGCACAATCAATAATCCAATCCTCCAGCTCCCAGACGCGTTGCCTTCCTACCACCCAGCTCAGCTCGCCGTCTGGGAGCTCCCACAGTCCTTTTATACTCCCTGACCCGGAAGTGTTCCTGCCCAACAGTCCACAAGTCCTTATTCCTTTCGGGTCAGGGTAAATAGTATTTTTCTTCACCCCGGAAGCCCGTCACTCTTCATGTGACGAACTTCCGGGTCATAGGGCATAAATGAGTCCACTGACCTCCCGACAGCGACTCCCGGTGGCCCCCAAGGTATCCAGCAAGGCTGTGTATAAAAACTACATAGTCCATGAGGCCCTGCTGGAATTCGGGGCCCGTACATGCTCTCGGGAGAGCTCCTCCTGGTGGCCTGGGGGTGAGGGCCAGAATATGAAACCGGCCATCCATTACAGAGGATTATCATTTTTTTAATTTCTCCAGTCCCTGCATTTGCAGGCTGGGTGGAGTAGATGCTTGAGAGGTGTTTACCAGTCTAGCAGTGACGGGAATTGTGTCATTTGACAAGTCTTGTATAAGGTTGGGAATATCTCACACTGGGACAATATAATATCATCAGTTCACCACTTATCTCTTTGGGTAGTAGGGAGAAATTCAAGTATCTCGAGAAAATCCAGGCAGATGAGGGGAACACTTGCAAATGTTCCATATGCAGCTGTTAGGCTGCTGTGCAACATATGGTGCCACTATGCTTCCCTTTTGACCAAATCAATAATATGGAATATCACCATCACCATTTTAATGCCCATTTTCCGGTTTACTCAGGTTTGTTGGTTGCCCCACTAATCTTTTTTGTTCACTCACTGTGGTCCTAAGCATTCTTTGGTGCGACAGTTATTCATTTCATATCTTTTAACGTCACCTTCAGCCATGTCTTCTTTGGCCTCCATCTTGGCTTCATCCCTTCTACCTCCATGTGGGGATACCATTTCAGTCAACCATCTTCTGCCTTTCACTCTACATGCCCAAACCAAACATAGCCAATTTCTCTTAACTCAGTCTTTGCCATCTTCTAACTCTGTGACACTCAATACATTCACCAAGGCATTGTCTTCTCTGTTTCTTTCCAGCTTTGCTTCATGTTTCCTCTTTTATGTTTCACTCCATATGCCTCATACTGTGCCTCACATAACTTTCGAGACTCTGTTCAATCAGAGTCTCCATCCACCTGGATGACAAAGCCACTATTCCTGCATCAGCCCAACAGCTGAATCTAAAGGCTGCTCTAAAAGACCTCCACTGCTGATTCTGATGTTTTCTTTGCTGCTCATCTCAGTAAGCTTATTTCATCTGACATTTTTAATAAACAGTGCCTTGCTTTTATATTTCTATATTTTGCACATCATGAGTGATTGAAGTACTTATATTGAGTACATATAGGGCTTTTGGTGTGGGGAGAGTGCCACTTTCTTTCCCACAATGTTAGAAAGCTTAAGGGAGATGTCCCCATCCGAGGACCTCACGGTTGGCAATAACACATTATTGGCTGGTAAGTGTCATTACCAAGAGGTAAAGTAAGCAGGACCCAAAACAAGTATCTACTGTATATATATTTTAAATTTATATAAAGGAAAAAGGAAAATAAGAAAAAAATTGTAAAAATATATAATTCCACTCTCACTCTAAATGTTAAATAACTAAAGGCAGTTATTATAGAAAAAAGCACAATGCATAAAGGAAAAACTTTTACGAAAAATAAAACACAATGCAGTCAACATATGGAAAAATAGAATGTTCCCATAAACTAGTTATAAATTCATACAACAAAATTTGCAAACACAACAAAAACATGTGTTGTACATATGTCAGTAGAATATGCAAGAAAATATTGTAAATACTGTACAAAGGCAAACAAAAAATAAAATATATATACAATGACAGTATAATCAACAACAAAATAGAAACCAAAAATATAAACAAAAAAACTGTGTGAACTAACTGAAAACTATCAGTCCTTGTTATTAATAGTTATAGAAAACTAATATATACATTTAAATAACATATAAATACATATACTGTAAGTACATTTTAGAAAAAAATTAACATATCATCTCTGAGTTATCTATTAGCATTCTTGCAACTGTGATAAAGGTGTAGAAAAGAAAAAAACACTTCATAAGCCTAAACATAAGCAGTATCACTGAATTTAGAACGTATTGATGTGATGCAAGGTGTAGAGCTGACCAATGCATGTTGAGGAACAACCTCTTCTTCAGGGCACAGCAAACCAATAATGAACTTAAAAAAATTAAAAATCTATAAAATAAAACACTGAAATATATGACCATTAACCACCACCAACCAATTTGAACTACCTATGATATAAGAACCAGGACTAATAATAGTAGATCCACCAATCATCCATCAATCAATTGACCAAAAACGAAGGCTGTATGAATGATAAAATAACCATAAATTAATTATCACAAATGTATGACCACATTAGAAAAAAACTACTTAGCAAAAGGCAAAGCTCAACTCACCAGTATGTCAATAAGTAAATACACAAGAAAAGCAACTTGTAACTAGCTTGAAGAGAAACCAACAAGAATACAAAACAAGTACCTGTAAAATAGAACTAGTAAAACAGCATAAGTTACAAAGTAGAAATAATGAAAACTTGTGCACCTCACACACTCCACATAACACAGAAATCTGCATCTGTCTGACCAGAAATGAAAGCAAGAGGATGTAGGCACTCAGGGGTATATCACAAAAAACACTCCCAGTCAAATGACTCATTGAGACCAATGGGGTGTAAGGTCTTTAATTGAAAAATCCAGTGTACTTCCCTGCGTGTCAACAGATTGTCTAAATTACCCTGATGGCGTGGTGGTTTTACTATTTCGAGAACAGTAAACTTAAGGTCTGACTGAGTGTTTGTGATTTGTGGTATAGAAATGTCTAGATAAAGGATGCTTTAAAGATTTGGTCCTGATATTGCTTTTGTGTTCTGCAATATGATAACAGATCGAATGTGGGTTTTTACCTACATATAGCAAGGGACATGGACAGAACAATAGGTAAATGACACATTTGGAACTACAATTAGATCTATGTGTGCGATTGATTTCTCCCTGTGGGCTAGTAATAAGACTACCTTTAAAAGCATTCACGCAACTACAATTTAAACAAGGATAATGTCCTAGAATAATGTACTTGGAAGTTGTCATAGAAGGACTCGTAATTGCTGCACGGTGATAATTCACAAGATAACTGCAAAGATTTGACCATGGAAGAAGGAAAAAATGGTGGCTCAGACAAACTAGGATGTAATCTTAATATATGCCAAAGTTTCAGAATACGTCTAATCAGATTAGCCTAGTATGCATATGTGAGATTACACACTATCCTATTAGTAGCTGAAGATTTCTTCTCTGATGTAAGTAATAACTCTCTATTAGAGTGATAAGCATGTTTAAATGCCCTCTTGACGCATGATTTAGAATATGCTTTGTGTAAAAAATGAGCTTTCATATCCCTAGCATAATTAATACAATCATCCTGTTCTGAGCAAATATGACAAATATGAAAAAATTTAGATATGGGTAAATTATTGATGAAGTATCTAGGATTAAAACTAGAAGCATGTAGTAAAGCATTACGATCAGTAGGTGTTCGGCATAAAGAAAATATAAATGATTTACAAATTCTGCACAAGTGTCATTAGCCAAGATGTATCAGCCTCCACATGTCTAGGTTATCCTCTGGGATCAAGGTATGCTAGCTTTTATGTCAGTGTCATATCATTATACACCATGAAGGTGTGCCAGTCACTATATGCCTAGGCTGTTCTCAGACACCAAGGTAGCCTTTAGGTCAAGGTTATATTCAAGAACATCCATGTGTTCTTCATGCTAATGGTAGCAAGTCCCTGTGTGGAGTGTTGAGGAGTGACAGGCTGAGCGCGCATCACTCCTAATCAGTGCTTAATTTGATCTGGCCTGTGTATGTGTGTATCTTTCCATATGTGTGTTATGGTTAGGGTTCAGGAGCAGGATAACCCCTAATGAACTTGGTGAGTTCCACTCATTCCACGATAATGCAACACCCTGTGGAGTTCATTTGGGAAATTCATACCCAGGTCAAGATCAATTACCTACACTTTTCACTTGCTGAAATTGAGACTGAAGTCAGAAACCCACCATGAACAAATAGTAAAATAAAAACACCAACAGTTTAGTTAAGTTCCTCAAAAGAGCCAACCAAGAGTCTTGAACATCAACCCATAACAAGCGTGATTCAGCTATTCCAAGTGATGCATTTCCAACCACAATTTAAAATGGCATTATTGTAAAATGTTAAAGGACTCATGCAAAAATATTCAGAAATAAAATGTACTATTCTGTACTTTTATATTATTTTTTATTTAATCCCAGTTGTTTGAGTACGGAGAAAAAATATCAATTTTGATTTCACATCATCTATACTTTTGGAAGGCACTTGATGCTAGGATGTGTGAGTGCTTTTCTTAGTCTTTGTAATTGTGTATATGTTTTAATTCTTGAGTACTTTGTAGAACATATTGTTATGGTAATATACACTCATCGTCCACTTTATTAGGTACATAGTGCTAGTAGTGGGTTGGACCTCATTTTGGCTTCAGAACTGCCGTAATTCTTTGTGGCATCAACAAGGTGCTGGAAACATTCTTCAGAAAATTTGGAGCATATTGACATGATAGCATCACGCAGTTGCTGCACAGCTATGATGTGAATCTCCTGTTCCACCACATCCAAAGGTGCTAAATTGGATTGAGATCTGGTGACTGTGGAGACCATTTGAGTACAGTGAACTCATTGTCATGTTCAAGAAATCAGTTTGAGGTGATTTGAGCTTTGTGACATGGCACATTATCCTGCTGGAAGTATAGCTATCAGAAGATGGGTGCATTGTGGTCATAAAGGATGGACAAGGTCAGCAACAATACAATACTCAGGTAGGCTGTGGCATTTAAATGATGCTCAGTTGGTACTAATGGGCCCAAAGTGTTCCAAGGAAATATACCCTACACCATTACCCCACCACCAACAGCCTGAACTGTTGATACAAGGCAGGATGGATCCAGGCTTTCATGTTGTTGACGCCAAATTCTGACCCTGCCATCCAACTGTCACGGCAGAAATCGACACTCATCAGACCAGGCAATGTTTTTCCAATCTGCTATTGTCCAATTTTTGTGAGCCAGTGCGAAATGTAGCCTCAGTTGCCTGTTCTTAGGTGACAGGAGTGGCACCAGGTGTGGTCTCCTGCTGCTGTAGCCCATCTGCTTCAAGGTTCGACGTGTTTTGTGTTCAGAGATACTAAACTTCGGTTATAATGAATGGTTATTTCAGTTGCTGTTGTCTTTCTATCAGTTTTGAATTTTTCCTCTGACCAAGGCATTTTCATTCGAGAACTGCTGCTCACTGGATATTTTCTCTCTTTCAGACCATTCTCTGTAAACCCTAGAAATGGTTGTGCATCAGCAGTTTCTGAAATACTCGGACCAGCCCATCTGGCACCAACAACCATGCCACATTCACAGTCCCTTTCTTCCCCATTCTGATGCTCAGTTTGACCTTCAGCAGGTCATCTTGACTACGTCTACATACCTAAATTCACTGAGTTGCTGCCATCTGATTGGCTAATTAGATACTTTCATTTCAGCTGTACCTTATAAAGTGGCCCATGATTGTATAAACATAAATTTATTGAAAAATTAATGTAATTAAGAAAGCAAAATCACACAAACCTAATTTTATGTCATTTTTGTAAAACATGCAGCTCGAATACAGCACTTTGACATACACTGGTTGTCAGTTAGTCAGTCATTGTCCAACCCGCTATATCCTAACACAGGGTCACGGGGGTCTGCTGGAGCCAATCCTAACCAGCACAGAGTGCAAGACAGGAACAAACCCCGGGCAGGGCGCAAGCCCACCGCAGGGCACATGCACACACACACTCCAAGGACAATTTAGGATCGGCAATGCACCTCACCTGCATGTCTTTGGACCGTGGGAGGAAACCGGACCACCTGGTTTCTCACCTGGAAACTCACGCAGACAAGGGGAGAACATGCAAACTCCACACAGGGAGGACCCAGGAAACGAGCCCAGGTCTACTTACTGCGAGGCAGCAGCGCTACCCACTGCGCCACCGTGCTGCCCCTACACTGGTTGTCAAAACTCCACATTGAATTATAATTATAGAATACATTTTAGAAAAAAATAAACATGTTATCTCTATGGAAACAACTTATCTATTAGCATTCTTGCAACTGTGATAAAGGTGTAGAAAAGAAAAAAAAATAATTTGCAGTGAAAACTAATTATAAAAAGTCACCCAAGCTGGAGGGTTGTTATAATAAGTCAGTTTGGAACTTTGCTCTGTCCTTAAACATCCAAGTGACACATCTCCCAGGTTAGCATACTCTGCCCCCTGCTCGCTTCGCTCACCAACCCCTGGGTGGGTGCTACGCACTAGCCAATTTGCGGCTCTACCACTCACGTATGGGGAAGTGAATGTACAATTTAAAAAGATTGTTATTTTCATGGGAATTGCTACATATGCCTAATAGACCTAACTATTTTACATTACAGTGAGTAATTAACCAATGTAAAAAATAGTAAAACTTTATAAATTAAAAGAAAATCATGTTTCTTGTTGCGTTAGAGGTATTCATTGTGTTATACGTTTTTGTTCCATTTGTCTTTAAAATTAACATGCAAATACTTTTTAAACTTACACTTTTACTGTAAAACTTCAGTAAAAACAATATCTGGAATTAACTTTTCATCAATATCGCATTGAATTTTGGATTCCATGTTTGGAGTTACATCGTGACAACGCAATGTATAACTGCCCGTAAGTGAATATCTTTTCTTTCTCTCTAATAAATAAACCGACTTTTTCAAATGCCTGTCCCTGTGATTCATTAATTGTCATAGCAAATGCTATTCTAACGGGAAACTTTAAACGTTTTAATACGAATGGCATATCAAGATCTCCTTTGTTGTCTAATGTTATCCGTGGAATATGTACTACATTACCTTTCTTGTCACCTGTTAAAATTTTTCATGTCAGAATTGTTTGACCAATTTTGAATAAAACTAATTTTGTCCAATTGCATAGCCCATCACTCAAACATAAATTTTGCAATAACATTACGATACATCCTTCTTTCAACAGTAATTCAGCCAGTGGAAGACCGGACGGTGTTAACGTTTGTAGATATTCTACGGGATATTGTAAGTTGATGTTTTTATCTTCCACAACATCACCACCAACTGTTTCAGCATAGTCTATTGATACGCATTTAACCAATTTGCCGTGTAACCGATCGACAATTTTCACGTTAATTCATTAGCTCATTCGTATACTCATCTCTTCTGTTGATAACCCTTCGGGATGATAGTCCTTATTAAGATTTGGACATAATAAGTCTTCTTTTGTTGGGAACTTAAAGTGAGGAAAACATAAAAATTTACAAGAGCTGAGAGTGCAGGAACCGTGTCTGACAAAAGCATTCACACAATTGAGAGGTGAAAGGACCGTGGGTGTGGGCCATTAACCGCAAATGGTTGAGAGGAGGGCAGGACTTGAAAAAATCTCTTGGCAATAGTCTCATCTCATCTCAAGATTTTCTTTTATAATAGAGAGGTATAAAGATGCACAGTGATGTAATTATTTACATATTTTGATAACATGGGCAACAGCCAGTTAACTAAGTTGCTTAGGGTAAAACAGTGAGCCAATTGTTGGAATAAACTGGCAGCCATAAGGTGTGGTGGACGGCCGGGGCCCTTGCCTGGCCAGGATGCCTCTTCTGTATATGGTCCAGGGGAAGAGGTATGGACTGATCAGTACCTTCCCCAGGACGCTAGATGACACCCCCCTGGGTGGCAGTGGTGCCTCGGATTCCCACAGGGCTCCATGGGAGATGGAGTTCTCTACGACTCTGTTGGGATCTGGGTGTGCCACCAGGGGGTGCTGCAAGGTTCCTGAGCCCATGTGGGCGATTCTTCCGCCACACCTGGAGGTGTGGCTGAAATGGGTCATCAAACACCTGGAGCACTTCCAGGTGGGCTACAAAAGGAGCCAGCAGCCACCACTCCGAGAGCCAGAGTCAGGAGGAGGGAGACTAAGCTTGCCGGAGAGGAGTGGAGGAGATAAAGAAGAGAAGTATTGTAATATTGTGCTTGTTAGGACTGTGTTGTGCCTGTGGGAACAGGGAAGGCGTTGCCCACAGGCAGAAGAAAATAAAAAGTAAAACATTTATTTGTTTTATAAGTGTGCCTCCCGTGTCTGTCTGTGTCGGGTTAGGTGTTGATATAGCGCCTTTGTCACAAAGGTTAAAATTTAAATATCTATTAGGCCACAATATGTAATCTACAATTAAATGAAAATACTTACTCTTGAGCACAGCCATATTTTTGACTTTGTGTGCACAAGGCAGCAGGTGTATATTCTATACATTGTTCTACATCAACATTTTAGTCTCTCTTGATAATAACAATTCCATCTTCTCCACTGTTTGTCATTTCAATTTTTATGTACTTACCTTGTGGAATTTATTTTGTTTTGCACTGAAAATAGAACACTAGATTCTGAAAAAAACACTGTGAACATCAGCGACCGCTGTTGTGGGCGGATAAAAGACCAGGATATGGCAAATAATCACACATGCAAAATGGCAATTTAATGATGAAGGGATGTAATTTCATAGCACACTTCAGGTCTCCATGAGTGGCATACACACACAAACAACTACAAGTGCTACATTTCTAAACATTGTTACTAATGATTTTATGTCAGATGGTAATAAAGAACCCATCTCTAATTGGGCTTTTTCACAGATTTTGCTCCTTGTAACTTGGTAGTAAAGTTTCAAAATGGTTACTAAAACATGACTGTACGTTCTGTTCAATGTAGTGAATTCCCCAGCTCCCTGATTTTATTTCAGCCATGTACCTATTATAGCAAAAGATCCAACAAGTGCTGTATGTGACATATATCCAGTGTACTATTGCTGGACATCTGACATAGCCTGACAGACCCAGCTCTTCTGAGGCAAAATAAAGAACCAACTCACTAGTGTCATAAAATCCTGATTTTGAGCTTGTGATTTCTTATGAATTCTTTGCAATTTAAATAATTTTAATTTTTTTACTGCCATATTTTGGATGCCATTTTGTAGTACCTTTGGACCTGTTACTAGTATGTGATCCTTGGTGACACATTGCGTAAAGTCATTGAGCTTCTGCTATAAAATGGTAGCACCCAGCTTCTCCTGTGTACTGTGGTGGATTGAAGAAACACTAAAGAAGTTCTCTCTGGTATAGTTAGAAGCAGTAACTCTCTAGTTAGTTCATAGTTACTTTTGGTTCCTCACTCTAAACTTCTGTTACTTTGTCTCCAGTTTTACTGTTCGCTCTTTTGGCTCAAACCCACGCTACTCAGTTCTGTCCGTGGAGGCTGCACTGGTTGCATGTTTTTATTCCAACCAATTTTTAAATGAATTGAACTCCTGTATTAATTCAATATCCAGTTATTTGCCAGTTTCAAATATTATTGTCTCAATCCAGAAATGCAAAACAGGGTTGATTTGTATGACTAAGTTGAATTGATCTTTCCATTTAGGATTTGGCTGCTTCGTTTCTTTGATATTTTTCTTTTTAAATTGATGACTAATGATCACAAAAGCAGAAAGAGCAGTGAAATAGCTGCTGTTGTCATCTGCATCTCTGTCTGTTCTTTGTTACCTGACAGTAATTCACTTTCAATTTCACCACAAATAACTCGAAGAAAAGGAAACAGGCACTTCAAGCTAAGGAGAAATGGCTACTTTAATAACATTTGCCCTGTAAAATCATTAGCATTTGACTGCTTAAATAATCATGGCATTTCCAAATAAAGCAAAGTCCCAAGGTGTAGAAAATGGTATGTTTTAATTCCTTGAAAAGTTAATATTATTGTGTTACTCTTTAATGTAGTATTCTGTCTAATGAAGTTTATAAGAATATGCTTAATTAAGATGACTGTTCCAGTTAAAAGTAGGTCTTGATTAGAATAAAAACCGCAGGCCTCCTTGGACTGGATTAAGTAGATTGGGTTTGGACATTTGATTCTCTTTTTGATTTTCGGGTTTTGACCTCCACCTGCCTTCTGACAGAAATGTTTCATTTTCATTTTGTCAGTTATTCATCTCATGGTCTTTTTTGCCACAACAATTCAGTCACTGCCACGTTATCCACAACAAAGTGCACGTAATACTGTGGACACCTGGTACACTTATTTTTTTTAACACAAAGAAATAGTAACAGTGATTCTTTTCCATAAAAATGTGTAATGTAAAATATATTTATAACATTCTTATTTCTTATAGAAGAGAATTCAACATATACTTAACAAAATTAATATACTTGAATAGTAGTTTACATATTATAAAACTTACAGTAAAAAAAAAATAAAATCACCTTTAAAGAAATTTGTACATTTCATAAAATAACATTAACATATACAATTTTGCCATTTTAAACATGCTAGGACTTTTTAACACACACTGCGTGTTCACACCTGCCTGTAGCAGTAGAGTGTTGTATTTCCCTCGTGAGAGGTACTGCAGCAGTTGTTATTTCCTCGTAAGTACAGCGGAGCGCTATCTTTGGCACAGATAAGATGCTCATTTTGGTTTTCATTGGTTGTAGTCTTCAGCATTTATCCAGGGTATGTTTTCAGTTGACAGAATTTTGTTTTCCGGTATGAATATATTTAAGAAATGAAACAGCAGTTTCTAAAGAAAAATTGAAGATGAGAAATTACACACTACAATACATACTGTCGTAAACCCCCTCCAGACAAGTCAGAAGCAATGATACTTGTGTCTGATTTCAGAGTCTTCACTGCTAGAAGAGGCCACATTAAATCTCTACTTCCATCTCACAGTCCAGCACCCCTGGAGCTAATCTTTTAACAGTGTTGCTGATTTTATTCAGTCCCCCCGCCCCGCACAATACAGTTTTCAAAACTCTTTCAGTTATTGAAAAAGTACACTTTATAATGTTGTGTTGTTTTAAGACTTTCAATTTGACGTGCAACTTTTGCAAAAACATCACAGTAAGCCACTGACAAACATACCTGCACAGTATACAAATGCTAATCAATCTCTAATATCATTTTATCTCAATAGTGGATATGTTCTAAAGTGTGAAAACTAATGATAAAAGAAAATGAATGTAATGTGAACGGTCTATTATTTCTTTCATTTTCTAAAACCCATTTATTATTTTACAGTATCATAGAAAGCTTAACTAAACCAAGCAGAGTTAGGTGCGGGGTTGGATAAGCTTTGTAAGCCTGTGTGATATAGTGGCTCAGTCACTGGACTCTAAACTAGAAAGTGACAGGTTCAAATCCCACTAGTGACTCGCTGTGTTACCCTGAGAAAATCATTTAACCTGTTTGTAATCCAACTGTAAAAAATACGTGTAAACTGCTGTACCTGTAAAGTGCTTTGAGATGGTGTTTGCTATGGAAAGGCACTAAATAAAATAAAGGTGGTTTGTTAGATAGTGTAAGTTGAAATGGTTTTAACTGAATGTTTGATTTTTTAACACTGAAGAAAAAAATACTACGCTTAGATACAAAATTTGAATTCATAACAATGATTATATTCAATTATTAATCAATTCAGTCTATAAGTACTTATCAAGCACAGACATTTTTTCCAAAAACTTTCTCCATGAAAACATGAGACTAAATTTTTTCCTTGGCCATGGGTCAGTAATGTATCAAAAAGGTATCATTTATGGGTGGAGTATTCCTTTAAGGGAAAGTGCTTTCAAGATGGACACTAGGAAGGACTTGTTTAAACAAAGTGTTGTAGGACTTCGGACAATAACTCGTACGTCTGAATGAAACGTTGCCATGACTTTGCTCTTAGTTTAATGGGATGAGTGGTCATTTTTTGTTTGCAAAATATGTTGCATTCAATTTTATGATAATTTTTCTATCACTCTATTTCAGGTTGAATTTTAAAATATTACCATTCAGCCATCACTGTAAAAGGGTAAGCTCAGAGATATGCAGGTGGGTGAGCTTAAGCTGTACTGGAAAATGGACTGTCGGTCGTATAGACTGTAGTTTGTGAGACTCAAGGACTGTGTTACTGATACGGACGTGAGCAACACAAGGAACAGTCCTGTCTCCTTTTCTCTTTACCCTGTACACCTAAGACTATAAATATAACACCAGGTCATGTCACCAACAGAAATTCTCAGATGATACTTCACTTATGGGGTGCATTGATAATGGGAGTGAGACAGAGTACAGGTCAGGTGGAGAACTTTGTTTCTTGGTTCAAAGAGAATTATTTGCATCTTAACATCAGCAAAGATAAGGAACTGGTTATTGACTTTTGTAGCACCAAAGACCCTCTATGCCCGGTTACTGTTGAGGGACTGGATGTAGAAGTGGTGCATTGCAACGCAGAAGAACTATACAGGTAGTCCCCAGGTTACGGACATCCAACCTACGACTTATGAATGGGCCGCAGCTGCGACGCATGCGCCTCAGTAACTGCCGCTCCGTCATCTTCGGCCTGGGGACGCTGCAAGCGGTGGCTGGATGGAGACTGGAGGGGGGCGATTTCGCTGCCCGCACAGCGTAGTGTCCCTCGGGCGGCTCCCGGCAGCAAGCGGTTTCACTGCCCGCCCACCACACACGGCTGCCCCGTTCGTTCTTGGTGGGTGGCTGGTAATGCTGCAAGTGGTGACCTGGTTGTGGCTGAACGGAGGCCACTGAGGGTGAACGGGTTGGCGGGGGGTAGCATTGTAGTGTGCATCGGATGGCTGCCTATTGAATGTGGGTGATTCACTACCCGCCTTTGGTCATACCGTGTTATTTCTTGGTGGGCAGACGCTGCAGGCAGCATACTGTAGTGGAGGTGACTGTGAGGTGGGCTGGTGATGAACCGCCCGTCGATGCCCCCATTCATTCTCAATAGCAAGCCTGCTTGTACTGTTACGTACATAGCAGGAAGTTGTCTCTTGTCAGTACATCAGACATGTTGATGACTGGTGCCTTCCTGCTGTGATAGTGTGTACAGTGCTGTGCAGAAGAGCTCATCTTAATCTTTTGTCTTCACTCTTCAACAATGTCTCTGAAACACAAATCTGATGCAAGTGCTGGTGATACAGTAAAGAATAGAAAAACCATCACCATTGAAAATAAAGTAGAAATAATAAAAAGGTCAGAGAGAGGTGAAACCCCATCATTCATTGGCAGAGCACTTGGTTACAATTGTTCAACAATAGCATTTATTAAATTTATGTACCTGTTCCAACTTACATACAAATTCAACTTAAGTACAAACCTACAGTCCCTATCTCGTATGTAACCCGGGGACTGCCTGTATAAGAAAGGGCAGAGCAGGCTCTTTTTCCTCAGGAAACGGTACTCCTTTAATGTGGAAAGTAACATCCTTCTCATCTTCTACAACTCTGTTATGGCCAGTGTGATGTTCTATGCTATGGTGTACTGGGCTAATAACATCATTTCATGAAAGGCCCACCGAATCAACAAGCTAATTAAAAGGGCAGGCTCAGTTATGGACCCTCTGGCGGTAGCAATCAAGGAGAGAAAGAAAACAAAAACAGACACACTAACACTGAGTACTTTCAGCCAACAAATTATTCAACAAAAATGTGTCAAGAAACGCTACTGGGGCTCCTTTATACCAACAGCAATATGCCTGCATATTTCCTCACTGGGACTGGGACAGCCAAGTCAGAAGTTTACTTTCTCTTTCAATTCCATTCTGTTTAATTATTCTGATGTGTGCTCAGGCCATTGTATGTGTGTAAATATATTTATAAATTTATTTAATGAGCTTCTGTAAAAAGACTAATTTAACACTGGGGACAAATATCTGTATAATGTTAATCTCTAAATAGCTGAATTTTTTTTTTTATCCTGGTACATGAATTATTATTGCCTGAATTATTTATGTCATATTATTTTTGTCTGAATTTTTAGGTGGAAACCCACAGAGGCATAAGAGGAATGGGCAACAACCATGCACAGAATTCAAACCCTGGACACTGAATCAGTGAAGCAGCAGCACTTCCTATTGTACTGTGTAGCCATGTGAGGTAAACATTTTAACTGCTTCCTAAATAATAGTTTAACTTAGACCTGCCGCTATATTAATTAAAACGATTCTGAAAAATATTGCTGGGGTAAAACAGTGGTGCTGTGGTTAGTCCTGTTGTCACGGGTTCAGTCCCCAGCCGGGTCACTGTGTGGTGCTTGCACTTTCTCCATGCAGTATATACAGGTGTTCATTATGTATTCCAGCTCCCCTTAAATCCCACTGATTGTCAGATTAGGTTTGTTCACAACTGTAACTCTATGGGTGTGCGTGACTCTCTCTTAGAAAAAGTGGGTTCACTAAATGGATGACTGGATGGGGGATTCATGCTATGAGTAGCTAAAAACATACACCTTAATTCAAGTAATCAAGCTGTACTATTATAACATCTTAGTTTTGTTATCCCCAAATACTGCTTCACAAATTAACAATAAAAACTATTTGATCTCTTTAATAGTTACAGGTAATACACTTACATAAAGCAGTATCTTGTTGTCATCAGCATTTTGAAGAAACACAAGCCCCTCTGTGATATTACTGGATTTCACTAAAACATACACTGAAAATGAAATAAATAAATAAAACAGGTGAACATACCTACTATTTAAAAAATCTTAGTTTAATGAACCGAAATTTATGAAAGACTTTGTAGACTGCTACTTTACATCTCTGCATTGGAACTTGTAAAAAACATACAGACCGTAAATGGCCTCAAAAGGCAAAAAGAATTAAAAGTCCAATAAAAATGTGATTAAAAAAAAAATTTATGAAACCATGTATCTAGTACAGGTCACAGTGAGAGGATAATCTCAATATATAAAAATAGAAATATAATGTTAAGGTATATTGTAACTATACAAAAATAGCACAGATTTATTTGAATATAATCTGGCAAATGCAAAGCTGTCTGTTAGATACAGAACAGATTATTTTGATTTGTGAACACCAAACACTGAGTCAATATGAGGCATGTACAAATGTAAGGTCTGCAGAGACCTGGCAAAGGCTGAAAATGAATTAAGAGTACATACAGTATACTCCATACAGAAAGATGTGGATTGGCTGGGTAAGGGAACATTATCCACCCCAGCCAGGAGAATAATGGATGGACAACATGAATGGATGGGTATCCTGGCCGGGACGGTTATTGTTCCCTTTCCTGGTAGGGATTCCAGGATAATGGAATGAGGGGGAGAGGCTGCCTCCTGGGGCCATGGGTTCCTCAACTACACTAAAGGGCACCTTCACGATGGCATGCCTCCTGTTTGGAAATCTGCAGGGTTGCACGGAAGTTGTAGTTCTGGAAGGCAATCCTATTGGGATCCATAGGTGCTGCTTGGGGGTGCTGCTAGGTGGCGCTGCTGGGAGGAGACTCCCCTCTCAGCTGGGAGTTCCACTTGACCCTAAAGTGCTTCCTGGGTTTGGCACTGACATGCCGGAATGCTCTTGGTTATAACTTTAAAGGGAGTCACCCAGGTGAGTCACAGTTGGGAGTGGAGAAAGACAGAAGCTCACCTGGGCTGGAGGTAGTGGAGGAAAAGGAAGGAATGAATGAATAAAGATAACTAAACTAGGCTACTTTGTGGAAAACGTATTGTGTGGCATAAAATACTCATTTTAAACCCTGGTCTTGTGTCTGGTGCACTTGTGTCTAGTGTTTGGGGTCTGAGATACCCCTAGAGGCCACAACTCCCAGTTTTTTTTTTGTTGGTTTGCAATACTATTTTAAGAATTTGGAAATGACATTTTGTACACTTTTTTTAAGACAGGACTTAATTTAAAAAGTGGAATAGGGATTTGTTTTTGTTTTTAGTGTCCTTGTTGCAAAATATCTATAGGATAAAATATTAAGTATCTTTGCCAAAGTTTTGTTTTAAAGTGGTTATGGTCCTTCACTTTCTAATTTTCTTGTCAAATATATTTGCTACTAGGAAAGAGTTCCACTGGAATATACCATGGCATACATTTAAAAACAACATTTCTCTAAATAATTAAGTCTTTTGTCTTATTGACCTGAATTTTAAAACAAAATACTCACACTTATTACCACTGTAAGTAATTAACTTTTCATGAAGCAAATTCTGTACTTCTTCTTTAGTTTTTAATTTCTCTTCAGGTGTTCTTTCAGGATAGGTTTCTTGTGGCAAACCATTAGGCCAGAGTGCATCTCTAAGAGAGTCAATGTATGACTCAATTATTTTCTCATCAACATTAACATAACTCCATATATTTATGAATTTTTCAGGAATGATTTTAAAGCTGTAAAGAAAAATTGCACACATGTATAAGGCACATACTACCAAATCAGTTAATAACCATACAAATAATTATTGTAAGAATTAAATATAGGACTATAGAATTCATGCCTGTTAAAAAATAGCACTTACCCAGTTTTCAAGCATCTATATATATAATTCACTAAGGGCACGCAAGACACTGAGCGCAAGCAAGACACTGAGGGTACGCAAGACAGTGAGCGCAAGCAAGACACTGAGGGCACGCAAGACAGTGAGCACAAGCAAGACAGAGCCCCTCTCGCCAACTCTAAGACCATGGGATACGCTCAACAGAGCCCCACCCGCCAACTCTAACCCTCCTACCGCGTCATGGGATAAGCACGACAGAGCCACGCATGCCAACTGTAACCGTCCTTCCGAGTCCAGCGTCGCTCTCGAGGCACGCAACAACTCACCAAACACAGCCTCAGTCACTTTCGTCTGTGCAAAAGTCCACATGCACCTCTGAGCCACGTTGACTTTACACCACATGCAAGACAGAGAGCCACGATCGCCAACTCACAGAGCCCCGCCCGCCAACTCTAACTAAGGGCAAGCAAGACAGAGAGCGCACGCAAGACAGAGAGCCCCACCCGCCAACTCACAGAGCCCCGCCCACCAACTCTAAGACCATGGGATACGCACTCATTTAGTGTATAAATGGATATAAATAATTGCATGTAAACGATTCGCCAAAATCTGTTGTATGTAAACGATACTGTTTAAAACGTTATTGTTTTTTTCATCAGAAAACCCGGTTTCCACGTCTACCTGTATTAGTTTAAATGGCACTTTTACCACTCGCAATAGGGCGGACACGCTGACTTATCGTGTCGACTGGGCAACACAGTGGATGCGGCGTCTATCTATGTATGTCTATGTTTTCCTAGCCTGCTACAGGAAGGTACTCTTTCGACCATTGGCATTGGTTTCGCTCCTTGCTATTTTCGTTATACTGCGACGGTGGTTTCCTAAGCCTTTGTTATACTGAATTCCTTTCTCACAGTTTTCCATTCCTATTCTTACATCACCGTATGCTACGGTGGGCTTCGGCTAATATTATATATTACTATAAAATATGGTATGAATGTTGGGTTAAATTCAAGGGAATAGGTCTATGTTAATCTGTTTATCTAGAGAGGAGCAGTACTAGAAAATAATTACAAAATGAAAAAAGTTAAACATTCTTTTCCAGATACTATCATATCTAATATTAAAGCCAAACTGACTGAACATTTTAGTAGTGAATTTTGCTCAATGTTGCCTGTCAGCACTAATGACATTTATTTTTGGACATTACATTTTAAAATTAACTTGAATTCAATGTTTCACTACAAATTGTACAGTACAGAGAATAAAGTATATAGCGCTACATCTTCCTCCCTACCCTTCTAGAGAACAAAGGAAGAAAACTATTTAATCCACCTAAATAAAAGGATCATTTTATGTATATTTTTGTGTCTTTTCAGTTGTTATGTCTCTG
This sequence comes from Polypterus bichir lapradei, assembly GCA_026402145.1. Classification (NCBI taxonomy): domain Eukaryota; kingdom Metazoa; phylum Chordata; class Cladistia; order Polypteriformes; family Polypteridae; genus Polypterus; species Polypterus bichir. The sequence goes on along the minus strand of JANRMT010062790.1, from coordinate 35,266,831 downwards.
TCATTCCAACATATGGCACATCACAAATATTTGTAGTAATAAATTGCTTTGCATTTGTCATTCCAACTGATGGAGTATCAGAAACATTTGTAATAATGCATTTTATTACTACAAATGTTTGTGATACAGCATTTTTGGAATGACAAATGTAAAATATTTTTTACTACATGCACTAAATAATACATTCCAATAGATGATGTACTGGAAACATTAATGCTAAAGTCTATGTTGTTTACTTAGATTTCAACCTATCCTAAATGGGTAGCACAGCTAATTTGAAATAATACTACTGAAAAGCAGTTCAGCACATTGTTCAGTTAACTGAGAACAACAGTAATGAATGCCGGACAAATGCTAAAAAATTGTGAATTATTTGACATGCATGTGCACCTTGAGACCACCTTACCAACTCTGTTAGCAAAAGCAATACCACTTCAGGATGTGAGGGGGTGCTGCCACTAATAATGTCTTATATTACATCCACTACAGTTGAGGCCAAAAAAGACCATCAATGATGCTCAGCCCCACCTGCCACACCCTGAGTTTGCCATGCTCCTTCCTCCCTAGACACCATAAATGTGGGCATCAGCAGAAAGATGGTGTTCATTTGGACACAAACACTTCATGAGATGGAGTCTCAAACACCCGACAGAGAGAAGCAAGAATCAATGACTAAGAAAGCCTGCATTGGTTGTGCCTGACGCATTGTTTTTGGTTTTATTTTATGGATATTTTAAAAGGGATGATTCTATTTGTGCCCTTGTGATTCCTTTCTGTCATGGTTTGTTCATAGGTCACATATTCCCTACCAGGTGAATTAAATTTGTTCTACTTTTTACTTTTAAGAATAACAGGAAATCCTTTTCCGATTGTGTTAATGATATGCAGGTTAAGTTTTTTTCAGTAGGGCTATTTACAGGATGTCATATGCGCTTATTCAAACTAACTTGAACTCTGCAATTTTACCAATTCATCCAATACATTCTGTACATATGGAAGTGATGAGCATGGATCAGTAATATAAAGCACCACGCCATCTACACTTGGAGATACATTTTGTTTGAGTTTTTCCCTTTCAGTACGCTTAACTTGTCTGTAGACACAAAAAGATGTTCAAAAGATCAATAGAAATGGAAAATAAAATCGGTGATAAAGGAGATCTCTGTCTTGTTCAATGTCTTAAAATAAAGAAATATATTGGGTATATACAGATACCACGAATATACAGTAGACACCACACTGTACCTAAAAGAGTGAATAAATAAGCCCTTTCAGTTCTATCTAAGGCATTCTCTTCATCTAAAGACAGCAGTAATGCATGTTTCAGCAATATAGTCTTACAATGCCTCAACTTCTTGTATTTTAGTTGTGTTAATTTTCTTATTTTTTATTAGTTATTTTGTAGTATTTGTTTGTGTTAATGTTCTTGTTAATTTACTTCATTTGATAGTTTGTTTTTACTTTTTAGTTAATTTTTAAATTATTTTTTAATTTTGTAAAGACAAAATAATGAGGTATTTGTTTTAAACTTCTGTTGTCTATATCCCTTTGCGCTTGTTATTCAGTTTAGTGTCCTTTGATTTGTAATTTAGAATTTTCTGGATTTCTTTGACCCTTTGTTTTTCTTTCTTGGATTAAGGAGATTGGATTGTGGACTCAACACTTTTGTAACGGATGATATTTCTTGTCAAAGTTTTGATATTTAGTAATCTTCTGTCATATACAGAAAGGTGGCATGTTTAAGGAATAAGAGATCAGGAGATGAAATGTAGCTGAAGAAGGGCCAAAGTTCTTTATTGGGAAATCAATGGAATGAGTTAAAGCCAAAACACTAAACTAAACCATAGTCAGAAGTCAAAAGCAAAGGAACTGACAGCCTGATATAAAATCCCGAGAGAATGCACACTCTAAAGCTGGTTTGTATCCACAATCTTAGACATCAACAAAGCGCATGATACTAACCTTCATACTGTTACAACAGTGTAGTCACACACTAGGCATTTCTCGGCATCCTCACATACCAAAGCAGTAGCAACTGCAAACAAACGGACCACAAAATGCCTACCCCACAAAACACATAACGTCGTTGAGGGAAAATATAGATACAAATGATTCACTTAAAACAAAACTGAATGTAAAAATACATGACTGAAATGAGCCCTAGAACACAAAACCCCAAAATGCAGAGGCAGATTATCTAACTTGGGGGACCTTACTCTGATGTTAGCCTCAGGCCCCCCGTGACCTTCCTGTTAATACAAACACCCCTTCTCTCTGCACCTTACCTTCAGGTAGTAACTGTAGCAAGCATGAAATGCAAATCACTGTATGGCACTTGATACACATGGCATTGCTGTTTACATACCATTGGAACAATATGTTACATGCCATAGAGTGCACTATCAAACATCAACCATATGATATTTGCAACAGTGACTGAAGGAATAAGCAGTGTGAATCAGTGACAAATGCAGTGTCAGCAACAAGGTCACTTCCACCATTCTGCACAGTGGTTGCTGTCTGGCTAGTCAAACCACAACATCCATAAAACCATAGCTGAATACACAAGGCAAAACAGCACAATAGCAAATTCTACAGTATGTCCCACCTTCATTAGATTTGTATTATGGTGTTCCTTGCAGCAAACTTCTTTATGATTCCTGTGAAATTCAGTTGTATCGCTTTTAAGCAGCATCACTGTTGAGTCTTTCCTGTTGTACTATAGACCTCAGTCTATTTTATGCCATAACCCACTTTGATAAAGAACACTCCTCATTGGCATTACAGACAGGCAATCTGAGATGGGCTAGCATTAAAAATTAGCAGAGTGACATACCTACAACTTGTCCGACACCACCTGTTGTTTCGCCCTTCCATTGTTGATTCACAAAATATTTTCTATTGATGTGTAAGTTGTATCGTGCACTCCAGTTCTCAGGTTTAGTCCTGTACCCCTAAGCTGCAGGCTTTTGTTTGAGACAGTATATATCCAATCAATAAATCCTTTTTGTTGGCCTTTATTCCTTCTCTTGTTTTGCATTAATAGAAATTCTGTAATGTCATTGTTACATATATGAGCAATTTCAAAAACACTGTTTTTTTGTGATATCTTCAAATGTTTAAATTTGCTTTATCATAATTTTAACTGAAAATTTGCTCTCTTTAATTTATCCAAAAACTGATGACTGATGATAAGAACATCAGACCCCAAGGCCAACAACAGAAAATGGCAAAGGACAGTGGCTATGTCAGTTCTATGTACTTGTACCCTTATTAGTAAATACCGGTGCTAGATTAAATTGCTAGAACATTAAAAGGAACCAAAAAATAATAATTCTTATGCATCTGACACATAAATTGTTTTATTCAGTAAAGATGTACCATAACTAGTTTGTAATTTTTAGAATGATATTAAAATAAAAATTAAACTTGGAAATAGGAACTAACTAGGAGTAACAGTCCAATAGAAAGAAGTTGTCTGGGAGGAAGACCTGCAGCCAAAAGGAGCACCCAGGACTGAACTTGAAAATCACAGTTAAGGAGGGCCCAGTGCCATAAAAGCTACTGGCAGTGCAGATGTCACCCTGCCTCTCTGCCACTCCTGGAGCTGCTTTGTTCCCCTCCCTCTCCCTAGTTCTGCTCTGCTCTGCTCTGTTGCAGATGCTCCTCTTGGCCTTACAAAAATGACTGTGTGAGGGTCTAAAATGGACAAAGTGAGGATTTAGTCTGAACTAAATGCCTAGTGTTAACTCAGTTCCTAGTGTTTAAAAGTAAATGTCTTTGAAAAGTAAAAAAACAGTTTAGTTACATAACAGAAAATAAAATCAAATAGAAATCTTCAGATTATGACGTTGTCTTATTAACACCAGACACTGACTAATAAATTATTTGCTGTATCTACTGTGTGTGTATGCGAAAGATCTCATTTCATTGTACTAACCACTTCTACAAGCTAAATCTGCTGCAGTTCTTTATACATAAATCACTAATTTGTTTTTTTTTTAATTTAAAAAAATGTTTTCTATCGCTCCTCTCATTTCCTCCCCTCTTGCACACTATTCTTATTTGTATCAGTGCAAGGTAGCTGATGATCACATAATTGAACAGGTGCACTGTATCATGGACTGGTCAGGTCATTCTCGTTCTCTCTCTCACTTGTGCACTTATCCCAGTTATTCCTGTTATTCCCATTATTCATAATGGCTGGTCCAACCCTGCAGGTAATGTAAGGTACTGTACATCTGTAAAGTAATGATCGTTTTTATTGTCCTAAGAGGTTATAGAATTGTGTTAGGATTTTCCTTGCTCCTCAATAACTCGAGTAATGTTTGCAGTAATACATACATTTTAAGAAATTAAGAGCTAGTTAGTGGAGGAATTCTGAAAGATCTGTGCTTTAGAAGCAAAGCAAAAAGTGATACACACTGCCTTAGCGTAACTCAATAGATCTATAGGTAACAGATGTTCTACAACATAAAAATAGAGACATTATAAATACAAATGTTCAAACTTACCTCTCCGCAATAAACAGAATCATACGGGACAGTTTTGAATCTGCAATAAAAGATAAAAAAAACAAAACAGCATTAAATGTGAATTTAAAATTTCTTTTCTCTGTTTAATTATATATGTTAGAAGTTGCAATTCAATGTATTATTATTTATTTACCCACCTGTTATCAAGTACATGCATGCAGAAAATATGAAAAAGATACACAGTGAAGTATGTGTAAAATACACTTTATACTTTCATTATGGTTTTAATATTTTTGAATTAATGGGAGACAAGAAAACAAAAACTAAATGAATGTACTGTGTTTTAAAATCACCATGTCAACGAAAATGAATATTTCACAGTCTAGGTGTACATAAATGTAATTTTAAAATTTGTTCACCCTCTGTCCAAAATCAGTCTATTCATTTTATATATCTAACTTACCACATATTTGTTTGACAAGGTGAAGCACTGCACTGAATGCTTCCTTTTCCAAATGTCTTTTTTTATCAACATAATGCTGTTTTTTTCTTAGTTTTGCTTTTTTAGGAGATGGCTTTTTTAAACATAACCTTTTGGGTTCTACACAATAAGCTGACATCATTGGTCTAAACTGCAGCTGAGTCTCTTCAAAGCAAGGCACAGCATCCGTTTGCAGGTCACTCTCTTGACTGAATTCATCCTCAGAATTGCAATCTAGTGAGCTGTTGCTCTAAAAAATAATATTTTAAGTTAATTAAATAAGAGAAAATAACATTTTCAAACCCATACGCAATTTAGTATGTTAAGGCAGCTGTTCAGCATTGTGCACACCAGTCCCAGACAGGAGACTAGGCCTCACAGGGGCCACATTATACAACATTTTTGGTAAAAAGATAGAAATTACATAGTTCATGTGATAAGAAAATACTTCTGAAAAACCATCAAGTTAAAAAGAGAAAACATCTGTGACATTCTATATATTTTATTTTACTTTAACATTTTAAATTTTAGTTTGGATACACTGCATGTATTAGACTTTCAGTCTTGTAAGTATGATCTCTCTTACTCAATGGCACATAGTTTAAAGAACATTCAAGAAAATAACATGGCTTCTTGTTCTTGAAGAAGAAAATTTACCTGTATCTCCTCTTCATTTTCATCTTCTGTGTCTTCACTTGCGAAGTCATTGTTGAAAAACAAGTCACCTAAAAGGTTGTTCATCTCCACTCTTTCCTCTTCAGAAAACAAAAATTCAAATATCTCATTTCTGTATTGTTCTTGTTTATTTAATTCCTAAAAACAAACATATTTTTTTCAAAATGCAGTCTTTCCACCTGGCCAACTGTTGGTCATGCTCATAAATCATGTCTCGAAAATTCTTTTTTATGACATTAACAATACATACATACTATGCATAAATTCTCAAACCTTCTCAATCCAGTTCATGGTTGAGTGGGACCAGAAGCTTCCTCAGTAACATGGGAGCAAGGCAGAAAAGAGACCCATAGAGGTTGCCAGTTTATTACAGGGTGCACACTCGTGCACATCCCTTAACTCATAACAAGTGTAAAACATTAGAGCTGCAAGTTAGCTTATCCTAAGTCTTCTCTCAGAGAAACCTAACCTGATATCAGGGAAACCATGTGTAGACATGGAGAATGTGCAAACACCATCTGTACAAAGAAGGGCACAGGATAATCAATGCCTCGCAACATTAAAAATACACAAGTAAATACATCTGAAGGCAAGCAATTACATAACATTCACAGTTAATCTAAATAAGGGTCAAAAAAAGCTGTATCCTCTTCCGGCAGCATCGGCCACAAGGCAGGAACATACTCTGAAGCAGGTCTATTACAGATCACACATACATTTCCACACTTACTTTGAGCCTATTTAGAGATGCCAATTAACCTAGACGTGGGAGGAAACTGTTGAAGACACTGGAAGCATCAGCAACCATTCTCACCCAACAATTGTATTGGGGTCATTTTCATTTATATTCCATAAAGTCTGTTATCTTAAGCAATGAAACTCTGACAGATAATATGTTAAAAAAGTCATGTAAGCTCTTGTTACTTTTCATACCGATAAGAATGTATTAAGCACTGCTTTCGCTTTTTCTAGTAACTCATCAGGTAGGTTCCCTTGGATCGTGCAAAGTTCATAAATTAATGTTGGAAAAGAAACCTAGAAGAAAACATAAATAAACACACATTCATACCTGAGACAATGTTTTATTTTAATAAATGAAAGAGAAAACAACACAAGCTCACATGTAAATGTTCTGTGAAGAAGTATTTCATTGACTTTTACAAAATATGCCTTTTCTAGAATATGTATAGTAAATTAAAAAAAATCACAGGTGTGTTCAGGAAGCACAGAGTAACTTGTGTTTCCTTGTATATTTGGTACAAGATTAGCGGAGTCTGGAATGACATCAAGATATAATGTGATCCAAATTAAACTCTTTTGACAATATTTAAAATATACCTGGTTAGTACTTCTCTGAAGATTTTCAAGATCCTTCAGTGACTTTTTCAGATCCAAGTAAGTAATGCTGTCTCTTTTTTGGAGGCGAAGTGTGCAAGAGAGCTCTTTGTGTTCCAAAGACACCTGGAAAAGTGTCATGTACAGATAAATTATTTACATTAATAACAACTTAATGAATATCTTCTCCAAAAAGCTGAGAGACACTTAAAATGGCAGGCATCCAGACTGTTCCTGGGCTGTGCTTCTCTTAATAAAACATAGAAGTAGTTCTGGAGTTATACCTGGGCTTATTTTTAAAGGAGCCAAATCCTAACAAACGCAACCTCATCATAGGTTTCACATAAACAAGCAGGAGAGCCCCTGACCTCAAACCCTAAGTGTCCTTGTTTCAACACCTTGAAAAGAACAACATCATAAGAGCAGAGGAAGGTGCAGAGAGCCTCCAGAGCGACATGCTACTATTGATCCTTCAATGCTAACAAGATGTGGTGAGTCTATGACAGGAATAGTGACGGAATTTCTCTGTTTTGACCATTTTTTATTGTACTGTATACCTGATTAATTATATCTCCTCACACCTTGGTTATGTGATTCTGTTATTTCATTACATATTTCCACATTTGTAGTTCCTATATTTGGAGATGTAGTACTAGTAAGGTGTGGGAGGCTGAAGAGCCAATATTACAAGAATGCACACAGGAATATAATGCTGTTCTGTGACCCATCTGTTCCAAATGTTGCAAAGCACAGAGGTTTATTGCAAGATAAAAGCCAAGCAATTAATACAGTGTTTTGTTTTAAATTAATATGATAAATGTGCTTATTCCACTGTAATTTTCCTTAGGTGTTAATAATCCTCAAACCTGAAACCAAGTAAAGTAACTTCTTCATACCTTAAATGCAGCATGATATTTCAAATGTCAGCAGTGAAGCACAAATTAAAGTATGGCATTTGCTTTATTTGCAGTGTAGTTAATTTTTTCCATCAAACCAGACACTTTACAAACCCACTTATTTATTTAATTACAGGTTTGTAAAAAGGCATAGCTAGAGCCAACCTCAGAAGCTTTGGTGGATGCCAGACCACTATATAACAAACAAACACATAAAAACACTCAAATCAAACCAAACCAATTTACGAATCCATATTAACATGTACATTTGATTTGAATGCTGAAAGAGATGTCAATACATACATCACCACACACAGATGCTCCCGTGAATATCCATACATGTCTAATTTATAGTTGACAATTAGACTAACCAAGCAATCTTAGCAATCTTAGCAATCTTTGGGGATGAAACCAGAATACTAGCATATACAGTAATTTTTTAGGGTACAGGGAAAATGAGAAAATGCCATTGACAGTTCCATGAACCAAAAATCTAATCTAGATCCCAGGACCTGTAAAGCAACATAACTAATTACCACTGTGCTATCAGTACATTATACACAAACATTAAACAAAATGTTAAATTGGAGCTAGCACAAAATGAGGTTTTGGCTAAGACTGTTGGCTATAATTTATTTGGTTTTGTTTTGTTTCAATAAATTAGAAGTGTGACCACTTTCTGTTTTAGTCAAACCAAGACATTCTTTAGACTGCATCCTGAGAGGTTCTTTCAATTCATGACAGGGACAAGTTACATTACAATGTAATGTTGTGGCTAGTCAGAGTTTGGGTTGGAAGTGAGATAGATGTTAGCATTGGTTCCCACGTCCTCCTTGGATGTGCTATCAGTAGCATATAATGCAGCAGGTGACACGTGCTATGTTATATGATCTCATGGTCTTCATTTTTTATATCACCAAGGAGAGAACTCTGTTTTGTTAATGCAAGACAGTAATCTATGTCTCTGTGGCAAATGTAAAGCAAAAGAAAGGAAAAGAACAAACTAATATTTTGAAAGAAAAGAATAATTAAAGAAAAATGCATTTACTGTACTAATCAAAAATGTTGGCAGTGATGCCTTGGGTTTCCATCTGGTTCTGCTTTCGTTAACACAACTAAGTATGGATTTTTGTTATTGTCTAGCTTAACCCTTACCACGCAATCATTAATTAGAAACCTAGTGACGAAAGAGGAAATTTCTTATTATACTGTTTTTTTTAGATCATTGATTATAGAGGGTTAAGTGTTTATTATTAGCGGTAATTCTGGTTCCCTAAGTTGGCTATACTTTTCTTAAGGTGCATTTTCTATATTTTTCCAGTTTGACAGGCCATGTCAGTGTGCAGTTTTAGTTCCTGTATGCTTGTGACACTCAATGAAATAGTAAGGGATCTCAGTGGATTTTTCTATAGAGCCAAGAAAATAAGCAAGAAATAAACATTCACTATCAAGATAACAGCAGCGTGGAAAAATGCACACATTAAGTGTAATCAGATCGCATGCCGTATGTGTTGTTTAAAACATACTAATTACTCAAAATAATTTAATTACAGCATATGGCAGAGTGGATACTTCATTTTCACAAAAGAAAAATGTGTCCTTTTTGGAATAAAATATTGATGGCAATTTAAATATAAAAAGCACTAAAGCTTCTGACGTGAATTAACTGTAAGAAATTCCTTTGATTTTTAAAAGCATTGTTATTAGAAAAACATGTTCTTCACCTCAGTAACCGTCATCGTCCAATTTTCCCCTTGCCAGACAGAGTGAACAAAATCAAGACTATCAGCAGATTCCACACTATCACACTCGATGTCACCCTCCTGGAGAAGAAAATAAAAAGGAGTAAAATATTTTTACAAAGACAATGTGATATTAAATCAGAAAAAGAGTCATATTTTGTATAAATATCATAGTAAACAAGTAGACATTCTTTGACCAGTGAAAGCTTTTAAACTGGCCAGTGATCAATTTCTAAACGTAAATACCTAATTATTTGTCAAAGGTTCCAGTATTTTTTAAATTTAATGACATTAGTACAGAACTTTTGAAGTTACAGTGGCACACAGCTGCAATTTATGTGTTCTTTTCGTTAACTTGCAGCAAAATGACATATTAAACTTCAGGCACCTTTAGATATCAAGACAAATTTAATTCTCTTATCTGAAAGTGTCCTTTACATTTGCAAATCACCTTTGTTTAAAAAGTTCCTACAGTAGGCCCAAACCTTAAAATAAAAGAGCTAAATCAAAACAAATATTTATTTTCATATGATGAACATACCTTACTGTATGTCAAGACATGCATGTGTCTAAGTGCATTTGTGTATTGTTTTGAAATTTTTTGAAGCATTTTGTCATTTATAACGTTAGACTTTCAGAAGCCAAAGAATATAATATTACTAATACCCTGTAAGATAGTGCACTTATCCTTTCCTAGATTCACATTCTGTCTGTCATTCCTTTCCACCTTTAAATATTAAAAGAAAACAACAAACAACAAAATGACAGTTGAACAAGAAGAGTTGTGTAAAAGCAGAATTACTGCATATCATGTTTAGAAATCTTTTGGGGAGTGGATACATTTTTTCAAGAATGCTGTTCTGCATGAGCATCTTTCACCCCAGTGGAGCCTGACTTGAGAGAAAGAGTATTTAATTTCTCCTCAGGGGGAAATAGGGCCTTTTAAAGAAGCTCTTTAAATAAATACATACATACATAAATGGTAAATAAATAAATATTAATAATTCTTTATATTTATATAGCATTTCTTTTCACTACCCAAAGCTTTGCATAGTGAGTGGGAAGCCACTTCAGCCACCACAAATGTTTAATATGTGATCTATTAGGTGGTGAAGTGGTGACAGAGAGATAGTCAATTAAAGACAGGGGATGGCTAGTGACCAGAATGACTAGGCCATGAAGGCCAATATAGCCTGTATTGCACATCGGGATACACACTGCACTTTACGAAAGATGTTTGAGGATCTTTTATGGCCATAGAGAATCAGGACCTCAGTTTTACATCTCATCCAAAGGACGTCACCATCATTACAGTACGGTGCCCCTCTCACTGCATTGGGGCATTGAGATCCACAATCAGACCACAGGGTAAGCACCCTTGCTGGCCTCACCAACACCACTTTCAGTAGCATCCCAAGATTTTCCTAGGTGCTCTCTCATTCTAGTACTGGCCAGGCCTAAACATGCTTAGCTTCAGGTGGATGACCTGTTCTGAAGTGCATGTGCAATTTCACACAATGGTCTGAACATACAACAGAATGACTAAAAAGCCAGAAAATTTTAAATAAAAAAAAAACTTCTGACTTGGTGGTCACAGTCACAGTAAGGCATTATGCTGATTGTATGAAGGAGCCCCAATAGCATTTCTTGACACACTTCTGCTGAATTATTCATGGGCTGAAAGTATCAAGTGTTAGTGTGTCAGACAGAGGATGTGCAGCATTGTTCATAATGGCATTCAGTATTGTTTTAATTCTCTCCTTTGCTACTGTCATTAATGTGGATCCCCAAGTACTTGTAGGAGTGGACCATTTCTACAACCACTCCTTGAATAGTGACCAGACATAGAGACTCTTTGGTGTGGAAAAAATCAATGACCAGTTCCTTGGTTTTGTTGATGTTAAGATGCAGACAATTCTCTTTGCATGAAGAAACAAAGTTCATCTGACTCCTATCCTCTGTCTCATCCCCTTTATCAACACACTCCATAAGTAGTTTCACAATTTCATAATTTTGAAACACTTCAATCATGTCACCTCTTGCTCTCCTTTTACTTAAACTGAAAAGGCTCAGCTCTTTTAATCTTTCCGCATAACATACCCCCTAAAGTCCTGGAATCAGCCTAGTCATTCTTTTCTGGACATCTTTTAGCACTTCTATGTCTTTTTTGTTGCTTGAGACCAAAACTGTACACAGTACTGCAGAAGAGGCCTTACCAGTGCATTATAAAGCTTCGGCAAGATACTGCTTGCTTTGTACTCTACACATCATGATATATAACCTAACATTCTGTTAGCCTTCCTAATGGCTTCAGAACACAGACTGTAAGTTGATAGTGACAGGAGTAGTACGACTCCTAATTCATTCTCATAGAATGTACTGTCAATTTTCAGACCTCCCATTGTATATTGAGATTTAACATATTTTCTTCATACATGTAATACTTAACATTTACTTACATTTAATTTAATTTATCAGAAAGCTGCCCAAGCCTGTGTGCTGTCCAAGTCTAATTCTAAATTATCTGCTAATCCTCCTAGCTTGGTATCATCATCTTAATCACCCTTTTTATATAAAGGGATTATATTTACCATTTACCAGTCCTTAGGAATTTCCCAGGTGCATGGTGACTTCCTAATAATATACATCAAGGGTTTATATATGTACTCACTAACTTTCTTAAGCATTTGAGACTAATCATTATCTGGTCGTGATGATTTGTTTGCGTATTTAATCTGAGCAGTATGTCTCCCTCTACAACTTCCAAATCATGCAGTTCCTCCTTAGTATTCCTATTTATCTCTGGGAGGTTATCTGCTTCCTCACTTGTGAAGACCTCAGAAAAATGCAAGTTTAGAGCATCTGCTATTTCCCTGTCTGTTCCTCTGTGCTATTCCTGATACACTTCACTTCCCCGTTGACTGTTTTTGTCTACTAAATTAGTAAAAGAATCTCTTTGTTTCAACCTTCACCTTATCTGCAATATTTCTTTCTAACTGCCTTTTAGCTTCCCTAATATCTTTCTTGATGGTTGTACTCATGTTCTCATATATATATACAGTATATATATATATATACAGTATATATATATATATA
>JANRMT010062790.1:35236884-35254121 GCA_026402145.1 Polypterus bichir lapradei | reverse complement strand
ATATATATACAGTATATATATATATATACAGTATATATATATATATATATATATATATTATATATATATATATACAGTTTTGTACACCTTATACAGCTGTTTTCTTTTTCTCTACAGCTTCTTTTTACCTCCTTACCCATTACAGAATATTTTTTTTTAATTTTACACTAATTCCAATTGTTGAGATGTACCTTTCCTGCATTATGTGTAAAACATTTTTAAATCTGTTCCATATTTCCTTGATTGTCCCCAAATTTAAAAACGTATCCCAGTTTACCCCTTATAGACTTAGCCACATGTATTCAAAATTTGCCATTCCAAAGTTAAAGTTAACAATTTTAGCCTTTCCCTCTGTGCTCTTTCAGCACACTAAGAATTGTAATATATTATGGTCACATGACTCTAGCGGTTCAGTCCTGGTTATTATAAAGCACTAAATCTAGACAGACTTTTCCTCACATTGGTGCTTTAACATACTATGTTAAAAACAGTTGCTAATTACAAATATTATATTTTATTTATATAGTGCCTTTCTCCTGCTCTTGTGCTGCAGTACTTGCAAACTTAGCCCAGTCAATATTCAGGTAGTTATTGTCCCCCATGACTATAATATTCCTCTGTAAACTTGCCTTTTTAATATTATTAAAAAATGCATATTGAAATTACTGTCTGCATTGGGGTGTCTATAGCACACTCTTAAAATAAGGCCTCTTTGTATAATGTTTTCCAGATGAATCCAGATGTCCTAACTAAGATGTGGCCCATCATCTGACTGAAGAAACTTGCACTTAAATTCTGCTTTACATAAATGGCAATCCTCCTTTACTGTTCTGTCTGTCCTTCCTAAAAATGTGTACCCATCTATGTTATACTTATCCCCATCTTTGTTATTTAGCCAGGTTTCTTTTATTGCTAATAAATGATAATTTTGCTCAGCTACATAGATTTCCAACTCACTTGTTTAATTTTTGATACTTATAGCATTAAGGCAAGCTATTTTATTGTGTTACTTATTTTACTTTTGTGCTTAAACTTTGTGTTAGAATGTATGTTACTATCACCCTTCCATTATCACAATTTCTCTCTTTCTGGTTACTGGTCTTGAGGTGGCCCACTGGGGTTCCTCATGCCGGTCCACCATCTTAAATTCTTCAGAGACACCGCCCAGCACCACAAGGACCCTACAACAGTTTGATGCTACCAGACAGTGTGCTTTGCCTTACACCTTGAGGCTGTGATTCACCGATCTCCACCTGTCTGATTTGGAGTCTCCTCCCTTGCCACCTCAGGAGTGCACACTATCTCTCTAAAAGACACCTAGGCCAGGTCCACCAACTTTCTGCTACAATACAGGTCAGCCAACTCCTCCTCCAGTTCAGCGACCTTTAGCTCGAGGTGCTGGATCAGCTGGCATCTTCTGCAGACTTAGCCTTCAAGGTGGACTGACTCCTCCAAAATGACCTGCATTGTACTGACCTCATTTTAAAAAATTGGCTTTGGATTACTAAACTGCTCAACTCTTTTTATTTAATTTAAATGAAGTAATGTAAATAATTCAAGTAATTACTAATTCTTCCTATTAATGAACTCTTATGCTATTGCTCTCTTTAATTGTGCTAGCTTTCTTACCCTCTAAGCACTGTTCTATGAAGTAAAAGAGCAAGTACAGGTAACAAGTAACTTTCCAAACACTTCCCCAAACATTCAACTACTTTCCATCCTGTACAGGAGAAAAAAAAGTAAAAATCCTCAATGATGGGGAAAAAAGCTTAAAAAAGTACTCTTAAGTATCACTTCAGCATGTTGCAGTCTCCACTCTTGAATTTCCATTTGGTTCTCATTTTGTTAACACTCCTTGATTTAAATTTCACTTTGTGGCTTGTTATATCATAGGTATGATTTTGTGGATTGTCTAGCTTAACCTTTACCATTTTTTCATTAGAAATCTAGTGACCAAAATAGGAAGTATCTTATTTTACTGGTCTTCTAAATAAGTGGTTCTCAACCTTTATTTTCTCAAGGTCATTCAGTATACCATGAGAATATGTAAAGCCCCCCTACATAATATTCACCCTCTTGTACTTTTGCTGCAGTCTTGACAAAGCTACTTGTTTTTGAACTTCCATTTATTTACAAAAATATATTCTGCAAGTGCTGTTACACTGCTTGTATTTTTTAAACATATAACAAAATTAACAGGCCATTAAAAAAAATAGCCTGTGTTTTTTAATTCAATTTATTTTTTACTATTGCCTGAATTTCATTATCACAACATATGGCACAATGACATTCTTAGTGATAAAAACATAACCAGTAATAGCTTAAATATAGAATTTGTCAATGCAGATATTTTGATAATAAAAAAAGTTTCTCACCATTCAATTGGTTCTTTAAGCTTAAAATTATTACATAGTTCAGCCAATAAAACCTAAAATGTACTTTTAAAATGCAGAAATAATAGTGGTAGACATTTTTTCATATTGTAATTACAGATGCTATTTTGGTATCCTGTAGACTGGCATATTTCAATCAGATTTAGCACAAGTAGAACACATTTAACACAAGTAGAAATACAAGTGCATTTTCTTTCCACATGCAACAAGTTGGCGGAAAAGATAAAGCATTCTGTAGGGTGGTGTTAGCAGTCAGGTAAGCCACAGAAGGGTGGTCACCTGTGAAGCTTTAAAAATTGAGCGCTATGGCTGCAACAGCTTGTGAGTCTGTCATGAATTCATCAGACATTTGCCATCATATTAAATACTGTGTTGTGCAGATAAACAAGCGCGATCATTAAACCCAGAATTGCTGTGTGTATGTGGGGAGTCCATCTGATCCCTACTTTGAATGGAGACTCATTTTAAAGGCAATCCAGCTAAACTACTGTATATACACATGCAATCTATATACTGTAGCAGCTTTGGGTAGAGGAAAGGGAGTCATGCAAGTTATTGAATGTAGTCAACCAAGAAAATACCAGTTTATTAGGGTGTGAGGTTCAAAACAGGAGAGATACAAGAATGGTACAGGAAAAAACAGGTTAAAAGAAATAACATAGTGAACTATGCACGTTGTTCTGGCTGTTGGGGGCTCTTTAACTGAGTGTTGCTGGCATTTAGCTGATTGAAGTCAGCTGCTACTGCTGGTTTTTCTCAGACACACCTTTTACTCCTCCTCTTTACTCTCCTGGTGCCTGGTGAAGCAACAATCAACATCAACCCCTATATAGCACACTTGGTTGCTACTGTCTTTCTTCTGATCTTACATCCTTTTCTGCTTTCACTCCACAGTTCACTTGCTCGTCACACTTGATTCCCTTTCTTTTTCTGTCAATCTACCCCTTTGGTTAATGCCAATCTTTGTGCACTCCAATCATTGCTCCTGCTGGCAATATTTATTTTTCTATACAATATTTTTATCTTTATAGCTAGCAAACATTGACCATGCACACTGCCCATGTGGTAGTGTAGCTGAGGTGCTACAATAAGAAACACAAATTACAAGGGGGTCTTTGAGAAAACTAACAGTCATTGTACACTGTTATGTAAATTGCTTGGGATATTGATGAAGTTTTGTGCTTTTCTTAAGATAGCCTTTCCATATTCTTCCAGCTTCATAGACCATGTCACTGTTTGGCTTTACTTCATTTATGCTTGTGATACACATATACACAATGAAGTAGTAAGGGATCCCATTCTTCGATATGGCCTAAAATTAACAAATTTGTCTTATAACGTCTCCAATTTTAATGTCTGTTGAAACTAATACTTAACGGCAGTGAGCAAAAAGAATGATATTAAATGTAATCAGAGTGAACGGATGCATGTTTTAGGTGCTGTTTAAAGTATGCCAATTAGTCAAACTAATATAATTATACAAGGGACAATGAACACTATATATTCAAAAAAGAGAAAAGTATACTTTAAGAATAAAATACTGACATCATTTTAAATATAAAAGACATTAAATCTCCTGAACTACATATTTGTAAGAAATCCTTTGATTTTTTAAAGCATTGTTATTAGTAAAAACATGTTATTCACCTCAGTAAAAGCCATATTCAAACTTTCCATATTACAGCTATTGAACTGACAATTGAAATTATTAGTAGATTCCATGGCATCACACTCGATGTCAGCATTCTGGAAAAGAAGATAAATAGAAATAAGTAAAACATTTACAAAAAGACAGAATAATATTGTTATATTTTTGTATCTTAGTAAAGCAGTAGACCAACCAGGCCATTGAAAACTTTCAAATTCGCTTATGCTGAAATTCCAGAAGCAAATGCCTAATTATTTGTCTTTACATAATGTGACAGCAGTAAAGCACACTTGAATCTGATGTAGTACACAGCCATAATTTGTAATTTCTTTTAATTAAGTAACTGCAACATGACACATTGAGGTTTTAGGCACATGTACATAAGGCAAATTTCACTTTTTTATCTGAAAATATCCTTCACATTTTCAAATTGCCTTTGTTTAAAAAGTTCAAAACGTATGCCCAAATCTTAAAAAGGCTAAATCAAAACAAATACTGTTTTTACGCATGATGAACATTAAATACACATGCTGTATGTCAGGAACTGGAGATGTGTGGATGTGTTTGTGTGCTTTGTTTTGATTATTTTGGGAAACACTTTAGTATTTGTTTATAATTTCTTTACACTCTCAGAAGTCATACAATACAATAACACTATTGTTATTGTGAATGTGAATTTCCCCTTGGAAATCTATCTATCTATCACTACTGATACCCTGAATGATAGTGTACTTATTCTTTCCTAGCTTCATATTCTATCTGCGTTTCCTTTTACTTTTCTGCCTTTAAATTAAAAATTAGGAAATAACAACAGACAACAAAATATCTAAAATCTAAGATTGCTCTGGCAGGTGAAAATAAAGACCTGCATTCAAAAAAAGAATAGGCTGTTGAGCAAACATTATACCTTCCAGTTTTAAGTAGTTTACCATATTCCTAAATCACTGCAACATTGGGAGTGGTACAGGATTTTTTTGTGTTTGGTAAAATTAGGCTGTGAGATAACTACAGTCATGTCCATAAGCATTTGGACAGTGACACAACTTTCCTAATTTTGGCTCTGTATGCCACCACAATGGATTTGAAATAAAGCAATCATTATGTGATCGAAGTGTAGACTTTCAATTTTGATTTAAGGGTTTTACCAAAAATATCATATGAGCTGTTTAGGATGTGGTATTCATCAGATCATAATTTTTCTGCATAGCATTTTCAAGGTGCTTAAAAGTACTGTTACATGGACATTTGACTGACAAGTTGTTCCACAGCCAGGTGGAAGCAGTTCCCTCATTATTTCATTAAATATTAAGCAGGTAAAAGGTCTGGAATGGTTTCCAAGTGTGGAATTTGCATTTGGAAGCTGTTACTGTTCACCCTTAATATGAGGTCCAAAGAGCTGTCCATGCAAGTAAAAACAGTCCATCATTAGGCGGAGAAAACAAAGCAAACCCTTTAGAAATATAGCAGAAACATGAGGAGTGGTCAAATCAACCATTTGGTACATTCTTTAAAAGAAGGAACACACTCATGAACTCAACACCAGGATATCTAGATAAACATTTAGCCAAACCAAGAACAGTCTTTGAGAGATAGGCCTATCATTGCCAAAGTCTACAATTAAGAGAAGACTTCATCAAAGTAAAGACAGAAGGGTATACCACAAAGTGCAAACCACTGGTAAACCTCATGCACAGGAAGAACAGATTAGACCTTGCCAGAAAACTTTTTTTTAAAGAGTGTCCAGTTCTGGGACAATTTTCTTTGGATAAAGGAAGTAAAGATCAATATATACCAGGATGTTGGAAAGAGAAGAGTATGGGGAAGAAAAGAAACAGCTTATGATCTGATGAATACCACATTATCTGTGAAACATGTTGGAGGCAGTTTTATGGCATGATCATGCATGGCTGAGAATGGAAGTCAGTCACTAGTGTTTTTTGACTATATGACTGCTGGCACAAGTAGCAGGATGAATCTGAAGTGTAAAGGGCTATACCGTCTGCTCAGATTCAGCCAAATACTGCAAAACTGATAGGATGATGCTTCACAGTACAGATGGACAATAAGCCAAAACATACAGCGAAAACAAACCAAGTGCATTTCAATGCAAAACAGTGTACTGTTTTTCAGTGGCCAAGTCATCGAACTGACCTTCACCCAATCGGACATGAATTTCACTTGCTAAAGAAAAATTGATGGCAGAAATCCAATGAAAAAGCTGCAACTGAAGACAGTTGCAGTAAAGGCCTGGTAAAACATCCCTAGGGTGGAAACCCAGCATTTGGAGATGGCTATGGGTTCCAGAGTTCAGGCAGTCATTGACTGTAAAGGATTATTAGCCAAATATTGAAAATGATCATTATATTTATGATTATCTTAGTTTGTCTAAATACTTTTGAAACCCTGGAAATGGGTGGCTATGTAGAAAAATGTCTGTCTTTTCTACACAGCTCATACAAATATTTTTGTTAAACCCCTTCAATTAAAGGTGAAAGTCTATACTTCAATATCATATTGATTGCTTTGTTTCAGATACTTTGTTGTGATGTACAGAACCAAAATTATGAAAATTGTGTCTCTGTCCAAATACTTATGGACATAAGTGTATGTAGCCAAAACTAATTCTTTAGAATTTAATGGAGAGAGCAATAAGAGGCTGAAGACCCCCTAAAATTCAAAAGATACAGTAGTTGAAAGCATTGTAAAAAGTCCAGTAATGTCTAAGCCAAGAGCAAAGTCAATATGTCCAAGAGAACTTAATGTCTGATACCACCTCTTGCGATGAGCAGTGGAATGTGGCAGCAAAATTACTGGACCTTAAACCCCAATGTTTCTGGTTCAATTCCAGCATCTGGCTTACTCTTTGACCCTCATGAAGGCACTTAACCCGCCTTTGCTCTAACTGTATAAATAATCTGTAAACCATTCTATTGTATCCTGATTTTTTAAGTTATCTTATGGAAATGTGTCAGCCAAATATAAAATTATTATAGTTCACCTTCAACCTAGCTTATCCCCAACTGATTTTGCTAAGACTTTGGCCCAAGCAAGAGTAACAAATGGGGAAACTGGATTTTAAAGTTTAAGGAATACTTTGGAGTCTCAAAATACCATAAACACCTCACAAGAGGGAGAAACCATAAATGCTCTGACTTGCATAATGACAATTTAAACAGGGAAACTTTGCAAATGAATATTTTTATTTAAAATGAAAAAAAAATATCACAAAGGGCTCAAAAGGAGCAAAAGAAAAAAGGAGTTACCCAAAAGATTGTTAAGAAATAAAGTACTAAAACACAGTCCAATAAAATCCAATCCAATAACCAGACCAGAAGTAGTCAAAAGCCAGGAGATCAAAATCAAAGAAAACAGTACTTTGGAAGACTCTATGAAAAAGTATATGAACACTCCAACATAACAGGTCACAAATACTATGTACAAATGCCCAACAAAAGTTGAAGTGTTAGAAAAAAATCTTCTAAAAGATTAAACTGAAGGATATTTTTTATTTGTTTTTAGAAATTTAAATAAGATTAGATAAAACATTATTAATCCCATGGAAAAATTCAAATGCATACAGCAGCAGAAACATAAAAAACAAGTATACAGGTTCACAGGACAGATAATACAGGCAATCAATCAAAACTTAACAAGTATATCGAGTTGAAGCATTGAATTGCCTGATACCAATGGACAGAAAAGATCGCCAGAGGTGCTTCTTAGAAAACCATGGTGGAATGAATCTGTGGTTAAAAGTGCTCCAAGAGAGCACCTCCTGGATGGGATTTTTCATGATGGCATACAATACTGCAAAACAATTCAATATGTTTTATACATACACTGTGGGAATTTTTTGTAGTTACTGATCATTGATTATTTTTTAAAACATACATTGCTAGATTTATGTGGCCAGCCCAAAAACATCTCACGACTCAACCCTGCCATTCCCCAACTGCTACCCAAGACTTGGGCATAAGCTAGCCCCAAAAACAGGGAACTGGCTTTTAAAGTTTATGGAATACCTTTTTAAAATACTAAAAATGCCTCACAAGGTGGAGAAACAGTGAACACTGTGGCTTTTAAAAAGATCATTCAAACGGGATCTTTACAAATAAAGATTTATTTAAAAAGAAAAAATATCACAAAGGACACACAATTAGTCAAAATGGAGCTGCCCGAAAGGCAATCCTAAAAAAAAGTCTTAAAACACAATGTAATAAAGTAATCCAATAACCAGAAGCAATCAAAAGCCAGGATATCAAAATCAAAGAAAACACAACATTTAGAAAGACTCCACTAAAACCAATGCAGTACTACTGAAGCTCCTTTATTCTGAGCTTAAATAACCAGAGGAAGTTCCCAGGAGTGGTCACATCAGGGCTGCCCCATTGCTTGAGGTATCACCCATACAACACATGAGATGTAACTACAGTTAAAGTTACAGTACATAATTAAGAGAAATAACACAAGACTAATAGTACCTCAAATTTAACAAAAACAAGAATAAAACAGAAAATATAAACTAGAAATAAACCCTGGTTGTAATACAACAAAATTAATAGTAATAATCTTTCAAATGTGATTTAATCTTGTAAGTGATTCAGCAATAAAGAAGAAATTTTCCTTTTTTCTAGTCTAGAAAATGAAAACCAAAATTTTGTTAACAGCATTATGATATTCTGGTTTTGGCCTTGGTGTACCTCTAGTTTACAGTTTGGTTTACTTTTTGCCATCATCCCTGTGTTTAGATTTGCATTTCTGGCTTTTGACCTGATTGTTGTTTAGTGTAAAAGCTGTTTAATGTTCTTCACTCAATTACAGTCAAACTACAGGCCTAGAAGAAGAAATATTTTTCTGTTCTGCATGACCATGACCTAAACTCCAACAAATATTTTATGCATGTGTAAACTTAATTACATTCATAAAATGTGTTGGGGTTTCTATACTAATATATAATTTGGTGATTATGACAGCACCACATATAATGTCTATCATTCTCTTGATGTCTAACTACAAAAGTGATAGACTGTGCATGTGACCCAAATATTCTCCATCATTGGAACAGTTACAGATTCAGAATATTCAGTATATTCTATATTGCCAGTAAATGTGAAGTATCCACTACATTCCCATGCCATGTTTGGTAGATTAACTGTGATGGTGTGGTTGGCTCCACACTACCAGTCCGTTCCGGAAGCCTCTTGAACCCGCCATCGCCGATAACATAACTGAGATGAGCCTAGCAGGTGAGGACACATATACATCCAGTTAAGGGGTAGATGCAAACATAAATCAGTGCTTTTATTATATCCAAAATCATATCAGTGTTTAAATAAATAATGCAGTACTCTCCATTCATTACAAATTAATATTTAATAAAATAACACTGAATGTGGAGGTTAAAATCCAATAAATACATCCATAAAAACAAGGTTAAAACCTAGCAGGACTCTTCTCATTAAAATCACAGTCCCTAGTGCTTTAAAGCTGACACCTCTCCAGCTTATCCTATTTGGATGTCAAAACAAGGAGAGTCAACTTCCAACAGGTGCACACAACCTTCAGTCCTGCTCATGTTCCCACCGCCCATCTCTTGCCGATCCATGGGGCACTGCCAAGCCTCATTCCCTTTAGATTCCCGCTCCGTCCGTCCAAAGTAATGTTGCTCCTGTGCTGGCCACACGTTTATCTCCCAGGACTCCATTTCTGTCCACTTGCTTCCTCCCATCGCACTGACTCTTGCTCACTCCTGCCCTTCTCTTCCTCCGTTTTCTTGAACCTCTCTTTTCCTTTTGTTCCCCTTCCATCCTGTGTAAGCTCATTTTAACTCCAATGTAAACTGGGTACAGGTGTGAGGAGCCATCTCCTTCTTCGCCCCTTTGAGACGCCCGACTGATTCACCTTCCTCAGTTAACTGCTGATCAAAATGCACTCATGCACACCCACACCTAACTGGAGTAATACACCTTTACAGGGACACGATTATTTATTTAAAAGTCTCACTGGTCAACTCCTCACAGTCTTCTTTTTTTTGGCTGCCCCCATTAGGGTTTGCCACAGTGGATCATTTGTTTCCATATCTTCCTGTCCTCTGCATCTTGCTCCGTTATACCCACCAACGTCATGTCCACTCTCACCACTTCCCTAAACCTTCTCTTAGGCCTTGCTCTTTTCCTATAACCTGACAGCTCCATCCTTCACATCCTTCTCCCAATATACCCAGCACCTCTCCTCTGCACATGTCCAAATCATAAATCTCAACTATTTGACTTTGTCTCCCAAACGTTCAATCTGAGCTGACCCTCTAATGTACTAATTTCTAATCCTGGCCACCCTTGTCACACCCAATTCAAATCTTTACATCTTTAACTCTGCCTTCTCCAGCTCTGTCTCCTGTTTTTTTGGTCCGTGCCACCGTCTCCAACCAATATAACATAGCTGGTCTCTTACCATCTTGTAGACCTTCCCTTTCACTCTTGCTGGTACCCGTCTGTCACAAATCACTCTTGTTAACTTACCCTACAATGCAGGCTCAGTGAATTAAACATCTTGGTCTGAGCAGAGAAAACTGTGTGAGGGCTTAATCTGGTTCATCAAAATAATCAAAGGCATCGATAAAGTTGATCCAGCAGAATTCATTCAAAGCAATTCATTGCAAAATTTGTTTTGGGGAAATTTAAAAACTACTAAGTCATACAGTTCAAGTGGAAATCCTAAACTTCTGAAAAGTGTCTGGGTGAGGTATTGGGGCAACTTAGCTATTAGTTAACCAAATGAACTGATAGACTGAATGGTATTCTGTTGTTTTATAGTTTTTCATATTTTTATCTGCATAATTGAATTTATGAGATTAAAATTCATTTTCAGACAAACTGCATTGAAAAAGTAATTTAAAAGGGAGATTCTAGTTACTGCTTATGTTGCTTATTAGGTAGGGTCAGCTCTGCTATCATACTCAGCTATTCCTGTCATGTATTCTGGTTCCTGTTCTTCCTCACAAGCAGCTCTAGCTAACATGTAACCAGGTGCACATATTTCTGTTTGGGTCAAAAGAAATATTGTCGCTCCTATCTTCTTACATCACATTTCTTAATAAAGGTGGCAGCAGCAGGACATGCAAGTCAGCACTGACTTCCCTGTTCCCCAGTTACAGATTCCAGCTCATCCTGGAGAATTCCCAGGCGTCTGCAACCCAGCCAAGAGATATTATCCATCTAGTGTGTCTTTTGTCTGCCACAAGGTGTCCACCCAGTAGGAAATGCCTAGAGCAACCCCGGGAGAGCTGACTGGGGCATCCTTACAACATGACCTAATCACCTCAACTAGCTCTTACCAATTGGGAAGAACAACAAATCTACTCTGAGACTCTCCTGAATTGCCGAGCTTCTCCCAATTGTTACCTACAGCT
The DNA here is from genome assembly GCA_026402145.1 of Polypterus bichir lapradei. Lineage (NCBI taxonomy): Eukaryota > Metazoa > Chordata > Cladistia > Polypteriformes > Polypteridae > Polypterus > Polypterus bichir. The sequence continues at coordinate 35,242,672 of JANRMT010062790.1, read as the reverse complement.
CATGAACTTAGGTAAGGTCATGGATGTAGACTGACCAGTAAACCAAGAGTTTTGTCCATAGAGTCAGCTCCCACTTCACCACCACAGACTGGTACAGAGCTCACAGAGCCTCTGCTGCAATCTGCTTATCTATCTCATGATTACTTCTTTAATCACTTGTGAACAAGATCCCTAGATACTTGAACTCCTTCACTAAAGGTATTTTCCCCTAAAGCATGTTTAACTAAACAACAGCTCCCCTCCTTCCAACATGTACAGAGCAATCCAGTCTTTTCTGAATAGAACAATGACCTCAGGCTTGGAGGTGCTGATCCTCTTCTCTGCTACTTTATACTAGGCAGCAAATTGTTCGAATGCATGCCCAAGGTCATAGTCAAATGAGACAAAGAACAACATCATATGCATAAAGCAATGATGCTACCCATAGCTTCCCTAACTGGACATCCACATATCCTTGAATGCACATTAATATTCTGTCTATGAAAACCATAAACAGGAAAGGTAACAAGACAAAGTCTTGATGGTATCTGATGTCGTCAGCTGCCAGTGTGTCCATATAGGAATTGACCAGCACAGAAGTGTGGTTCTGTTGCCCATATTTCTGCAGCATCTCCCACTACACATGCCGAAGAACACGATCGTATGTGTTTTCCAAATCTACAAAACATGTAGTTTGTCAAACTTCCAAGCACGTCATTTATCTTAGTCCCAAATATTAAACAAAGACTCCCCTCCACCAACCTGGAATAGACCTTACCTGAAAGGCCACCAGTCATTTGGTTCAAGGGTACTTTACCCACCTTCCACTTGACATTAAATAGAGACATTAGCCACACTATCCCAACAATGTCCACAGCTTTCAACATCACTTGTCATATCTCATCCACCCCAGCAGCCTTACCACCATGAAGTCCATGGACAATTAATAGTGACTTCAATAACAGTGATGGGAAACCCCCTCACTGCACAGGAGGGCATGTCCACCAGGCTGAGGAGTTCCTCAAATTGTTCCTTCCACCAATGAACAGTTTCCCCAAAAAAGGTCAGCACCTCTCCATCCTGCCTAACGCAGTCTGGGCAAGGCCATGTCTTTCCCTACTGAGGCATTGAATGGTTTGCCAATACAGCCTTGGGGCTATCTGTCTTTCTACATGGCCTCTCCAAAACTCCTCCCATACTCAAGCTTTCACTTCTGCAACCACTTGTGTGGAAGTCCTCTTAACCTTTCGACATATCCCAACCAAATCAGGGGATCCCACAGACAGCATTTAGCTGAAGGCACCATTCTTCAGTCTGAGAGCTTCCCCAACCTGTATTATCCACCATCAAGTCCTAGGGCTGCCACCATCACATGCCCCAAATGCCTTAAGACCACAGCTTTAGCAGCTGCTTTCACAATTGAGGACTGGAACAGGGTTCATTTGGACTCAGTATCCCTGATCTCATTCTGCACATGGAAGGCATTCTCCTGGAGGTATGAGCTGATTTAATCCTGAACTGAACCCACAGCCACACATTCCCAGGACACACTAACTGCTCATCTAGGCCTCCTCAGAATTTAAAGCCCTATGCTTCTCACTTATACTTCAAATCAAGTCTCAAATTTGGTGTCCAACTTTGCTGGTATATCAGTGTTAAATTGGTGCCATTTTGGCAGGGACCACAGATTCTCTCAGTGAAACATTAAAGATGTCAATGAAGATGTTAGCTATTTGGTCTCTATTTCAAATCACACCATGAAATTTCATTCAAAATTAGCATAAAATCATTACATAGTCATAACCAGAAAACAACATTACAGATAAATTCTTTGAACTAAAAACCCTACATAAAGACATAAAAGCCAGGAATAATTGTATAAAAAGGGTGAAACAAATTAAAGACAAGTCACCAATATAACAAACATTTACATACATATCAGAGAAATCTAACATACTTACCTGAATCATACATGTGCCTGAAAGCTGAACAGGTTGTGCACGGTTAAGTTTACTTTTGAATAATCTATTTTTAAACATTCTTGCAAGCTTCTTAATTCTTTCTACAAAGTAAATAAATAAGTTAAACAAGACCAAATAAATTGTGATTAATTTGTGATCATTTATTAATAAATACAAGTGCAATAATAGCTGTGAATGATTAAATAAAACATACTTACCATTATCTGAACACTCTCTTAGTATTTTTGATCAAATCACCATTTCAGTTTCTTAGCCGCATCAAACCAGTTTCACTGTACTTTGTACGTGTGGTAATACTATTACTACTTGAACTACTAAATTTAAAAAGAAACAATGCAAGTGTGCCCCTTATTTAACTAAAGTAATCAGTAAGTCAATAAGGAAATTTTAACTTAATGTGTTATCCCTATAAATAAATTATTCGTAAAGATTAAGCCTATAACAATTTTTACTTTAATTCAATGGTAGCAAATTTGATTATAAAACCAAAAAAACATGATGGTTAACTCCAATGTAGTATAATTTTATATATCTTTTTAAATTAAACACCTTGAAGTGCACACTGTAGCTAAAAGTGTTTGTAAAATATCAATAAATACAGCAAACAGCCCTATATAGTATCAAATAAGGAATCTACGCACCTTTATGTTTCTTCTTTGGCACAACCTTAACCTGCTTTTCAGGTGGTAGTCTGTAAAGAATTGTTTAAACTACTAAGAAACCAAAATAATCATAACATTTTAATCTCAAAACATACAAACAAGTAATTCATTTGTTATGTTAAGTATTACAATAACATATGTCCATTTTAAATTATGTTGCTTTTTTAAAGCCATAAATGGCTTTAAAGTTTTATAATATGTATTTTTTGTTCAAAATTTACAGAATCATTTCAATATTATTTGTCAATCACCTTTAGGAGCATTTATACCAATAAGTACTTTAAGAGAGGAATAAACCATGGGTGTTGAGAGTTAGTCATAGTCCATATCCACATTTACCCAGGTAAGGACGCTTTTGAGTTACCAATGAACCTGTACATTTATCAAAGAAAACAGCAGAAAATTACAGTAGTCATTTGGCTGGGGTCATTGATGAACAAGAAAATGTAAGTAAATCTTCCTTCAAATAGGGTAACCCAACACATCGGTTAACCTACTGAAAGACACTTCAGTATAATGCCAACTATGAGCTTCTCAGTCAAGTCCAAATTAAAGATATACATTCTTGCTATATTTAAAATACATTGGCACAATTTCTAGTAATATGTATAGGAACATAATACTATACAGTATATACTAAAAGGCTGCGGTGGGTTGGCACCCTGCCCGGGATTAGTTCCTGCCATGTGCCCTGTGTTGGCTGGGACTGGCTCCAGCAGACCCCCGTGACCCTGTGTTCGGATTCAGCGGGTTGGATAATGGATGGATGGATGGATATACTAAGAAGTTGCCTCAGTAACTTTATTTTTATACCAATAAGTTGTTTGATTGTTATTAATTATTTTTTCTTTGAATTGTTCTGAATAATTTGTGGTTTTTAATTTTTTTCTCTCAATGACAAACTTTGCTGAAGCAGGAATATCTATGTAATTGAGTGAACAATTAAACAATGGTGCCAGGTGCAATGGAAATGTCTCATGTTGTCAGTGTTGTGTGATGCAAATGTTTGGCTGAGTGAATCATGAATTTGCAGCAAGTACACAGATGTTGCTGCTACCTTTTTTGACCTAAAAAGAAAGATGGACTGGACCCTAGTGATTCTAGACAAGTACTGCTCTTACTGTGCATCAACTCAGCTTGATGCAGCATCTGATAATGTTTTGTCTGTCTCCAATGATCTGCCCGTCAGTTTGTTTTGGTAGATGGCTTAAAAACTAGTACAGATGATTGGCTGCTTTGGACTGCCAAGTTAGATGACCTCTAAGAACTTAGCTTGCAAGTTTTCACTCTACTTGTGCTTCACGCTTTATTTCTGAACCTGAACCAACAATATCTTGCTTGATACTGAAGGACTATATATTGTGACTCATAGGGAGCACTCTCAAGCTGATTATGAAACCCAATAATGCCAAGGAAGCCAAGATAAAGTTGTTTTTTTAACAAATAATTGGTAACAAAACACATGGGTACATGGTATGGGAGACTGGATTACTAATCAATAAAATAAACAACTGACAAGTACTCGGATGATAACTAAACACATACAGTATCCATCCATCCATTATCCAACCCACTATATCCCAACTACAGGGTCACGGGGGTCTGCTGGAACCAATCCCAGACAACACAGGGCACAAGGCAGGAAACAAACCCCGGGCAGTGCGCCAGACCACCACAGAACGCACACACACACACACACCAAGCACACACGAGGGATAATTTAGAATTGCCAATGCACCTAACCTGCATGTCTTTGGACTGTGGGAGGAAACTGGAGTGTCCGGAGGAAACCCACGCAGACACAGGGAGAACATGCAAACTCCACACAGGGAGGACCCAGGAAGCGAACCCGGGTCTCCTAACTGCAAGGCAGCAGCGCCACCCACCGCGCCACTGTGCCACCCCACATACAGTATCTTTATCTTATATGTAGGGAGCCTATTATACTTTTCCATCAAACAGGTCTCCAGCTTGCTCCTCCTACCTTATCTCTAACCTTTGGCCACTCTTTCTTTTGCTAGTTGAATCCTACACCACCCTATGGACACCAATAAAATGGCTGAAGTGAAAAAAAAAACAGTCGGTACTCCACGTGTTTTGGCTTCTTCAACTAAAGGTTGGGTTTGGAGTCCCCTTCATACATATTTAATCTGGGATATGGACAGATTTTATGTAGGATACCAGGATGGCACTCTTTGTACATATATAACCTAGGAGATGGAGATATTTTAGATTGGAGACTCTGGGTTAGATAGCTGCAGGTTAATGTATATGGCATTATAGTCCAGAAGTTAGAAAAGCCAATATGGAGTACTGATAGAAAAAGTGACCATACTCCAAACAGTAAAAAGTAGAAGAGCTGGTACAGTCTATTGGTACATACTGGCTGTCTTCAAATACTGCTGGTACGTAGGAAAGTTCCTAGTACTCCTAACAGACAAACATAAAAGTGTTGGCATGGAGTACAGGCCCACTTTAAGCACTGGACTCCAAACTCCCTAGTATGGTGACCAGAGGGGACTTTAAGACCCAGCCAGGAACTTTTTCTGGTAAAGGCCCACCTATCACTTCTGAGACTAGGAATGACCTACTGAAATCCTGGGGCTGTCCTGCTAAAACCCCAGCTTTCTGTTAGACAGCCAGGTAGGATGGTACAATCAAGGGCAGTAGATGTCTGCTAAGAAATTAAGCATAGCATGTTCATGAGTAAGCAGCTTCATCAACTTATTCATATTAATTATGTGACTGATACCTATATCCAAGGTGATATACAACATACAAGGTACAATTGGTTACATTTCTTTTGTTTTTAAAATTGGAGCTATAGAAATAAAATTAACTAGAACTTGCCCACCCACAGGGATGGAAGAATAATGCAGGAAATTGGTGTATGCTCACTCAGTTAATTACTTTGTAATAGCTCAGTAAATTATCGATTTTACCTTTGGCAAAGCTGGTAATTAATTAAAGCAATCAACAGGGCACACTCAAGTGCACACCAAGTTAATACAGACTCAGACAGATGTTTCTGTTTCACTTTCTGGCCAGGATACTGGAAATGTGAAGAGATCTGCACAGTTTATGAACAAATTTCATAAATCAGTGAAAGTCTACATAGATAGATAGATAGATAGATAGATAGATAGATAGATAGATAGATAGATA
>JANRMT010062790.1:35211415-35236874 GCA_026402145.1 Polypterus bichir lapradei | reverse complement strand
ATAGATAGATAGATAGATAGATAGATAGATAGATAGATAGATAGATAAACAACACAAAGCATAAATTACAGAAGGTTAGTCCAACTTTTTCTTTCTTGTAGAAAAAGGTACATAACTTATGAATTCTGATCTTGTAATTCATGTGTTCAAGATGAATTAGTAGTTTAGTTAAGTTATTAAGCTTTTTGTGGTTGCAATACAGCATTCATTTCAGGTAGCCTCTGCGCTGGCTTACCACCCCTTACCACACAGTGTTCGGTTTGTGAGTATTTATGTGCAAGATGGTGCTCTACACTTTCTTACCGAATTTAGTATGAAAAGGTCATAATAGCCAGAAGTTATCCTCTACAAGGTATTCATCTTACAGTGGCTCCAACGCCATAAAACATTAGCTGGCTTTGACCTATCTATTAAATTAAAATTATTAGTTCTTGGAATCAAAGTATTACTTATGGTTTGAGGTGAACAATGTTTTGTTCATTATCTAGTCGGCTTTCTACAGACACCTGCATACCCCCTGAGAATTTTCTCATCACTGGCACATAATCTGGAACACATGATTCTATTTTTATGAATTTGAAGTGATGATAAATGTAAGGCTGTACTTACTTTTTCCATATGATAAATCTGTATTTTGATCATTTAGATTATGAGAATGAATACAACATGTAACTTTTATTTGTCATTGATTCAAGTATATCAGCTTTGTCTATAGGTACTGGTGTGCATGAAGGTCCAAAGTTTATTTGTTCAAATATGTTAAAGCAGTCAACAAATCCCATGATGTGTATTTACTAATTTCACATAACTGTATTTAGAACTCTTGTTTGCAGGTCAAGTAACACTACATTGCACTTACGTTTGCTCAGTTCCATCTCCTGTCTCCTGTGGAAAGTTGCCATGCATTTTTACTGTAAACTGTTGCTGATTTGACACTTCATATTCAGAGTCACTCAAGATACTGATAAGTCGCTGGTTGATAAAATCTGGATCTGACATCAAATTTACAATGGACTGCACTGCAAAAAGTGACAAACATTACTGAAACCGAGACATTTCCAATTTTAACAATAACTATCCAACAAATATTTTTCCCAAACACCTGGAAAAGTGACATGACAGCTATTGTAATTACTATGTCATGACATTATTTTTACTTCAGCTTAGCTTTTCATTACAGCAGCTTGTGGGCATTGCTTTAAAAACTTGTGGCAGGTCCAGAAAAATAAAATACCTAGTTGGGACAGGGCAGAGATGGAACAAGTAAAGGACAAAGGGAGTAAAGAAATAACAGTAGACTGTAGGGTAACCCCAAAATAAGAAAGTGGTACTCTACTGGATCAATAAAAACAAGTACTAACACCAAATTAACATTCATTTAAACGTGAAAGCCCACTCATCACAGTGCTTCATTAGTAGTAGAATGATGTTTAGAGAGAAAAAGCATAGATGAGGCAGCAAGACAAAGAGAGCATTGGTATACACAGATTCTGGCAAGGAGGAAAGTGTTTTACATCAACAATTACCTCTAAATGCCAAAATTTCGGTCAGCAACTTTTGAGCATCATTCACCTGACGATCGAGAACAGGCAGATCAGAAATGAAAGTCATAGAGCACATTCTCAAAAAGGTAATCTCGTCATGTCTCATTAAGCTTGGCATTCTCCTGAAAGCAAACATGAGACTTAATGCAATTAACAAATTCAGTTTTTTTAATGGATGAAGTCTACAACTTTGTATCCCCTAGCTGGGATTCAAAATCAAATTGTATATCTCTTTTGTTCCTTCTTGATTTTTTATTTATATTGATTAAGTGCATCATCCTTTATTTTTGATTTTGTCTATGTATATAAGCTGCCTTTGTTATGTTCCATGTAATTTGTTTAGTCTCCTAAGAGGCAGGACCACCTGCCAATCACTGTCAGGAACTTCCCTCCGCCCTATAAATCTTCCACAGTTCCTGGTAGTTCATTGTGATTGCACTTTGGAGTCGTTGAGTTTACTTGTGTTTTGTTGTGCTTGTGCCTTTTGTATATTTTTTGGAATTCTGACCCTTTTTTTATTCACTTTACTTTACTGGGTCTTGGTTCACCTTTGATTGCTTTTGCTGGCAATTGCTTTATGCATTTGGTGTTTTTCAGAGCTTTACAGTACAAAGAAGCATTTTCTGAAAAATAAACCATTTATTTTATAAAGATTCTACAAGGCCCCACTAGTGGGCATTTTTGGAAGTGCTTTGGGACTAAAGTATTTTGGGACTCCTGGTTCAACATTTGCAAAATGTACTGACTAAATCAATGGGACTAAAGCATGTAACACAGCTCATGCTGTAACCACAGACTCTTATAAAAAACAACTTATGCACAGAAGTAGCTCTTGTTTATAGTGTACTTATCAAAGCCCAACATTAAATTATCACTACAACAAATAAATAGCCAGTGTAAACTTTTTTTTTTCCGTTTGGTGGTCTGCTTAGCAGTTTTATTAGTCACAAACATAATCATGTTCCTCAAATGAAACATAAATTGTGTTACACTGTACCTGGGATTTTGCTTGATGTCCTTCAAATGTGATGTCACAATCCTGATGAAATCCACAGCTGTAGCTTGGAGGTTAATGTGTGTAGCTCTTTCAATGACATGATCAATGACTCTAGTGAAATTTCTCTGTAGCACACAATACAACACTTGGTCCTGTTTGTCAGGTTTGGGATCATTGTAACAAGGTAAAAATAGCTGATTGTACAAGCAATCAAAGACTGAAAAAAGTAAACAAAACAATAATCAGTCATATTACAGCTAAGAATTAAGATTAGAATCATCTGTCCCTTATTTTGTATGAATATTGTGCTTGAATTTCTAAAGATACTTTACTACTGTCAATAAATGCAGTGAATCGAGGGACTTTTGCTGATTGAAATTTTAACATTATAATGTTATAAATAACATTCAATGAGATAGTGCAGGTCGGCTCCAGTTCCTCTTCCTCTCCAACAGTCCCTCTAAACCCGACATTGAGATGAGCCAGGCAAATGATAATACACTAAGCAAGAGGATGGTGAACAAGTGCCAACGTGCTTTTAATAAAAAACAAATCCAAAACACTGTTCAAAGTGCAGTGCTTCCATATCCATAATAAATAATCCAATAAAATAAAGCTTTTTGTGGTGAATAATAAGTTACCATAAATAAATCCATTAAAAACAGAGGTTACAAACACACAGTCATTGGATTCTTAATGTTCTTTTTAGTACAGGATGATCCCAGCCCACCTCCTTCTTCATCTCCCCGCCCCATCCATAACTCACACAGCCGGCAGAGACTCAACAGCCACGGTCTTCATCACCTGACCCCCATCTTGGCTGCCTCCAAACAGCTCCAGCCAGTCTGTCCGAGGTCGGTACTCCTCCCATCATCCTTCACACACCCGCAGTCATACTTCAGATCCCTGGGGAGGTCATCTGCCATGCTTTTCCCACTCCACACAAATGATTAGTGGGGTGAACCAGCTCCTAAAGTGCCAAAACCTATGCTCATTTTCAGGGCCCCTGATCCAACTACCTTTCCTCCCTAGGTGGCCGGATCATCCTGCCTAAGACCACTCTTCATGCTCTTTTTAACCTCCGAAGCCAATTCTTTTCTGACACATTTCTTCTTCCCCTCTCCCCGACCCGTACAGGCTCTTTTTAAAACTGTTAGCCAATTGGGAGCAGGTGTGAGGAGCCGCTACTTTCATGGCAGCATGGAGGTTCCTGATTGATTTGCCCGCCTCTGCACGTGAATGTGGCACCGTCAAACAGTGCCCCTGCTAACCACAGAACAAAATTTACACATTTACTCACCCTCACACCCACTAACAGCCTGTATCCAAACTGGGCATGATTATTAATTTAAAAATGGACTGACACCATGTCCAGGACTGTTTCCTGCTTTGCAATCAGTTGTGCTAGGACAAACTCTGAGCTGCTCAAGACTCTGAATTGTATTAAGTGGGTTTGAGAATGTTACAATTTTGTTATTTTATGATATTCCCTTACTAGCAACACACAGATACAGCTTTGTGTTAATGCAGTCCACCTTTGTAAAGGAATCTGTTTATATATTTGCATATGAAAGAACATTTCACTATATATTACAATATGTCTTTCCAGCAAACTCCCTGACTACAAAACTTAAACATATCTATCACACAACCCCAATAGTTTACTTGCTACTTTATTAAAATGTTGATGGTCTTGCTAATCAGCACACTGTAGCGCCAGGATAAGACACTCTCAATGTCAGCAGAACTAAGGAACTAGTTATTGACTTCCAGAAACAGGGTTTAGTCTATGGCCCCATCATCAGTGACAAGAATTATGCGGAGGGAACTCAGCTTAACATCCCTTGGTGTTACTCTCACTGCTGACCTTAAGTGGGCAGAACACATCAACTGTGCTTAGGAAAGCCCACCAGAGCCTTCACTTTTTTAGGTATGTGAGGAATGCACAAATGTCTTCCACAGTCCTCACCAATTTTTACAAGTGTGCTGGGGAGTCTACTGCAAACTGGCTTTGTAACTGTTCACTGCAGGATCAAAAAGACATTAATACCATGAACTGCTTCACAAAGGCAAGCTAGCTACAATATTAAGGACCATTCCCATAATCCATTGGTATTTTTGTCTTTTTCTTTCCATTTAGTAAGTGATTCAGGTCCATGACCACAACGCACAGCAAGTTTTAGGTACAACTTTTGTCCTAAGGCCATAACACTGCTCTACATGCATTATTATTGCAATACACAGTAAATTCTGTCACACTTACATGACTGCTGCTTATTTTACAATTCACTTACTATGCATTAATATTGTTATTTGACTGTCAGTCTACTGAGAAACATTAATGTTGCTCTTGTAGCATTGCTTGTATACCTCTATATACTGTTGCATTCTGTACTGGATGCCGTCAGCTGCTGGTGGTAACTTTTTTGTCCAGTGTTACATGGTACAACTCCTTTACTGTTAATTATTTGTTGTGGTATCCTGTGGTTTGGCATGCAAGAAAGAATTTTATTTAATTTTGTACTCTGTACTGATCTGCCACTAAAAAAGCTGCTGCTATAACTCCCTGCATGGAGTTTGCATGTCCTCCCCATGTCTGCGTGGGTTTCCTCCAGGTGCTCCAGTTTCCTCCCACAGTCCAAAGACATGCAGGTTGGGTGCATTGGCGATCCTAAATTGTCCCTAGTGTGTGGTGAGTGTGGGTGTGTGTGTGTGTGTGTGCCCTGCAGTGGGCTGGTGCCCTGCCTGGGGTTTGTTCCTGCCTTGCGCCCTGTGTTTGCTGGGATTGGCTCCAGCAGACCCTGGTGACCCTGTGTTACGAATATAGTACACAGACAGAATGATAACTGCAAACAAAAAACAGTACAACTAATGACCATAAACTAGCAATAATTAAAATTATATTTATAATTATAATTAAATTATACATAAATATAATAATAATAATCATAAATAATAATTAAAATTATATATATATATATATTTCATTGTGCTCACAGAGTTCTAGTCTTTGGCTATGTCACAAACAATTGACAATGGACTTGCTCATTCCATTGTTAAAACTTGCGACTCCGGACACAGCTAAAAAGTCTTTTTTGTTTATCTATCTGTTCCGATGCTTTAGAAATAATAATTTCAGTCAGTCATTTTCCAATACGCTATATCCTAACACAGGGTCACGGGGGTCTGTTGGAGCCAATCCCAGCCAGCACAGGGCGCAAGGCAAGAACAAATCCCAGGCAGAGCGCCAGCCCACCACAGAACACACACACACACACACACACACACACACCCTCACACCAAGCACACACTAGGGACTATTTAGGATCGCCAATGCACCCAACCTGCATGTCTTTGGACTGTGGGAGGAAACCCACGCAGACATGGGGAGAACATTCAAACTCCACACTGGGAGGACCCAGGAAGCGAACTAAGGTCTCTTTACTGCGAGGCAGCAGCGCTACCACTGTGCCACCCGAAATAATAATTTGTCTTTAATTATTATTATTTAACAAGGTCTCATTTATTCTCTGACTCAGTAAAGGCAAATGCTCCTTTAAGGCTTGTTTTGATTCATAGGTTCGGCCAAAGGCTAAGTCTTACATACAAGCATTCAAGTAAGTGAGCACACAGAGATCAGTGTTATATATTTGGTAGCAGTACTCATAATATTCTCAATACTTCATTTTTTTTTTGAAGAACATCCAGGGGCAAAGTCAGACTGGAGTACAGATCAGGTAGAGAGACCTTATGCATGTGTGAAGCAGATCTGGCAATGACATAAATAGTGACTGGAAGCAAGCTCAGAGTATGCATGTGTGAATATACTGTGCGTGTCTGCTATAGCTCTGTGATGCCTCGCAAAGCATTGTAAAAAAAAAAGATTCATGTAAGCCAGCTGCACAGCGAATTTCCAGTAACTTATTTGCTGAACAAGGTCACAGGCAAACACAGCATGTTCCCTGCAAAAAAATGCTTTAGGCAAATTTCACCAATCAACACTAGTGAACGGTCAGCATGGATACAAATGGAGGAGATCATATTTTACTAATATGCTGGAATTCTATTAGGAAGGAATAGAAAAGTATTCATACAACCAGATAAGTATATAGGATATTATTTATCTGGATTTTCAGAAAACCTTTGATAAGGTACCATATAGAGGTTAGTCATTAAAATAAGCGAAGAGGGAATTCAAAGTGCAAAAACCGGCTTGAATACAGGAAACAAATTAGTTGTTTTAAAATGGAGTCCCTCAAGGATCAGTACTGGGGACATTGCTTTGATCTGGATAAGAATATGAAAAACAAGCTGTTTAAGTCTGTAGATGATAAAAAACTAGGGGAAGCGTCACATAGTTTACAATCAGCTGTATCACTCCCACGGGATATCGACAACAGAATACTGTACTAGAGTAGACAGATTTCTGGTGCATGAAATTTAATTTAACTAAATGTAAAATATTACCCGAAAGAAATATTACCCGAAAGAAATACAAATTTTACATTTGAATATATGATGACAGATTTAAAACCTAAAAGTACAACTTATAAGAAAGACCTTGGAGTCCTAGTGGACTCACACTATCTACATGTAGACATTGTACGTGAGCCATTAAGAAAGCTAATAGGATTATAGACAATAAAGAACAATTTGTAGAGTGTAAGCCAATGGAACTTATTCATGAGCTATATACTGTAGCTAGCAAAATACCTGCGCTTCGCAGTGGCGAAGTACTGTCTTAAAATTTTTATTAAGAAGAAAATTAAACCTTTTTAAACTGAGGGAAAATATGCCAATAATTATGATCTCTTTGTATACCACATTGTGAGTTCGGCCCTCCGGTTGTAACATGACCAAGCTGTGCGCTGAGCTTACTCTTGAGCATGCAACGTACAGTTGGCCATGTGAACAGTAATCTTGTTTCAAATCTCACAGCTTGGATTGCTGCTGTCATAATCGGTTTGAATTTCATGGTTTGCTTCAATTACGAGAGTATTTGCAGGACTTGTGTTGAAGTGACATTTGGCAACTGTCAAGCGTTGTAAGCATACAACCAGTTTCATCGATAACTTCACATCCAGCTTTTGAGAGTTTAAACATCCATAAACATCAAAGTGTCCACTACTGAAATCGTCACCTGTGAATCTAAGATGATTAAGAGGCATTGGCGGTTGTCAAAAGGTGTAAAATATTTGGCCATTTCGGTACACTTGAAAGCGACAACTGAACAATTCAGCGGAAGCCATCAATTCACATGCAGAACCATAGGTGAAGGGCTTAAGCATTTCACTCTTATAGTGCTCCTGTGTAGTATAATTATCTCTTGTACCGTCATCAGTCCACACCTTGAACCTGTCCCAGTCATTCAATACATATGACACAATGTTCCTCCGGATATCAAGAGTGAGCCTGACATGGCCGTGCAATATGTAACAAAGAGAATGGAAAATGTAGGTGCCATCTCCGGGCATGGAAACCACTCGGTAAGTGACAGTTCTTTGATCGATGGTGATCATCTCGATAGACATGTTAATGGGGGTACGGTTGGAATAATAAAGGAAATGGGTACCTGAACAATGTAAAGTAAGTCTAAAATACCTACACAATAACTATAATCGTAATAAACGAACAATAAAACAGCGGAGAAGCCGTGGATTAAATAAAAAGGCTGTAGTTATCAGCAGGGAGACGTGAATCCCGTGGCAAAGCAAGGAAGGGAATGTAGAGACCAGAGCGACGGACGGCCTTATATAGGCAGGCAGCCAACAATGTGGGAGGCGTTGGGATGGGGGATGGGGGACGCCGCCTCACACGGTGACCGAGCTGCAGGCTATGGACGTATATATGTACGTAAGTAGGATTCAGTTAGCGTTGGGAACCCGCGCACCAAATTTCTTGAAGATGGGCCCATAAGTAACAAACACCGTTGAAAAGTTCAATATGGCGGTGGCATCATACCACTGAAATAAGTACGTACATTGGTTTTGGTTAGCGCAGGGAAGCCGCCTACCAAATTTCGTGAAGATGGGGCCATAAATAAGAAAGTTCAACATGGCGAACGTTGTCGACCGTTATGACTGTTACGTGTAGAATTTCGAAATTAAACCTGCTTAACTTTTGTAAGTAAGCTGTAAGGAATGAGCCTGCCAAATTTCAGCCTTCTACCTACACGGGAAGTTGGAGAATTAGTGATGAGTGAGTGAGTCAGTCAGTGAGGGCTTTGCCTTTTATTAGTATAGATATATACTTGTGAGGACTCATCCAAAGTAATGTGTGCAGTTTAGGTTTCCATATTACAAAAAGGACATAGCAGTGCTGAAGAAAGTCCACAGAAGCGCAATTTGCTGCTTCCAGGACTGCGAGGTATAACCTATGAGGAGAGACTGAAGAAGCTGAACCTTTTCAGTTTAAGAGATGACATGACTAAAGTTGGAGCCCAGCTGTTACTTTAAATGAAGTTCTTCAATAAACACACAGATGGAAACATGTTAAGGTCATACTTTGTACAAATGTTAGACAGTGTTTCTTCACGTGGAGAACCACAGAACACATAGAATAAACTACCAAGTATTGCAGTAGTGCAGTATTTGACCCATGATGAGCAATTTCCTCAGTGCTGGGGTGAACATTCATGTTTAAATGTTGCCTTAAAGGTTTCTGGAGAAATGATATCAGAGTGTCAAGTGACAGCCACAGGTTCCACTGTAACCCTGAAAAGGGTTCAATATAGGGCCCATTGTAGATCACTTTACAGTGGTCTGTTTTTGAATGGCCATGTAACAGTCTTTTGTAAGAGTATTCACACACACACAAATGAAACAATAAGTGGGAAGCTCTTTGATACAGTGGTTAGTGCTACTGTCTCACAGCCCCATAGGCATGTGTTTAATTTTAGGTATGGCTTAAGTCTATGTGACATTTCCATATACTGTACTCCTCTCGCCCTCACAGTTTTTCTGAATGTACCTCAGTTTCCTTCCACATTCCAAAGGTGCTTATTAGGTTAACTGGTGACCCTAAAACTGACCTAGTATGTTAGAGAATGAATGTGCGCACATACCTGTTTGGAAATGAACTAGTATTCCATACAGTGTGGATTATGCATTGTACCTGATGGGTTACCTACCCATATCGGATTCAGAAAATGAATGGATGGATAAAAGAAGAATACCTTTTTCAAGAGATGCTTTTACATTAAGGTAAGAAGAATGTTCTGGTTGTGCCACCTGATTGATTATGCTAGTATCAACACAATCTAGCACAGAATGTAGATCTTGCTTCTTTGTCACTTCAATGTGATCTGGTTCATCTTTTGTGCAGATCTATAAAATAAGAAAAATATTTTCTAGATTTAGAATGTCCACAGGATAAAATATTAACAGAAGCATAGTGGGGATAACATACTATAAAGTAAAGTATACTATGGGGTTTTAAAAATAGGATTGCTTACTACTATTAATATACACATTTGCAACTTGTGTTTGCCATTAAAGAGTATAACTGATATCACCACACACAAAAACAACATCTTTAGCTATTTGTAATATAATTTAGGAATTCCCTCAGTTTTGAGAATCACTGTAGCTGCTGTTTTTCTTTACTTAATTTATTAAATCGGTGACAAGTTACTATTCTAATTGGAACCTGTTTATTTAGATGTGCTTCCATTGTTATCTTTTTGAATCCTTGTCAGAATTACCTTCCAGGGTATGCATGCGATCTTAAAGAAACCTATAATACAGATACTGACCATAAATTTGGAAATGTTAATGTCAAACATTCTCAGATTCACTGATCTTGAACTTTCCATGGTAATTTTATGGTGTTCAACCTCTCGAGAATTAGATATTTTCTATACATCTAATGCATTTTTTTACTGTCCACTTAATTTTGCTTACTAGAAGAAGTTTGTGGTGTGAGTGATATCCTAGCCTATGTTTTACTTGCAGTTTAAGATACAACTTTGAGCAGAGATATCAAGTTTAAAGTAAAACAATAGCAATTCACATTTTACACAATCTACTAATAGGTGTCACAGAATTTCCAGCTAGTCATTCAATCATTTTGTGATCAGTTATAGGCAAAACCACAAACTCTGTGGACTAAATTAACTGGCATCAACTGCACTAGGAACACAAGACTTTATGCAATGGGATGCTGTGTAGAACCAAAGGCTCTCATTTATGCCATACTGAGAACAAACCACAGCAAGAAGCATTTTGAATGGGAAGAAAATGATGAACCAGGGTCCAAATATTTGGCAGGCACCATTTAGAATGGAGCTCTGACACTTATCAAAATGCCACAAGCTTCACTTTTATAGAACCAGTGATCATAACAAGTCGTTCAAATGAACTCGGAGTGGAGGCCGCATAAAGGGCTGTGACTAGTTGCATTTTTTTCTTGGCCATACATGTGTTATGAATGGGGTCATTACCATCCTGGAAAAAACCTGTCTGTAATGTGGCACGTAGTGTAGCTTATCACGCAGGAAAATGAAGTATTGATTAACATTGATCCTTCCTTAAAGGAGACACATAGTCATGCACACCATTATTTGTCCACCAGAAACTACCACCTTTGAAAACTCTGTTAGGTATTTGCTAAATATGCATTTATATGTTTGTGTTCATCATGGTAAAGGATAATACATTTCACCATGTTACATTTTTCCATTTCTCGTTATTTAATTGTTTATCAACTTTGTAACTACAGTGTGTACTCTTATATGTCAGTCAGTCAGACAGACACTGTCTAACCCGGCTTAGTCCTGAGCAGGGTTGTGAGGGTCTGCTGAAGCCTATCCCAGCTAGAAAAGGGGGCAAGGCAGGAACAAACCCTGGACAGGGTATCAGTCCATTGCAGAGCAAACACACACACACGCACCCAGTTCATCTATCCTGCATGTCTGTGGGAGGAAACTGGAACACCCAAAGGAAACCCACACAGACACAGGGAAAACATGCAAACTCCATGCAGGGAGGACCCAGGACACAAACCCTGGCCTCCTGCGCCACCGTGCTGCCCACTTCCATATGTGCACTACTAAATATAATTAGTGATGGCATACAACTTGGATGAGTTTGCAATAACTCTGTTATTTGTGATTTACTGTAGTCACCCAAGTTTTTTGGCAATCAAAACCTTGCCTCATAACACAGAGAAAAGTATTGCACTGTCACTTTGTCTTGTGTTCTAAAATCCAAAGAAAGGAAGAAAGAAAATCAAAAGTGACCAAAATAAAAAAAACACCTTGTTAGTGTACTATACCTTTCTTCTATTTTTCACAGCTCTCTACCAATCTTACTAACACTACATGGAAACCTTGCTGGATGCCTACTATTTGAACGTATATTTTAGGCAATGTCTAAATGATTGCGTGTATGCCTGCTGTATAACTTGTGCTATGCACTTTTATCACTAAGTAATATTTATGTTTTATGGATTCATTATCACATTAAAATTTAAAACAGTATAAAAAATCATACGTAATAATAATAATAGAAGCCATTTGCAGACTCCACTACTACAGATTTATTTTTGCCAATGGGCAAGTATCATTATTTTCACCATTCCTGCTTGCAATAAAAAAAAACACCCAAACCATCAGTCTACTACTGAGCCTGATTCTAGTTCCACTTGTTTCCAAGTGGTAGTGAAAAAAATTACATTATTCCATAACTCTGCAAATCACATAAACTGCCAGTACTCTGGTTGTAGAGGAATGTAAAATGTGCACTGAAGATGTATGTGTTATGAAATTGGGTGCATTATGGAAAATGTGATGTACATCACAAAAAAGGAGGAATAGTTAAAGTATTTAATTTTAGCAATGGATTATCCATTCATTTTTCCCTACATTTTCTCTTTGTAATTTTATGTATTCCATGGAATTACAGGCATGTCATATCGTGTATATTTCCTGACCAAATTAATAAATTCCTGGGGCATGCAAAAACAGCTCCAAATTAAACTTGAAGTAATGAAACTACTGTGTCAGGCCTTTTTACAACTATTCTGAAGTACACAATTTGACAGTATGATACGTTTACAATGAAATTTTGCTTTAGAACTAACATTTTTCATATGACAATAAAAATGATGGAAACAAAAAGAAAACTTTTTAACTAGATATAAGTGGAAGGATAAAGAAACAGTTTTGCCTTGTTCTGGACGTCCAGAGTAAGAAGAACCAGTGAAGCAAAGACGGAAACAAAACTGAAAAACTGACATTATTAGCACAACAGTATTTTTAATACTGGATTCAAACTGCAAGTCAGGTTGTCTGACTCGATGTGTGGATATAAGTGAGGAGCAGTTTGTTGATGAAGGCAGCGGATTATTTTAATCACCCGGAGCACATCAAACACTGAATGGTTACAGTACTCTGGTAAACAGGACAGACATGTTCGGGCAAACCCGTGTTTACTGTGTACAAAAAACGTAAATCTGATGTCAGTTCCTAAGCAGTGTATGCGTCCTAGAAAAGGAAAATGACTCTCCTTCCGTAAAGATGCGCCTTCGTTACCTTCCGAAGACAAGAAGTCTTTTACAGTCATAAAAAAGCAGTTTCAGTTTCATTTCAGCTTACCTGCTGAGATTCGTAGACTTCACTCCAGAAATAATTTCCAGAAAAAAAATTCAGGACCCAGATACTGAACATCCAACAGTGTAAATATGTCATCCACGAGCCGAAAGCCAAGCACAACCCATTTATGGGAGTTAGAATCAGCAAGAGTGTGCCCAGCATGTTGTCGCCAAGGCATTAAACAGACGTCATTTAGCTTTCTATCTCAAGCAGGCTGCCAACGTGCCAAACACCAACGCTACTTCAACAAAGCAAAACCTAAACAAAATGGGCGTTTCATTATGCTAATGGAGGTACGGCTTGCAACACACAAAAATGTGCAACACATTTTTTTAAAGAATAAGCACCTCCTCTGCCTTTCCTGCAACGCATAGTGAATACCTACCTGTAGCTGAACAATTTGGACTCGCTGCACACGCCACTTTAAGTTAGTATGAATGAAAAATGAAACACATGTTGTTGTTTTTTTTGCTCATCATGTCAATCCTGCAATCCGGCTACGTGTTAAAGCAAAACTGTTCTCTTCTGGTATAACCAAGGTAACCCCTTTGGTGCCCCGGCCGAAGTCAGGGCAGTTGACACAGGTGGCTATGGTATGATATGGAGCATTTTAAAGCTGGCTCTGTCTTAGCTATTATGATTAAATAAGGTTTTTTGACCAAAAAAAAATCTATTATTAAAATCCAATTCAGGGGTATAGAATGCACGGGGGACACCTCCTGGCGCAAGGTAGCACGAACTGACCCTGAGCAGAAAAAGCGGCCAGGTCCAGGGCAAAATCAAGTACGTAGCACTCATTCACATGGTGTCACCGATTAACACATATCACGCATCTTTTGTGATGTTGGAAGAAAATCTGAGTTCCTAGACAAAAATCCCTGCCAACACAGGTAGAATGTGTAAATTCAGTAAGGAGAGAGGCCAAGGATTCGAGCCAGGGCATCTGGAGCTGTACGACAACAGCGATTACACTCGTCAACAGAGATTGTGTCCCAGAGTAAGTTAGGACTATTTTAAAAGTACTTTTTCATGCCGATTTCTGATTATTCAGTTTTTTTATCCGCCATAGTTTTTTGGGTTATGTCTTTTTCAGGCTGTATATTTACTATAAAAACTAAAAAAATATTTTTAAATTAAATTCATTATTAAAATATTTGCATTACTGTTTGTGAACATTTTATAACTTTATACACTTTTTTCAATTGAAATCTCAGAGTGGTCAGCGCTGAGATTGGCAAACGATTTCATCAGGATATTTCTGAAATGGAAAAGCAATACTGAGGCAAATGCTGAACCCTTAAGAGGGATATTCCTGGAGAAGCGACAGACCCCTCTTTGGCTATTGGAGATGGATTCCTGAGGCCAAACACTACCCTTTAGGTGATACGTGCACAGCAAGTCAATATATGGTTATTGTTAAACTTAAAGTTCTTGTGTGACAGAGAAAGTCTGATTAGGTATTTGTATTCAGCATGAAAAATAGTGTAAGATTTATCCATATTCATTCAGATAAAAGTAAATGTTACCCTATGTTATCACAGAGACAACCCACAACCAAAAATGTAATAATAATAATACATTTTATTTATTTGTAGGCATCTTTCTAAACACTCAACATAATACAGTCACTCAAGAAAATACTGCTTATCTGACTTTACTAATGTACTAGGGTGTTGTACCGCGTTAGCCATGGATGTAATTAAAGTGAAGCAAAATGACACCTTTTATTGGCTAAATCAGCAAATTACAATATGCAAGCTTTCAAGGCAAATCAAATCATTTTTAAAAATATGTTATAAAATCAGGCCCCATCGTACATCTTACTTGAATTTTATAAGATATTTTTAAAAATCTTCCCAACACTTTCCCAATTTGTATCTGTAAAAATGACATTTTAAAAATTTATTGGGCAAAAGCCTTCTATCTCAGAGTACATGTCTCTTAAATGCACAGTGTAACAAAAAAGATGCCTATACACTGATGTTTCACATAAAAAACAAAATCTAAAACAGCAGTGAACTCTCATATGTGGTTTGGTAACCTTTGAACCTTCAGGAGCAAAAAAGATATGGAAATAAAAATCAGTAACCAGGTTTGGTTGCATTGTGTCTGATTGCTTGTGTGTGTGTGTGTGTGTGTGTTTTGTCATGTTTGACATATTCAGCAATTGTACCACAAAATGCTCAGATCATGTTTCTTTGTTTCTGGCCCTCTTAGCCATCAGTCAATGCAATTTTTGTACCCTTCTTTTTCTATTATAGTGTTATAACGAGATACAGTTTATATGCACAACATCAGGTAGCAGAAGGATGGAATGCCAGGAAATCTCAGCGTATACTCACACATAACCGCATTTACACATACCGGGTCCTTGTACTAAAGAGTTGTCAATTCAACTAGCAAACACATTTGGTGATAAATACATATTATTATTTTTTGTTATTTTTTTGCACAGAAAAGTGCATACATACAATTTTAATAACAGATGCCTTTAATACCTTTTAAACATACTGCGTCTTAACAGTACATTTCAACATATATTTGCCCGGACCCTTGTATCGTATTTACTTATATTTATAAATAATAAACCCTGGCCAAGAGACTGGTCAGCTCTTCTTCTTTAACTTGCCAAGGTTTTCACTCCTTCTTTTGAGTTTAAGATCAGGGCTCTCTATACATCCACTTTGTAATTTTCTGTTCTGATCTTCCTTCTCATTTCAGGCTTATGTAATAATTCCAGATCTTTTTCATATATTGTACCACTCCTCAAACCCTTTCAGTTTTGATTGTTCTTTTTTTATGCATATTTTCATTCTGTCACTTCAGCTAGCTTGGCTTCAAGCTTGCACAATTGCACAATGCTGCAGTCCACCATTCTGCATTAACCTATCTGTTCAAATCAGCTTCAAGCCTATTTTTAAACATTTTTTCTTTTACAAACCATTGAGTGCATTATTTCTTTTCTCTGTCTGTTATGTCCTTGCATATCTTTATTATGTATTTTAATTCCACCACAGAACACAAACGGCCATTGTCCTTATTTTGAAAGACCTCCTCATGCAGTGCCACACCACTCTGCCCAGTAGTGGCTCTGAGGTTAGGGATCTGTGGTGGCAAACGGAAGGCTGCCAGTTTGAATCCCGTAAATGCCAGAAGTGATTCCACTCTGTTGGGCCATTGAGCAAGGCCCTTCCTGCAATTGCTCCGTCTTGGGTATGACATTAACCTGCATCCAGTCCTTTAAGCAGTTCCACCAACTTGCAGGGAAAGCTTGGACGATTGGCACTCTAGCCACTAGGAAAAAAAACCTAACAGTGTTCCACTCCATTTAAATTAGTGTGGTGGTGAGGTGTCATCCGTTTGATGACTGCACTCTGGTCCTAATTTGGAATCCTGAGGTGTTTTGTTGTGTGATGTGTGTGGCCCATCCTCTCTCATTAATATTGATACTGATCTTCCTTCTGTGCTTCATTTCCTTGGTTTCACTGATACCTTTAACACTGTTGACTTCAAAATGATGGTACATCACCACTACCTGGTAAATTTTACTGGACAGACTGGGACCTTTGTTATTAATGATGAACTCACATCCGATCATCAACATGGCTTCATGTTACAATTACAGGCTGATGACACTCCAGGTATATATGAAGCTCACTTATGGTTGTATACACTGTAGACCAGGCATAAGATGAAAGCCTGTCTCTGTTAAATTTCTCCCATACATTAGTTTGATTTTCAACTCTCAACTAAAGCAGTGTAACCCACTGTGAGTGTTTCAGTGAATATACCCTGTGAAGGACTGTTGTCTTCAGAAACCTTGCCTCTGGCCCTCTTAGACACTGTACTTGTTAGTATGACAATCTTTGACATATATGCCTTGTGAGATTTATGACATCAAAAGCATTCCATACCAAACATTCATCACCACAGATGTACACAAGCTTGCACGTGTTGTGTGGTGATTAAATCTCAGCCTTTGTTGAGTAGTTGTTGTTGTGTGCATTTTGCTATATAGTGCATGGTAGGTTACTGTTCTTTGTGCAGCTCTCAGGGGACTGTATTAGAAAGGGTAGCTTCAGAAGAGTGTTGAATGGACACTAATATTTAAAACCTCAAACGCACTTAATGCATGTATCATTATCATTTCAAAACTGAAAACAGTCAATGACCTGACAATAATTATCAGTTGCCTGACAATAGAGACAGGATCTTCTTATGCAAGACTGAAAATTATTAGCTTTAGAACAATTCATGGACTACTATGTACTTTGCTGATAGCAGTGAAAGAACAACGGAATAAAATTAGATTTTCCCTCCAGCAATGGTAGGCGTACCTCCTTAAGTACATGTAATGCTTCAAAAAATCTTGTTCAGCAACTTCTTTTAGTAAGATGCTGCTGAAAATATGATAAACCCATATCTGCTTGACACTGAGTTCTCATAAACTTAACAGTTTATATGAATTCTGTAAAACTGTTTAAAAGAGAGTTTAAGACAACACAGTTATAGATCCCATCATCATTTTTAAATGACTTGTAATCACCAGAATATCTGGCCATAAAATGTCTGAATTTGTCTGCAATCTGTATATATCATGCCTTAGCTAGTCCTGATTGACTCATATGAGTGTCACGCTTTACATTTTTCTATTTTTGACTAGCATATGTTCTAAAGATAATGGCATCCATGTGCTCCAAACTGATGCCATACTGGTACTGTGCAATTGTTTTAATTATCATAGCACAAAGCAGAGGTGCCACACAAAATGATTCTGCACAACATATGCATTAACTGAAATCGCAAGATGAATAAAGGGGACATTATTTAGGATGGCTATGAAGAGCTCCTGCTGCTGTGCATGTGTACCATAAAAAGTAGTAGCTGTGAACATGTAAAATAGAACTGCAGGATATTGAGTTGGAGATTAAAATGGCGGCCTGTTTCTATTGCTCAGTACATCTTTAAAAAAGTGAGTGCTTAGACACAAAAGTAGCATAGTGTGAATTCTGCACATTGTATGTATACAGTACTCAAATTGGGAATCTTGTGAAAGACACGGTGCTTCATTTAGTTTAATTGCTTTATTACTGTATATTATAAGTAAATATTTTCATGCTTTAATGCATAGTAGTTTCAACCACATATAATTATACAATTCACCATAAATAGCTCAGTACAGTAATCAATAAATGTGTACAATGGCATAACTAAATTTCATGTGAAACTAAAATTTTTACTTACATAATGTCTACCATTGATGAGATACGTTATAGAGCATATAAGCTTTATTAAAGGTCAATAGAAATAATTAAGTGTTACAGATTTGTGCTAATGATAACATATCTTTTCTTTCTAATGTCAAGTAGGTAAGCATGTTAATAATACAATACAATACAATACAATACAATACAATACAATACAATACAATACAGTTTATTTTTGTATAGCCCAAAATCACACAGGAAGTGCCACAATGGGCTTTAACAGGCCCTGCCTCTTGACAGCCCCCCAGCCTTGACTCTCTGAGAAGACAAGAAAAAACTCCCAAAAAAACCTTGCAGGGTAAAATGGAAGAAACCTTGGGAAAGGCAGTTCAATGAGAGACACCTTTCCAGGTAGGTTGGGCGTGCAGTGGGTGTCAAAAGAAGGGGTTCAATACAAGTATACAGAACAGAACAAATCCTTAATACAGCATAATAATAAAAATTTTAGAAGTACAGAGCAGAATTTAACAGTAGATGATATCACATAATAAGATTTGGATATTTTTAGAGTCCTGGAGACCTCATCCGTCAAGCTGCCTCCCCATTTGGCCATTCCACGGCTGAAACGTTGCTCGGCCAGCCAATCCGATGAAAGGACCCCTCTTTCCCATGATTCCTATGATCCTCCATCAGGGATGATTTTACCATAGGCAGGCAAACAACTTGGCAAGTGGGCCATGGCACCAATTCCCACATTTGAGTACCGAGAACAGAAACAGAATAGGTGAGGGTTAGTAACAAATTATAATAATCATGTTACTATGTTTTAGTGCTAATGACTAACAACAGAGATGCAGTATGTACAGTTAATTAGCAGCTCTAGTCAGGATATGCTAAACTGAAGTAGTGAGTCTTCAGCCGGGATTTAAAGGCTGAGACCGAAGGGGCATCTCTTATAGAAGCAGGAAGACCATTCCACAGTTTAGGGGCCCTGTAACTAAAAGCTCGACCTCCCACTGTTATTTTATTAATCCTTGGAATCATAAGCAGACTGGCATCTTGAGATCTTAATGTGCGCTCAGGTTTGTAAGTCATGATAAGTTCAGACAAGTAAGCCGGACCTTGGCCATTTAATGCTTTATATGTTAAAAGGAGGATTTTGAAATCTGCCCTAAACGTAACCGGGAGCCAGTGTAAGGATTTAAGAACTGGAGTTATGTGTTCATATTTTCTTGTTCTTGTAATAATTCTTGCAGCCGCATTTTGGATTAACTGGAGGCTGTATAAAGAACAGTTTGAACAGCCAGTGAACACCGCATTGCAGTAGTCAATCCTACTAGAGATAAATGCATGAATTAATTTCTCACAATCCTGTTTATTTAGAAAGCACCTTAATTTCCTAACATTTTTAAGATGGAAGAAACATGTTTTGGACAATTTTGTAATATGTGCTTTAAATGACATGCTAGAATCAAAGATAACTCCTAGATTGCGGGCTGATTCAGTAAAATTAATTGGGATTCCAACTGAGTTAAATGACGACAAAATATTGCTGTGATCAGCGTCATTCCCTCCAACAATTAACATCTCTGTTTTATCTGTATTTAAAGACAAGCAGTTCTCATTCATCCACTCCTTTAATTCACTAACACAACTAATTAAAGACAACATCGGAGAAACTTCATTTGATTTAAATGAAAGGTATAACTGGGTGTCATCTGCATATGAGTGAAAATTAACATTATGTTTCCTAATGAGAGATCCCAATGGAAGCATGTAAAGTGAAAACAGTAAAGGTCCCAGTACTGAGCCCTGCGGGACACCATATTGAACTTCTGTGTATAATGAAGGAGTTCTGTCAGCACATTTCTGTACATATTGGAATCGATTTGATAAATAAGAACTGAACCAAGCGAGCACGGGGCCTGTAAGACCAACATCGTTTTCTAGCCTGTGCAGTAAAATAGAATGGTCAATGGTGTCAAATGCTGCACTTAAGTCTAACAACATAATTACAGTGGAGTTTCCTTCATCAGAGGATATCAGAATGTCATTTACAACCCGTGTTAGTGCCGTTTCTGTACTATGACCAGTGCGAAAACCAGACTGGAATTTCTCAAATAAATTGTAATTTGTAAGGTGTGACTGAAGCTGACGGGTGACTACTTTTTCTAGTATTTTAGAGAGAAACGGTAAATTTGAAACAGGCCTATAATTATTTAGTATGTGTGGGTCTAGGTCTGACTTTTTAAGTAAAGGTTTAATGACTGACACTTTTAATGCATCAGGTACTGTGCCATGCAGTAATGAACTATTGATAACGGTTAGAATAGGCGCTGCAAGAACATCCATTGCACTTTTTACTAGTTTTGTTGGCACTGGATCTAGGGAACAAGTAGAGGGCTTCATTTTAGTAACTAAAGTTAAGACTTCCTGCTCAGTTACAGGATTAAAATTACTAAAGTGCTGCATGCAATGTGCAGCAGGGTCTGCTAAGCTAGTATTTGGTTTGTACTGTGATGCTGAGATCTGGGATCTTATATTTTTAATTTTCTCCTTGAAGAAGTTCATAAAGTCTGTACTGCTAATATCTGTTGGTATTTTGCACTGTTGATCAGAATTGCCATTTTTTAATTTAGCCACTGTTCTAAACAGTACCCGAGGATTTTTATTATTGCTATCTATTAATGTAGAATAGTATTCTGAGCGAGCTTTAAAGAGGGCTTTTTTATATTTATTAACGCTCTCTGTCCATGCAATTTGAAAGACATGTAGCTTTGTTGTTCTCCATCTGCGCTCCAGTTTTCGACACTCTAATTTAAGATCTCGAGTATTTTCATTAAACCAGGGAGAATTTCTATGTGCTTTAATAAATAAAGCCTTGTGAAACAACCACCATACAGTTGCCATGGGCTCTGGTTCAACTGCCCCACCCACGGAGCATACTGTATATTTATATACATATAGTCCTACCATTGAATGTATGTTATGCAGCAGTTTTTTGGCTTTAACATTGACGTGACCATTAAATGAGATTCAGAAGCACAATACAGGCTCACATGCAACATGTTGGTGCTTGGAATTCATTAATCTCAGGACTTTAAAAGAGTGCCAGAGATCACTGCCAATAAAGGATTGTCTCCTTATTTTATTAATCACATTCATTGTTGCTGCTTCCTTTTAAATAGTTATGGCACAATCATTTGCCAAGAATTAGTTATTTCAGATTTACAGTCGTTACCAGACTAATCTTTTTTGATAAACTGTCTTTAAAGATGAATAAACAATATGCTCATTATGTTTTTATACATATAAAGTAAGATGTGTTGCACAAAGTAAGTGTCATATGGTCATTGACTGGTGACAGTTATAGCTATTAAATTTGTTGCACAAAATAAAAAATGTTTGCAATTTAATAATGGAGATGCTGTATATCACTAAATACATGTTCATGTGAAAGTATGGAGGTGTGGAAACCAGGATGGCTGTAAAGGCTGCCAACAGGAATAAATTGAAACATTAAAGTTTATCACATAGTGTACAGACATGCAACCCCAACCCAGGCCAATTGAAAGGCTTCAGACAGTCTGTAGTATTTATATTCTAAGACTGCTCAATCAGTCTTTTTTAGTTTGTAACTGCTTATGAATGGAGGGCCTCATAAGGCTTTACACAAAACAAGCAATTCATGAATATATGTGCTAAAACAAAAAGTTAACTAACTACATCAGTGCTACATAATGTAACAAAGCAACACATGGTATGTGGAAAAAAACTTGTGACGAACAATTTACATTTTAATTCCTACCCTACCTGTTTATATACATGCTAGTTTATTTTTCAAAATTCTGTACTGTTGGTTGGGACTTTTTGAGACCTCAGACTGGTGCTAGGCACACAACTTCCTGATCCTGGGAGTATAACCTCTGAGCTAATGAGGACTAGCAATCCCTCTCCCATCCAAATCTCAACCTAGTTTATAGATGCATGACTTAAGGGTAAGAAATCAAGTTTAGGTAAGTGCTGGAACAATTTTTATTTTACTTATTGAGGTAGACCGGATGAGTGTCATAAAAGATTTAGTAGTGCGGGAGACTTAGAGGTCTTACTCTGTTTCCTTGTGGACCAAATTTGAGGACCCCTAAATTACAGGCTTAATTTTTGTATCTGAATTTTATCTGAGTAATGATAAACATCTTCTCATATAAGAACATATCATAACTGTATAGAAGCAAGTGGTAGACGTAAAGGTGGACTAGGAAGATAGGTGTAATTGTGTGAAAATGTTGGCTTAAATTTTATAAATGTATGAATGTCAGTGCTAAAACATTTGCTCACCATACTTTAAATATGTCCTATCCCTTTAAGAAATTGGGACTATAATTGAGTTAATGTGAGTTAATGCATAAGCATGGGTATAGTTTGATTGCTCTAAAGTAAGGTAAGACCTATGCAAAACTTGTAATGTGTGTCCTTTAGCTCTGTGTTATCTTTTAGAACTAGAGTTTATTTGCTTATCTAATGCGTGACTTTGTAGTGTTTGACAGATGGCCATCCTTTGTGCTGGAGAAGCATCGCCTGCTGTTATATCTAAAGCCAATGTAATATCATATGACTTTTTGTCTTATAATCTGACATACTTCATGAAAAACGTTGCATAATGTTACATTGGCTGTTGTTTTATTTAGAGTTCTGTTAATTAATTTAGCAATTCTGAAATGCACAGTAAAAGGTGTTTGAGTTACACAGTTCAACCTTTAGGTGTCAGCATTATGTAAGTATGACAACTAGATGCACTTTTTATTTAGTATAAGTAATAATTAACATGTATGTTTATTTCAGGCCTTCAGACCATCCACACACAATTACAGACCAAAGTTCACTTAAACAATATATGATTGGACACTAGATGAAGTTAAGTAATTGAAGTGTGTTTGCCCACTGCATAATCAATAAATAGTTTGGATATGCAGTACCTCGCTTTGTCCTGTAGGAGAGCATCAGCCACTATGGCTCTTCAGCTTGCCACACAGCTCATGAGATGTAGCAAAGTCTGTGACTGATTTCTTTGTTTCATTAGGTGGTCAGTCCCCCTCTTATTCTGCATTCAGAAAAGTACAATAGTGTCAGGTTTACATTTATATTAAATATAAAGTGTTTTTGCCATATGTTTTGGTCTTCTGTGATCCTGCATTGGATAAGCAGTTTATAAACTGGATGTAATGGTGTAAACAGAATGGTGTAATGGAGAAATTGATAAATTAGCTTTTTAAGATGCTGCAGTTTAAGAAGCCACTTTTGTTTAACAATACAGTATATTAATTAGATGTTAGAGTTCGTCAATGTCACAACTAAAGGATAATTTAGTGTCAAGTGTAGTACTTCTAGTTTGGAATATTTGGTCAAATTAAATATCAAGTCCTTTAAATATGAGAATAATCAAAATAGCTTAACATTTTTTAGAATTAACACCTACTAAAAGCACTATTCTTTTTTCTAAAATTAAAGGCAAATAATTTTCACTAACCAACTGTTCCAACTCAATAAAGCAGGTAATGAATTAATAATGTACTTGAAGAAGTATCATGTAGTTTAATTGATTATTGCAATTAATTAATGAGTGGATGAACTTTATTAACTGTGTAAAGAGGAGACAATACAATGTCAAAGAGTTGGGGTACCACCATGGTGACCCTGTATAATTATTAAAGTTGTAACACAGGATGCATTCAACAAATTGTGGATGTGTCTTTTCCAATAGACTCTAGCTGCAGACCTCCAGAGCTTCACTCCACTGAGAAGGTTGTCGCTTTATATTACACATCAATAATAACATCAGGTTACACTATGGTTAAGATTAGGGTTGGAAGAGGGTTATATGACTTAATTCAAGTCAACTAAATTGACAGAAACCTCCAGTCCAATTGGCTGTCCAACGGAGCTTCTGAATCGCAGAGTTGTGGAGGTCTGCAGCTGGACTGATCTTGTCTTTTCAGATGAGAGCTCAAAATAGACCTAATTCAAAATGGCTGAACTTCTGGTCATATGGGTTCCAGGCAGGAATGGGTAGGTCCAGGAGACTGGACAACAGAAGTGACGTTAGTGTTGGAGCAGCCATCAATCTCTTGTTTTGCAGCAGGAGGAAGAGAGAAAGCATTAGAACACGGCGCCAACCCCTGGTTCAGCAGGTAGTTACCATTAGCAGAACCCTTAAGCTGCCTCCCATGCGTACAAACATGACACCTGGCAGTATTGTAGGAATTTGACTTAGTGTTCCAGCCATGGTGTACCAGAAGGAAAAATGAATGTAAACATGGGAGGAACATGCAAATGCTAGACAGATAATGTCTGTCTTCTAAGTCCTTGTATGTTGTGACACAGCATCATGAACTACTGTGCCACAGCAACAGAAACACACAAAATCTTGTAACATACATACATGTACATAAGCATTCATTTATTTAGAATAACAGCATAGGATGAGTCATGAACTTTTTCTCAATGGTCCCCACAGGATAAATTGAAATAAATTATAGACTGGCTTAAATGTAATGTCAAGTAACATGTATCTGTGAAGCAGAAAAAAAGTTTAACTTCATTTTCCATCTTTTATTTACTTTGTCCACTACTGATGTTCAGAAAAGAACGGGATGAAAAATAAGTGCTAAATCATACTTCAAATCTAACTAACTCGATTATATAAACAAAACACTGTATGTGCACCCTCTCTTGCAATGTGCATGATTGGCATTTTCTTTAATTAAAATATGTATTCATTTTTAAAGTACATTTTTTTAACCCATCTATTTAACATATGAGTTTGCTTAATCCACCTCAGGGCTGTGCTGGATGGAGTCTGTTTTGGAAACATCTTTTGCTTGGCAGGAACTGACCAGGGATGGGGCTCCAGTGCTTTGTAGATTACATGTGTAGCAGCAGAGGTTCTGATCCACCTCTTGAACCCTCAGGTACCACTCCAAACACCAAGTAAAAGTCAAAGACTCTTTTATTTACTTATAATACAGTGCACCAAGCACCCTGTACACTATTCAACAATCAGACAATCCTCCTCTCCCAGACACTTAGCTACCCTTCCTCCCAGCTCAGCTCCCTGTCTGGG
>JANRMT010062790.1:35186703-35211405 GCA_026402145.1 Polypterus bichir lapradei | reverse complement strand
TGTTCCGGCCCAACAGTCCACAAGTCCTTATTCCTTCCGGGTCAGGGTAAATAGTCCGTATCTTCACCCCGGGAGCACGTTGTTTCTTCCTGTCGTGGGATTACGACGCACTTCCAGGTTATAGGGCATATATGAGTCCACGGGCCTCCCGACAGCGACTCCCAGTGGTCCCCAAGATATCCAACAGGGCTGTGCATAAAAACTACATAGCCCATGAGGCCCTGCTGGAATTCGGGGCCCGTCCATGCTGTCGGGAGAACTCCTTCTGGTGGCCTGGGGGTGAGGGTCGGAATATGAAGCCGGCCATCCACGACACATGTAACTGATTAACATGCATGTGTTTGGAATATTGTAAGAATAACCATAGATAAGCCCATGCGCACACAGGTGAGAATGTGCAAACTCCATATAGTCAGTGAGATAAGTTCAGGATTTGAAACCAAGTGCTTTGGAGCCATAAGGCAGCAGCAGTAACCAACGCACTTACAATAACATTTTATGTCTATCAGTATTTAGAGATGTCAAAATCTACAAATGGTGCAGGCAAAACTTTACTGTTTGTTTAGCTGTTTGCATAAACTCTTCATATTGCCACCAGACGTTGCTATAATCTAAGTAATGCTGTACATTTCAGCGTGAGCCAGGGTTTAGAACGCCACATACGATACAAAGACATTTTTCTCATTGCATTTCCTTTTATGGTGCTGCTCCTTGCATTTTCAATGCAGGAAGTTTCAGAGAATGACCTCTGATCAGCTGTCAATGTGAAAGTAGTTTTTAACCTTGGAGGAGAACATACAGCTGACGCTTTTGCTTTGTGTAAAGGCAAGATGTCCTGCAAGCAATTTGTTTAATAAAACAAAAGATAGACAAGTGATAAGCATACCGTGCAACTGTCTGCTAAAAACACACACCCATTTACTTTGAAAACGTAATTGTGTGACATTTGACACTGAGATGACTCTGAAGCAATAGTTAAATGAATGCAGGAGTTTACAAATTGGATAAATTGTTAGCCAAATATCTTAATGCTAGTAATAAAACTGAATGTACAGTATGTATTATTTAACAGGAATTACTGTGCTATGGAATACTACACATTTTATCCACATTTATTTTAATGCTCCTTGTTGATTTGTTTATTAAAATGTTACTTGTTTACCCCATGAAAATGAAGTCACATGTCAAGTTTTTTATTAAAATATTTTATGCAATATTTTTATGCATTTTTGTGTGTATCCCATTTTAAAGAGAGATTTGTAGGGGTGGCATGGTGGCACAGTGGTTAGAGCAGCTGCCTCACAGATCCTGAGTCCTGGATTGGAATTTGAATTAATTGCCTATATAGTATTTGCACATTCTTTGCATAACTTTATGGGTTTACCTCTGCTTAAGTTTGGTGTGTGTGTGAGTGGTTTTTGCAGCGGATGGCATGCTCCTCGAGACTTGCTAGATAAAAGCAAAAACATTATTTTCAATTAGGGGCCGGGTGTTACAGAGACTGACAATAGGCTACAATAGGCCTAAAACTGAACCTAAGACACTTAGCGCTATGAGGCACTATGAGGCTCTATGAGGAAGCAGTGCAAACTGCTGTGCCACTCTGCAGCTGATTTGACATTTTTACTTTCTCGTATACAAAGTATAGGGTGAGTATTGGAATCTTCCAAAAATTCCATTTTTAGATTTTGATGAATCTCAACGTTTTAGACCCCACTGAGTCCGAAAATACCATTTTTGGAATTATGTCTGTGTGTCAGTCTGTGTGTGTGTGTGTGTGAGTACCCTTTCACTTAGGTCAACCAAATTTAGCATACAAGTATTAGGTACAAAATGAAGATATCTGTCAACTTTTGGGCTATTTCCTGTAACCGGAAGTGGTACTTTACCTTTTATTCATGCAGTTGCAGAATCTGATTTATTCAGCATTACTTTTATAACAATTTTTCAATATATTATTAATTTGATTTGGTTTGTTGTTGATGGTTCTTTAATGTACATAATATAAAAATATAATCATTGTCTTGCAGTTTGCTCCTGTAATATCCATCTCCATATCTGAGTATATGAGAAAGTCTAGGGGAGATCACTCCCGGTTTTTTATACTGTATAGGGAAGAGTGGGGTGAGTTGTGCCACCACCTGTTTCTAGGGAACCATACAAGAAATTGGTCATGTGACCACACATTTTTGAAGAGTCAGCCATTTTACTTATCCTGCAAAGAAGAGAGCGTCATTGCATGAGAGGTAAGCACATTTAAGTTAAAAAAACTGTTTTTTGCCTTTCAAAGTAAAATTTCTATGATCAAGGTTTTTTGATTGTTGTGTCTGAACAGTTATAGACAAGTTTGAAAACATTTCACACATGTTTTAGTGCTTTGGTAAGCTACACTATGAGTCTATACAACTAGCATGATGTTAGCTCAAAACTGCTGGAAGGTGCATTTTTTTCCAAAATGGTAGGGTTGGGGTGATTTGTGCCAAGGGACCTGAGTTAAGTTGTGCCAGTGGCACAACTCACCCCCACTTATAAATATTTTAAACATATTATTTTATTGTAATTGTAGATTGTATTCTTACAGTTTATCACTAAAACTATGTGACATTCTTAATTTCAGACTAAAAATAGAAATAGACCATCATTCCACGGAGTTATAAGAGGAAGACAGGCAGGGCTTCGACTCCTTTAGAGGACATGGACAGAGCAGTGAACGTGGTGGTGAAGGGGAAGTCCATTCGTCAGGTGGCAAGGCAGATGAACATATGCAGGATGACATTAAAACGATACATGCAGAAGAAAAAGATAGATGGAAAAGAAATAAGGCCAGGATATAAAAGAACTGGACTTGCCAATCAAGTCTTTGATGAACATATGGAGAAAGAGCTGGCAGAACATATAAAGGCACTAGCAGCAATGTTTCACTGTCTAAATCCCATGAAATGCCGTGAACTGGCTTCTGAGTTCGCACAAAGAAATGACATTGATATCCCTGCCAGTTGGATCAAAGAGGAAAAAGCAGGTTGGGTTAAGTGTGCATTTATTAAGAAAAAGTAATAGTGAACATTAATAATTATTTCCAAAAGCCACAACAAGAAGGCCCAGAATGAGAAGAAAGAAAATAAAATCAAAAATCGTGACCGACACACCTGAGAAGATGGAGCTGGGGAAGGCACAAAAAGAAAAAGAAAATAAAATGGCTGAAAAGGAAAAGAAAAAGAATCAAAGGCAGAAGAAAAGGGCTCTCAAAAAATCAAATCAAACTAAACTTGTGAAGAAAATGGTTGTGTACAGTAGCTCAGAAGAAAGCGCCATGGGTGTGCTTGATAACACCACTGACAATGATGAAGCAGAAAATGACCTGGAGAACACACACGACAGAGAAAATGGAAGGGGTGAAAAAGAGAAAAGGAATGAAAATAAGAATAGAGGGGCTCTGAAAACGACCAAACCAAAAAAGAAAGTGGTTGTCTCCAGTAGCTCAGAAGAGAGTGACATTTTCATTCCACTTAACAACACCAGTGACTATGAGAGTTCAGATGTCCAGAATGATGAAGATAACGGTGACAAGGATCTGTCTGCTGGGGACTTTGTCATTGTGAACTTTGCAGGCAAAACCAAATCCTACAACTATGTTGGATTGGTTGAGAAGGTTGATCGTGCTGACATCAGTGCAAAGTTTCTAAGGCGAAATAGTAAGATGTCTGAGGATGGAAAGCCCATCTTCACTTTCAAAGAAAATGATGAAGGAGTCATCCCTAGAGAAGATGTGCGTAAGAAACTACCCACACTAAAAAACCTTGGTGGTACAGCCAGAAGGGAGCAGAAATTTATATTCCCCTGTAGCATTGACAAGTGGCATATTATGTAGTAGGCCAGGCCTGTGAAGAGAATTGCAGTCAATTTGGTCTTCATTTGAATTTCATTTTGTTCTGAACATGTGTTCATGTGGCACTAGGCCTTGTTTAAGAAAACTGACCTTTGATGTTGTAAAATAACTTTAAATAAACCTTAAATAAGTAATTTTGTATTGAATTTGGCTAGCTTTTATATAGCATTACAGTTTCTGAGATCAAAATATACTGTTTTACTATTTAATAATCAATGGCACAATTTACCCCACGGTATTCTCTCCAAAGGCACAACTTACCCCACACCGGAGGCAAGTTGTGCCACGAGACCACATTTTTTCAGACAGCTATATTTCTTAAATAGTATATTTCAGATCGAAAGTGATTGTTCCCAGGGAGACACCACACCCTGAAATATATGTACATATTTTAGTTGGAAGCATTAGTGTCATGACCTCGCTTTAAAGTCACTTTAAGTAAAAACTGGCACAACTCACCCCACTCTCCCCTACATACTCTTTTCCACATACATATCAAAGATTTGTGTTAGTTAATGATCCCTAAGTTTGTCCCAGTGTGCTTCAGTGTGATCTGGGATGGTGTAGCAATCTATCTTGGACTGCTTCCTGCCTTGTGCCCAGTGTACCCAGTTTAAATCCAGTCCTGGCTCCTGCAAGCTTGGACAGGATTTAGCAGCTTTGGAAATGGTTGAATAAAGTTACTTTGAAAGTGGAATTCACAATTGACATCACTGATGCATTATTGTCCTTACACAACAATGGTATGAGAATCCTAGCAATGAAAAAGGAGCCATTTTAGCTAACCTGGCAGAGCGAGTAAAAGCAGGTAGGCAGGCATGTAAATCCATGATATCTGGTTCCCTCCAGTCAGCACTGCATTTTGTCTGCAGTTTATGAGCCTGCAACAGGACATAATGAAAGAGAAATATGTAACCTTTAGCTTGGGGCAAACTCTGCATGCTGTACTTTCCTTTCACTAAGCATTTGTAGATCATACACACTATAATAGGATGGGAAAGTATATAATCTAAACATTTTCAGATCCATTGATGAATATCGACTTTGATCCTGTGATCGAGCCTCTCATGCTTGGCTCGTCCTTCATGTTCAAAATCCAGCTGGGAGAATTTTCACCTTCTAAACTATAATGGCAGATATGTACTGTATTTTGTTTTAATGTTACAGGACTAGTTTCACTATGCTCTCTTTGGTTTGGGTCATTTGTTTGCTAAAAGGCTGTTTACTGTTGATGAGGAGAAATCAACATGAGAGGCACAAACTTTATCACTTCATATTTATTAAAATGTCAGGTCCGGCCATCTTACTGCCACCTATAGTTTTGCAGAGATATGAACTAACTCAAATTGGAAAGAGAACAGTGATCTTAACAAAAATACAATGTGAATATTCAGAATGTCTATTTATCTCTTCACTTTACCTTCTTTAATCCTTTTCTAAGCACATAGATCAAATCTGTCTATCTGTTTTATAACCATTGTTGGGGTCATGTGGTCAGTTTAGAACCATCAACTGACCTAACAAGCTCTTCTTTGGAATAGGCAAGAACAACCAAACCTGTATAACCATGGAAGCTCCTCACAATTCCCTGGCTCGGACTTGAACTACTGCACTATTATTCCATTACATATAACATTCTGAAATCCATTTAGGCCAGTTTGGAGTAGTGAGGGGCCAGGGCCTATGTCAGTAGCATCGACACCAAGGAAGGAACCAACCCTGGATTGGAATCATATCATCACAAAGTACATTCATAGTCTCTCATATAGTCAAATTGGTCTAGTTTCCATATCTGCTAGGAAACCTTTCTTGTCTTTGGGGATCCAGAAAGAAAACCTACGCAGGCAGAGAGATCCTGAACCGTTCAGTGAAATGAACATTGGAGTTAAAGAAATGCTAGTTAAAAATCTAAACTTCATTAATATTTAAACTTGCACAGCAAAAGCTTTTAGGCAGCAACAATACTTCAGGATTTTGACATTAAAAAGATAAATTTATATTTATCATAACTGTTTGGCAATGTCAACAGGGATTTGGTTTTTGCTTGTTTATAGCCTGCAGGGTCATTTTATTGTACAGTGTACAGTGAAATTTTTACCTGAATGTGCTAATCACTTAGCAAGTTTAATTACTTTTTCTCTAGACTTCATCTTCCTTGACTGAAAAATCTGAACATATTTGTAATTAACAGACATAGTGCAAATTCTATGTATGTTTTCTAAGTTATTAGAAAACTAACCTACGTTTATATGTCCCACGTATATTTCTGTTTTTAACTTTAGCCCAGTCCTCAATGTATCTATGAAGCATTTGACTAAAGTATTGTTGGCTTCAGCACAAAAAAATGTCATGCATGTTACCCTCCTGACTCATCTTTGGTAAGTAGTCTCACCCCAGGACAAAAGGGTTCCCTGTTTCTAATGGTATCGTCTCTTTATGTTACTGCATCCAGGAGAAGATGCCCAGTGTGGACAATTGACTCCGCCCCTTCCAGTCTGAGGAGTATAAAGGTAAGGCTTTCACAGAAGGTGGCATCTCATTCAAGACAGATACTTGAGAGAGGCAGAGCTCCAAATAGACCTTATCGCTGTTGATTCCCAGCAGTGATCGGTTTATGGTTTGTTGTAGTTCCATTGTGCACCATTTTTGTTTAAGGCCACAAATGAATACTAAACGGGTGACTTGGTTGACACCCCAACATTTTTTACATACAGTTGTCTTACCTCGCACGGCCACACCATACATGTCATGATACAAGATTTAAATATCATGAAACACAAGCACTGGATGATGGTAGCACATCCTATCAGGGAACTTTGTGGCTTGATCATTAGCCTACAAACAGATATATATAGGATGAGGCTGAGCTGTTTACTGCAATTTATTGCTTAGTATTATAAATTCTTAGGGAATATTTAACATCTTTATTTACAGAAAATCTGTTTATGGAATTTCTTTACTATATTTACTTTAAATATCTCTCAATATCTTAAGTAATAAAAGTTGTGGAAGGTCTGATACTATTCTAGTTATTATTAATAAGTACAATGTAAAATTTGTAATGATTTAAAAAATGAACAATATCACTACTGTATTGCAGCTGTTTTGTCATTTTTTTAAAGGTTATAATTGCTGCAACATATGTGGCCAGGTCCAGTCAGATACCACAAAAGTGAAGTGCCATTGAAATTAATAATCTGCATATATTACGTTTTTTGCAATATACAGCTATAAAGTCTGTGTGAATATAGACAACGTGTTCTTATTTTAATTTACAACCAAAAGCCGCTTTCGTAATGTCAAGATAAGAAATCAAAAAGGTTAAACTGCATCTGCAAGGCTCCCATTATGGAACTGTACACATCTGAATCACTTGACGCATTTCTTATCAATAGATAACTCTGCCAAGATTGAAATTGATCAGTAAAATAACAAACCATATACAGTACATAAAAATATCTAGATTTATATTTTAATTATTTATTAAAATCTACACAACGAGTAAATATAAACAGGCCATTTTAATTTAATTGTGCAAGTCTCCCAGATCTCATATTACATTCCTTAAATATTAAAAAGCAATTGTCTTAAACCATTTTAATAGTGTTTCTTGGCAGTTGTCAAGTGTAAAACTATTACATTTTTCTCAGTGTTCATGTAAATTTTAATCGATTTATTTTGGTTTTCTCCCACGGCCCAAACATATGCAGTTTAGGCTAAGTGCCGCCTCTTGTGTGTGTGATTTTGCCTGTAGCTGTTTTGCATTGGATGTTATTTGAATAGGCTGCAACACATTTGGTTTGGTTTATCTTCATTTTCACTGCCCTCCTTACATTTGCACCTTCTCTCTTTAGTCCTGTGGATATTCTGCTACCATCCTCAAGCTCAATGACATACACATAGAAACAGCCTAAGGTAGCACAGGTGCAGTGTGGGTATGTGTATCTAGTATTGAGTTTGATTACACCTTGTTCCTGACCTCATATTGAAATACTGCATGTAGGTTTCGAATATGAATGAATAAGTGAATCATTTGATTGATTAATAATGTTATGTTACTAAATAACAATTTATTTAATAAGACTTGTTATTACTTCCTGAAATAAGTTCTGGTAACACTTATTTTCAAAACTGTAAATGAAAGGACATTAAATATGTATCAGGAGTGAAAAATACATTTGGATGTGTGCTAGATTCTTGTAAGAAATCCTCCCTGACATATGTATTATTCAGCTTTTGTATAGCAAGAATGATTTGCTCTTCCACACCCCTAAGTAAATTGCAGAATTTGAGCAAACAATCATGCATTGTCATCACACTGCTACTCACATTCTGCTGATTTCGTAAAAGAGCTATTTGGCCTCCGGTAATGTAGCGTAACACACCCTACAAGAAAAACTCCAAAGCAGCAGTAACCAGAAAGAATGGGTACACAGTACAGACACACTCTAATTAGCCAATGTCTGTGACAAGTTGAAATTTTAAGATGACCATAAATACAACAATTAGTCCTTTATGATGATTAGATCCTCATTTGTTTTAATAGCAGTCCATTTAGGCTGAACTTCTACAACACGCCTTTTACTCGTTGTTCATTCTTGGCCAGGTGACGTTGGCATGGGTGTGTATCCTAGTACTGTACTGTCTTAGTGTGGGTTTCCTTAAAGGCATTTTTTGCCATTTTTAAGTTGCCTGCTCTCTGTGTGTATGTGTGTGTGTGTGATTCGCTTGTGTATGTCATGCAACAAGTGACACATTTCAGACTTTTTAAAATTGCTCTCAGTTTTGTTATTTATAAAATTACAATTTATAGTCCCAGGAGTTCCAGTGCACCTTGCTGCTGCAATACTCCATTTCACACAAGTCACAGATTAGGAGCCAGCTTCTACCTACAGTATACAGTACAGGCCAAAAGTTTGGACACACCTCCTCATTCAATGTGTTTTCTTTATTTTCATGACTGAAGGCATCAAAACTATAAATGAACACATGTGGAGTTATGTACTTAACAAAAAAAGGTGAAATAACTGAAAACATGTTTGATATTCTAGTTTCTTCAAAATAGCCACCCTTTGCTCTGATTACTACTTTGCACACTCTTGGCATTCTCTCAATGAGCTTCAACAGGTAGTCACCTGAAATGGTTTTCACTTCACAGGTGTGCCTTATCAGGGTTATTTAGTGGAATTTCTTGCTTTATCAATGGGGTTGGGACCAGCAGTTGTGTTGTGCAGAAGTCAGGTTAGTTGGACGATCATTTATTTTTCAACAGGACAATGACCCCAAACACACCTCCAGGCTGTGTAAGGGCTATTTGACCAAGAAGGAGAGTGATGGAGTGCTGTAAATGGTCATGAAAATAAAGAAAACACATTGAATGAGGAGGTGTGTCCAAACTTTTGGCCTGTACTGTATGTGGATTAAAGTTTAATTGAATTGGTTCTATATTGAATGTTCATCTAGAGATGGCATTTATGAAAAAGATACCAAAGATTCACATATTTATTCACAAAACTGGCTTTGTTTTTCTGAGCTTGCTTTTTAAAGGTTTTGATCAGATTTCTGTAGGGAGGTCTCCAGGAATGACAGGTTACGGAAAGGATGAAAGGTCAGACACCCACTGGCTCATCCCGGTTAATTGAATAAAGTCCAACAAGAAGCACAC
Organism: Polypterus bichir lapradei; assembly: GCA_026402145.1. Taxonomy (NCBI): domain Eukaryota; kingdom Metazoa; phylum Chordata; class Cladistia; order Polypteriformes; family Polypteridae; genus Polypterus; species Polypterus bichir. The sequence continues at coordinate 35,201,854 of JANRMT010062790.1, read as the reverse complement.
CTCTTGGCATTTGTGCAAGAAGCCCTTTTGGCAAATAATAATAAAAGTATTTGTTTCTTTGCCACTGAATTAAGTGTTGTTTACGGGTCGCTCTGATCACAAAAGACACCTCCTTCTGGGCAGCTGGACTTCTTGCACTGCACAAACCAAAAAGAGTGGGGCGCGGTGCCCTCACTGAGCAGTTTTGTCAGAGCTGTGGAGAGAGAAGGAGAAAAGAATGTTGGTGACAGCAGCCATTATCACCCTGGTGAGTTATCACATATCCTGATCAAGCATGTGAGCATGAGTGACAGCAGTCACTTGATGATGGTAGAAATGGAATTAAATTGATGGTAGGATAATAAAAGTGACTCTGTTTTCTGCAGTCACAGCCCCAGGAGTTCAAATTCTGACCTGGTGGTTGTCCATTTTGCCTCAACGTCTGAATGGTTTTCTTTCCACATTCCAAAGATGTACTTGCTAGAATATTTGTAAAGGTATGAATGAATATGAGCTGTAACGGATTGGCATCCTGTCAAGGGCCGGTTCCTGTCTTGCACCTAATGTTGCTGGGAATTGGATTCAATCCTCAGTGACCCTGTATTGGAATAAATGTTAGCAAAATAAACGACAAATTAAATTAATGAAGTAGAGGCTCCTGTTTTGGCCATATTCATATGTCAATTGGTGCCTGTTTATTGATAGCTGTCATTTTATACAATGCTAGAAAATAAACAAGCGAACAAATTTTTTCTTTTTTTTTTTTTTTCAAAAAAATAAATAGTTTAAAGACCTTTGAGGGCTAAAACCTTTGATAACACATTGATCAATTAACTTTCTGCATCCATATATCCTTTTCCTTTGCTGACACTCAACTCTCCGACCGTCTTATAAAAATGAATTACACTTGGTTGTCGGAGACCACTAACTGAGTAAAGATGAAAATTAAAGTCCAGAACTGACACTTGAATAAAATAACTGGCTGAAACAAAAGTCATCAACAAGAAAAAGGAGGGCGACAATGCCATGTCTTAAAATCTCCATAAAGCAAATCAGCAAAGTTATAAAGCAAACAAAGATAAAAGGTGATGCGCATGAAAGCAAAATGCAAGGTCCAGTTATAAAGTGGATATTATACAATTCAGATGAACAGGAAATTAAAGATCCAATGTGGTTAACATTTTGATGAGACTCTAGGCTCTGCTCCACCCCGTGGCTCTGAAATGGATGAAGCCGTTTTGAAAATGAATGGATGTAAGCATATTCAGCCCAGGTTACTGTGTCAGTTTCTCTTTTTTAAGGGCCCTAGAGTGCTGCCTTCACCTTCACTTTATGTTAACTCATTACGTATACTTGTAATGCTCCAGTGTGGAGAAGGTATTTTAGTGCAGCATTATCTTTAACCAGGATCAGATTGTGGTCTTGTGCTCTTGTTGGAGAGCTGGCTTTAAGTCAATAGATGGCATCAAGTTTAAATGTACATTAAGAATGTCTGTCAGTCTATATGTCGTGAGCATCACTCAAGAATGGCTCAACCAATTTACGTGACATTTTGCATGTATATTTGCCTCGGTTGTTATCATAGTAAAGGCTACTTTTATTTTCTACAGGGGGTGCATTTTGGGAGCAACTTCTTTGAGAAATCTTGTTATGCTACACAATTTTCTTACAATTTTAGTCAAAAATCAAGGATACATACGAACAGTTTGTCATGAAAATTTAATTTAGGGATAAATTAAAGGTAGGCCCACAGTGTACGCATTGCCTTGGGGCAAATATGACAGTTAAACATTTTCACTGTGGGAATATCTTGCCAGATCTAGCCATTCATGTTGTGTGGAATAAAGACAGTATGCTTTGCTACTTCTGTTTCTTTTTTTTAGTTCATTTTCAAATAGTATGCCTTCTAATAAGCAAACTAATTGAAATCAAAGATCTGTTGATACCAGAAGTACAACAACAACATTTATTTGTATAGCACGTTTTCATACAAATTATGTAGTTTAAAGTGCTTTACAAGATAAAGAAAGAAAAAAAAGAAAACAATATATAAAAATTAGGCAATACTAATTAACATAGAATAAAAGTAAGGTCCTATGGCCAGGGAGGACAGAACAAACAACAAAAAACTCCAGAGAGCTGGAGAAAAAAAAACAAAATCTGCAGGGGTTCCACGGTCATGAGACCACCCGGCCCCCACTGGGCATTCTACCTAACATAAATGATCTCAATCAATCCTCATAGTTTTCAGGGTTCACAAAGAAGAACTTGATGATTATGGTCATGTGGACCTCTGGCCTTCAATTCATCAATGTAGGGACTGCAGGGTGCCTTGATCAGAAAACCAGAAAAAGAACAGCAGAGGAAGTAGGGGTTAGTACGGATTGTCGAGCCATGGTAAAAACATGATAATTAAATGCATATTCAGAATATCAGGGTTACACTAAAATGAACCTTTGAGAAAGCCAAGTTAAAATAATGTGTTTTTAGCAGTTTTTTAAAGGGCACCACTGTATTAACCTGGCGAATTTCTATCAGTAAGCTATTCCAGATTTTAGTTGCATAACATCAGAAGGCTGCCTCACCACTTCTTTTAAGTTTAGCTCTTGAAATAATAAGCAGACACTTATTTGAAGATCTAAGGTTACGATTTGAAGTGTAAAGTGAGAGGCATTACAAAGTATAGGATGGCGCGAGATTATTTAAGGCTTTGTAAACCATAAGCAGTATTTTAAAGTCAATTCTAAATGGCACAGGTAACCAGTGTAGTGACATCAAAACTAGAGAGATGTGCTCAGATTTTCTTTTCCTTGTTAAGATTCTGGCAGCTGATGTCTTTTTTGGGTAATCCTGAGAGGAGTGCGTTGCAGTAATCTAATCAACTGAAAACAAAAGCGTGAACCAATTTTTCAGCATCTTGCAAAGTTATAAGGGGTCTAATTTTTGCTATAGAAAGTGTCTGATGTGATATTCGGAAAGCCAAGAATGGCAAAACAGCCATTTGAAACTGTACATTGAAAGTTATAGCTCTTCACCTCCACTTAATAGTGGCTAAAATATCGACATTGCTTTCATCCCAGGAATACCTCTGATTCTGAATAATTTTCCGTTCTCTTTTAAATATCTTTGGTTTCCTATTTGGGTATACTTTGCTGTTACCATAAACAAATCACAAGGTCAGATGCCCTAAAATTGTGGGCATTGATTTAAGGATGGATTGTTTCTCTTATGTGCCGCTTTATGTTGCTTGCTCATGAATTACATCAAATTGGTCTTTGCCTATGTAATCCCAGTAGGGTGTGTTGTTTAACAATGGCTCAGTCCCACAGTGGAGCATCAATGTTCATTTGACCTTGGCTTCAACTAGACTAACAGCAGGGCACTGTGTTGTTCATGTTCAAACTACCCATAAGCCATTGAGAATGTGTCGTATTGTGTTGCCTTGTATCCATTTCAAATTCCCTATGCTTTCTTACTTACCCTCATAATTTGTCTGCTGCTTCAGATATACAATACGTCATATGATGATCTTAACTAGAATCTCACCGATGATGGACAGGAGTGTGACACCAATCACTAAATGCTTCCTTGTTCAGTATTTTGATTATGATTCCTTTGTTCCAGTTTTCTGGTGTGCATTCTTCTTACCAGACTGTTGCAAATAGATGATAGAAAATATTTGCTGTTAACTGTTGGGACAGCCTTGAAAAGTTCATCTTTAAGGTTGTCACAATCTGTAGCCTTTCCAGTCCGTACCAGTTTCACAAGTGCTAGATGTACTGTGCTGGTGTCAACATCTTTTTTATCTTACAGAATTCCAGCTAGGGCGGCACGGTGGTGCAGTGGTAGCGCTGCTGCCTCGCAGTTAGGAGGCCTGGGTTCGCTTCCCGGGTCCTCCCTGTGTGGAGTTTGCATGTTCTCCCCGTGTCTGCGTGGGTTTCCTCCCACAGTCCAAAGACATGCAGGTTAGGCGGATTGGCGATTCTAAATTGGCCCTAGTGTGTGCTTGGTGTTTGTGTGTGTCCTGCAGTGGGTTGGCACCCTACCCAGGATTGGTTCCTGCCTTGTGCCCTGTGTTGGCTGGGATTGGCTCCAGCATACCCCCGTGACCCTGTGTTCGGATTCAGCGGGTTGGAAAATGGATGGATGAATTCCAGCTACAGTTGCTCATGGGGTCTATTTACGTCTTCTTGGCAGTGCTCCATCCATCTAATTTCTTGCCCTTAATTATTTGTTAACTCTAATTTTTTATCTTTAACTTCTTGTAAAGCACTGTGAGGTAACTTGTCTTATATGAAAATGTGAAATAAACATTATTGTTGTTGTTGAGCTCTACAATTCATCTTTAACAGATACTGTTGAGGGCGATCTGCTTTTCTAACAAATTACTCTGGTGCTCCAATACAGGTTACTTAGCATCCTTTTGTCTGCTGCATCCTCCACTTGTATAGCCAGATTGTTCACAAATGTGGGCCTATTTGCTCTCAGCAGCCTTTTTACAGCTTTATGAGCTTCATTGTACTGCACACCCGCTTGTTCTTTAACTCCTTTCGATGTTCAGTAGCTCTTCAGGTCACTTCTGTGATCCATTCCTTATTCTTCTTTCTCTTTCAAACAAACTTGCTCACTTGTTTACTGTTCTTAATGAACGCTGATGCTATTGTTTACATCCTACTGTGCCACATCATTGTTTGACTCTGTTTGGTATCTCTTTTTTCAGTTGAGGGGTAAGACCATCCTACCTTGCGCCATCTTTTCAGTGTTTCTACATCTAATTGCTTTGCCACTTGAGCATTCTGCCCTGCTGTTCTCAATGTAAGTCCCTTTTTCACGTGATTGTTGAGTAATGAAATCCTCAGTGTATCAGTAATCAGCAGATGGTCAATCTGGTTTCTGTCTTTCCCATTGGATGAATATCATGTGCAAACAGAGTTCCTCTATAAAAAAGGTTGTTTTTGGTAAAAAATTTCAACCTTTCTCCATGGTTATTCATAACTCCACCTCACATTTGTTGCTATGGTTCTTTCACAGTCAATGTTTTCCTTTCTGATGCTCACATTACTATCCCTCATATTAACGATGACATCATGACAAGGAGTCTTTCTGTCTGTAACGGTTAATAAAATGCCTCTTTTTCTTCTTCTCTGCTGTTGTTAGTTGTTGTTGTGTAGCACTGGATCAGGAATACGTTTGCATGTGTACCTTTAAGTCTCAAGGTTATAACTGGCTTCCATTTCAACAGTGACCTTTCTATCCCCATTTTCGGTATGAATGCCACTCCCTCACGGCATCCCAGAGTACACCACAATTCCTTGACGTGGTCTTAGACTTCTCAGCGTAGTCCATCTGTGCTCAATGGTTCCTAGTATGTGTAAATTGTAGGGTTACATTTCTGCTGTAACCTGTGCTAATTTACCTTCATGATGTGCACATTCCAGTGGACTGTGGAATTGGAACTGGATTGTCCTTAGCTTAGTCTTGGTGGTGTTTAGGGTCGCCCTCTTCATGGCACTAGCTTTATTATGGATTTCACTACTGGCCATGTCTCATTACGTAGCTCCAGTTGGCTCCTTGCATTCAGTTATGGATGTGTTCATTATTGTCATTCCTGCAAGTCAGCACTGTTAGCCCTAAGGTTAACTCCCAAGATCTAAAGGAGTGGTGGATCACATTTTTACTGGACCCCGCTCTTTGACTGGTCTGAGTTCAGCATAGCTGTCCAAGTGCCTGAGGCACACTAGCTTCTTAACCACACAAAGGTATCGATCCTCTAGGGAGGTTGTACAGTATATATCCGACCTGCAGTGCCACTACTTCTAGATCAACACAGATGTTCCAGTTGTAGATGTTGTACTGTATAATATGAAAGGAATCACAAAAACAGGTGATTGCAATAAAACAGAATGTGATAGAGTGATCAGCAGGCCAAAGTTCATAAGATATACCCAGAAACATACCGGACAAAAAATCTTCATTATGCAGTGTCATTGGCTTAGCATGTCAAACATGAAGATGATGATAGAAGAACTTTGAATGCCATCTGCAGGATTTGCCTGTCATCTTCTTCTTCCTGAAGAACTGTAGGTTATTCTTATAGCCATTGCTGACATCACTTATGCTCTGTCTCCTCCATATATAAAACTGAGAAACCATTCAGCTTCACACATCAGTGATTCAGCCTTGATACTCTCTGTAGCAGGGGTCTCTAACTCCAGTGCTGGAGGGCCCCCGTGGCTGAAGGCTTTCATCCTAACCCTTTTCTTAATTAGTGCAATGCTTCTGCTGCTAATTCACTTCTTTTGAATCAATTTTAATTAACTTGTTTTTTTAAGATTTAAGATTTAAACAGAAATGAAGAATGAAAAGTGAGTGAGCCAACAGAAGACCAACTAAGTCAGGGCCTCAAATGCCAACTAATTTTACTCCAAGCAGTTGCTTAATTAGGCGCTGAGTCTTGTCGTTAATTAAACTCGTTCTTTAATTCCATGGCTTGTTGCTGCTCTCATTGTGCAATAGCAGATATTTCTGAAATTGTGGATTTTCTCTTTTCTAAGAGCAGATCAGCATTCCTGAGACCTTCACCTTTCTTTATTGTCAGATATTATATGATGGTCACAATTTGTTGGTCAAGTTTTGGCTCATTTTGTGTCTCATTATTGTTTGGCTGCTAATTAAGGAAAAATAACCAAGGGGTCTGAGTCTTCAAGAGGCAAGTCAATTAAAATTAATTCAAAAGAAGTGAATTAGCAGCAAAAACAGGTCACTAATTAAGAAAAGGGTTAGAATGAAAACCACTGCGGCCCTCCAGGACTGGAGTTGGGGACCCCTTCTCTGTAGCTACAGACATGTTACAACTTCACCACTGGTGAAAATATGGCTTTCAAACAAAACCTGTTCTGACTAATACAATAAGTGAGTATATATATATAAAAAAAACAGACATGATGAAGGTTAAAACATTTTTTAAATGACATAACATTCTAGAGTACTATTAATAGAAGCTTTAGACGTCCTCACAGATAGAGGAGTCGAATGCAAGACTCTGGGTGCTGGAAGAGAACAGGTATCTGTATGAATGACGATTTAGGACTTGACTATCAAAAAATGAGAGAAGAAGAAAAACAAAACATTTCCCTTAATGAACTGCAGAGAAGATCCAGATTAGATAAATCAAAACAATCTTCTGTGTTTCTTTTGGAAGCTGTAAGCCACAAAACCATTAAAATCTTAAAAGATTCCACACATCACTACAGATGCTGTCTACTTGTATTACATCCTTAGGTCAAATCTTTGTGTATAGTTAGTTATGCTTCATGGAAGAAAAAATTTAAAAATGCCAATCCGTCAATAAAAAAAAAAGAATGAAAACCTAAACACATACAAACGCTGCACTCAGGATATTACACAGTCGTGCCCCAAATCTGGCACCTGCATTGCTTACCACTGCACGTGCACAGCACAAAGTCCAACAGATTTTCAATAGATGTGTTAGCAGGGGTCCTCAGTCACAGTCCTGGAGGGCCGTAGTGGTTACAGGTTTTTGTGCTAACCCGGCTGCTTAATTAGAAAGCAATTCTTGCCAATAATTTAATTTCATGGCCTGCTACTGCTCTAACTCTGCCATGTCCTGTCATTCTCATATCCTAGATTTTCTTCCCCTTTCTAAGGATATCATCCAAATAATTGGAAGTCTAAAATGGACGAGTAATTCTCAGTCTTTCACTTTTTTCTCTTCACTTTCCTTCCAAGTATTTAATTAAACCAAACAGTGCATGATAAATACACACATGAATAAATGGTAACAAACTAAATGGAGAAATGCTGGTCTCTTTTGTCATTTGCATGTTATTGCTACTTAGGAGCCATTAAGAACTGAATGAATACAGCCATTTAAGATTAAAGTAAGCAATAAGGGTTCAAGATCTTAATGAGTGAGAAGCAGAAGTGTTACTACAGTGTGGTCCAGATCTAATTATGCAGATCCAGATCGTCTTGGATGACTGATTTATATGGGGACGATTCCAATTTGGCACGAAGACGATTCTTCATGACGTCAGTTCGCACACTTCTCGATGGTCCGGGATTTTTCGGGTGATTTTCTATGTAATAAACTTAATAAGTTATAGCGTAATGAAAATTGCATAATTAGATCTGGACCACTCTATAGAACTATACATGCTTCTTATTAAGCAACTGGGTTGGAGCAAAAACCTGCAGCCACTGCGGCCCTCCAGGACCGTGATTGAGGACCCCTGTGTTAGGGTGTGACGTTAAGCTGGTCCTCCAACTTGCAGGGAAATCTCAGGGGTTGGTGGCAGGATTGGCACTCCAGCCACTGTAAAAAACCTCACCCTCTTCAACTCCATTCGAACTCGCGTGGTGCTCAGGTGGCACCCGTTGCATGACGGCGCTCTCTCTACCAGCCAGAGTGCTGGGGTCTTCAACATCTGCTTCCGAATTTAGTAAAGCCTGACTGTGGTCACACAGTTGTTCTTAGATATCTTCCATGTCAAAATCATAATAACATCCATTTAAATTGTAAGTAACACTAGAAAGCCTTCTTTGGCTTGCTATGTAAATTGTATTTGCCTGCATTATAATGGCTGTAAAATTAAAGTTGTAGAGCGTTGTAAAAAAAAAATGTTTATCCCATTCTGATTTCCACTTTTTATTTTTCCACTGAACGTTTTCATGTGTTCAGCCAAAATGTAATATTAGATAAAGGGTGCACAAATGAACTTGTCTGCCTTAGAAATTTGCTGAAATTAACAAAGCTATGTAACATCAACTATCACTTTGTGAAAAAGTAATGGCCCTCTGTACATTTAATACCAGACTGCACCACATTCAGCTGCAGACGCTTGCCATATGAAGATTCACCCAACATGTCACAGTGGAGGAATTTATCCCACTTTTCATTGCAGAACTGCTTCACTTTACAAACACTGGTAAGTTTTTCATCACAAACTCTGGGTTTGTTTTGGTCCTTTTACAGCATTTTTGTTGTGTTTAGTTCTGTACTTTCACTAAACCAGTTCATAACTTAACATTTTTTTTTCTTTTTTATGGATTCTAACGTTGAGTTGCTTTTCGTGTTTTAGATCATTATATTGCTGCATTATCCAGTTAGGCATCAGTTGCTTCAGTTATGGCAAGTTGTCCACATTCTAAGCAAAGTATCGTGGAATTCAGTATTTGCATTGTGACATAATGGAACACAACATTTAACTTCTGTTCATTTGTCCATATAACATCCTCCCAAAAGGCTCTGGGGATCCAACAAATGAGAAATAGCCTTTGTATTCTTCTGGGTTAGCCATGGCTTCCATCTTGCTACTCTCCAGTGAAGCCTATTTTTTGCTCAGTGTCTTTTCTTCATGAAGTCACCAGTTTGATAAGGCAAGAAAAGCATGCATGTCTTTTGCACCTTGTCTTCCTGGCTGATTTGTTTTGTGACCATAAGGAGTACCGTAATTCTGGAAGGATTACCACTGCTGGGAATCTGTAATTCTGTTCCAAGTATTCTGCATTTAGAGATTACGGCTTTCACTGTGGTTTGCTGGGATCCCTGAGCCTTAGCAATGACTTTCCAGAATGCTAAATATCTACATCGTTTCTAATGTCCTTATGAGTTTCCTTCGAGTGTGCCATTATGTGCTTGTCCATGTGGTGGTCACCCCAACTCTAAATGTAAGCATCAAGATAAGTGAGGTTTAAATTGAACAGGGCTGGTGGTAATCAAGATGTGCTGGGCTCAACCAGCAAATGCCAATTACCCTTTTATTTAACTTGCAGACCATTATTGTTTTACAAAGTACCAGCTGGTGTTGGATAACTTGCCACTTTAAACTTTGTTAATGATGTAGGTGCCCTTTGTCTTGTATTAGATTGTTTAAAGACTGGAAAACATTCAGTCAAACATTTCCAATGAAGAAAATAAAAAAGGGAGATATATAGACATCTCTCTCACCTTAACAGCTGCTTGCATGTTTTATACCGTTTGTCATCCATTTCACTGTTTCAGGTCGCTGCAGCATGAAGATAAATTGGCTGTCAGAGGTATCCGACTGCCGAGATATTTTGTGTGCACAATTTAGCAGTAAAAATCTGTGAATTGAGTTTTGGATTTGGTCTTTATTTCTCCCTTTCGAAGACGCCTAGACTAACATGCGCAGAAGACAACTGTCCATGAATGAACGGGAGGCAATCTGGATTCAGAAAGAAAACAAATATAAATCAGGACCACCACACAGCAAGTAGATATGGCACCGGCACACTTCAACTTGCAATGACCAATTTGAACAAGAAAAACAAGTCACGTTCACCCCAAAAAATAAAACAGCTGGGAATAAACAGATGCTCTAAATCAGCCGCCTTCACAACGCAGAGTCAACAAATTACTGGGTACTCTGAAGGCAAAATTATGAAGGAACGTCTTAAAATACAAAACTAATCAAACAAGAAGGATAGATTATTTTTTAATTCTAGAGATTAGCCAAGAGCTTGGGAACAAAGCCTTATGAACAAACAACATGCTGATAAACCACAAGCGATGGTGATGAGAAGATGAAGAGATCGACAATCCAATGCATCTGTGAAAACATCTTGTGCCTGTGCTGAGAATGTCTGATCACCCTTTACACTAACCGCCATACCTTTATAGACACTGTGACCAATAACTGCATCAGAAAAATGACTTAAAGTATAAAACTGAATAGAAAATATCAATACAAAAGAATCCCTCCAAATATGTTGGCTTGGAATTCATTTTGCATAAAGACAATGGCCCAAAACAAACAAGACAGGAGCCTGTCAAGACCTTAAACTTGCTGCCATTGAGCTTAATGTGTTCAATACTAGCAATGTTGATCTTTCAGATCCAATGAAGAAACAGCTTCACTTGCCGAGGTCAAAACTGAAGTTACACGCAACCCTAAAATAAGCCAACTGAAAACGGCTACAGCAGAGGGTGCGCTGGCCTCAAATGCCTAGTGATGGCAATGGTTTGCGGGTTTGTGTTAATTGATGTACAGATTTATAACCAGATGTTCAGTTTTATAAAATTTTTATTCAATTTACCCCAAAATTTGTGTGCACCTGAAGTGGAGAAAAGGAGCCTAAAAGTAGTTGTATTGCAAGATGTTTATAAAACAGACACATGTGCAGAAGGGAAACATTCTGCGTTTTGTTTTACATTGTTGTCATGTATGAGTTGCTCATGTAGACATTAAAAATAATGAGGCACTTTTACTAACTCAGAATTTTCAGTTCATTTTGCATTCACACACTGGCCCAAAAAATAAATCCATAGTACATAAGAATGAAGAGCAATTGCAAAAAATGTTTCATGTCATTGTTTAACTTTTATTAAAGTTATGGGTAGAAACAGTCCGGCTTGATGGAAATGTAGAGCTCTTGGTTCCATTTTTTTCTTTTAAATATGGGAATGACAGTGCAAAAATAAAACCTTTTAAAAACCAAACAGGACAAAGAATAATTGTTTCCTCCTATGCTCAACTAGTAATGCTAGTTGGTCCAGATAAATAATTTGACAGTCCTTTAAAAATGTACAAGATATGTTACATTAAAAAAAAAAATCATGTTATAATACTGACACGTTTAAATTACTTTCTTCAGCTCATCATATATGACCAGTACAAAAGCACCACCCATGCCTCGGAGTACATTGGACCATGCTCCCTTGAAGAATGCCTTGCCCCCCTCATCGCGAGCAATCTTCCTCCAACAGTCAATGGTGCCAGTGTACATGATATCCGCTGGAATGGGGAAAAAGAAAAATATACATACGATTAGAATTTCAGGAGTGAAATACTGAAGTGAACAAATTAGCATCAAGCAAAATTTAAAGACATTTTAAACTGCAGGTTAGGTGCATTGGCGATTCTAAATCGTCCCTAGTGTGCGCGTGTGTGTGCACCCTGCCCAGGGTTTTATTTCCTGCCTTCTGCCCTGTGTTGGCTCCAGCAGAGTAGTAGTTAGGATATAGCGGGTTGGATAATGGATGGATTTTATATAGTGATATTAAGAAAAATATGCATAGGTAGCCTGGTGGCACAGCTGTTAGTACTGTTGCTTCACATTCTGACTAAGGTTGTTTGTCTAATTAGCACATTCTCAAAGTTTTGTTTCGTTCCCTTATCCTGAACACACATTTCTTTAAAACAGGCTAGCGTGCATTGTGCTGCTGGGATAAACTTCTCCCCATTGTAACCATATTACATACAAAAAGAAAAAAAATTAATGTTAGTTAAATTTTATGTGATACACTCCCAGGCCTGAAGTAATGCACAGTTGATCCACGTATTAGATTTGTTTGTTCAAATATCCAAATTCCACTTTTCAATGAAATGGCTGCCTACCTTAAAAAGGTACAAAGAACAAAGGCCAAACCAGCTATGGGTAGGACACCAGTGAATGTATTCATACAGTACCATTCAAAATGGCCAGTTAACTTAGAAGCATGTCTTCAAGATTGAGAGGAAACCGTTCAAAACAGAAGCAAATCATCCTAAGAACGGGCAAAGTCCAAAAAAAAAAAAAAAAAAAACCACCCAGGCAAGAGGTCAAACTCCCATTCCAAGAGTGAAATGTCTACCTCGTGTAAAAGAAGAAAAACACCTTTGTATGAGACCAAATTAATACTGATTGCTATGGAACCAGTAACATGACAGCTGGAAACCGTTAAAATTACATCCATCACAGCAAAGAAAACTTCCAGCAAAAAATAGGCCACAGCAACTTCAATATGATTACCATTAAAATGCTGCTCCATGCTGAGGCCCTCAAACTAAAAGCATTTGCCAAAGAACTGAAGACAAAAACCAACTGTTTGTTTTCCTTCTACAGGTAATGCCTGGATGAAACAGTAATATTCTTTTAGACTGACTTACCTCCTTTACGCCCCGACTGCATCATCATGCGCCGCCGCACAGTATCAAATGGATATGAAGTGAGGCCAGCAACAGCCGTGACAGTCTGAGCAATCATCCAGCTTACAACAATATGGGTGTTCTTGGGATCTGGCAGCATACCTATAAGGAAAAGCAGCAGAACATACTCATTAGGTGTGACAGTGTGGGTTTACTTAGATGGGAGTATTACTGCTAAGGGAGGGAAAAAAATGAAGGTCAAAAGGTAGATTTGCACTGAAAAGATTAACCTGTGGAAGATTTAACACCTTACCACTTTTCATTTTATTCCTTGTAAAGCAGTCAACATTCACTTTATATGGTTTATCATATGAACATACAGGGTAATTTTCTCTACAAATAAAAGAGGCAGTATGGCTTGTACCTTTAGCAGTGTCATAAATGCCGAAGTAGGCGGCTCTGTAGATAATGATGCCTTGGACCGAGACGTTGAATCCTTGGTACAGTCCCTTGAGCCCATCGGACTTGAAGATCTTCACCAAGCAGTCTCCAAGCCCATTAAACTCCCTCGATGCTCCGGCTTTTCCCACGTCGGCAGCCAACCGGGTTCGGGCGAAATCAAGAGGGTAGACAAAGCAGAGAGAGGTCGCTCCTGCTGCACCACCTGATGCCAGGTTACCAGCAAAGTATCTCCAGAACTGGGTGTGCTTATCAACACCTCCAAGGAAGACCTGCTTGTACTTGTCTTTGAAAGCAAAGTTTAGAGCTTGAGTGGGGAAGTACCTGATGACATTGGCCAGGTTACCCCGCCAAAAGGACAGGAAGCCTTGTTCTTTGGGGATACGGATGACACAGTCAACGATACCTTTGTACTGCTTATCGACAGCAATCTGTTTGCTTGCATGCTGTACCTGTATGGACAGAAAAAAATGTTATTTTACGTACGCTATTAATTTTAGCAAATTAAGTTTTCAGAAACAATAAAACAATGTTTCCCGTCTTGGCTAAATAAAACGAGCCTTAAGGAGGTAACTGACAAGAGAAGAGACCAATTTTTCAACTTGGCGAGGCAAAGGGGATTTATTAAAACTATTTTTTGTATTGATACAATTTTAAAATTGAGATATACAGAAAGCCCTAAAAACAACTGTTGTCTTCAAAACGAAAAAATAAAGAACCGGTCGCCTTCTAATCTAATAGACTTAGTCCCACGTCACACACAAGTTCCCTCACATCCCAGCCTAACCCTGTGAATCACAACCATACTTGACTCACTTCCTGGGGCCTGCCCTTCCCGACACGTGACCTCCCCTTGTTTCGACCTTGGCTCCGCGCAGGCGTATTGAACCTGGGAGTGACATCAGTACCGGCCGGTCTTCCCGGAATCGCCTTAAAGTTCAGATTTTGCAGATGGCAGACAGTCTTTGACACTTTTCAGTGTTCTCTTTTCTAATTAGTCACACGTTTAAATGTTTACTTTCACATCTCACTTAAATGATCGATATGAGAAACAGAGATGTGGAAACGTTTGATTTAGGGCAAAAATTATTTCTCTTCACCTGCTACAAGAGCATAGTCAAAAGCAGAATATAAAAACCGCGCCAATTGTATCATTTAGTAAGGCGCGACAGTGAACTTTCTCGACTCGTTAAAAGTAAAGTTATGTGTTATATACTTACCTGTAACAGAAGCTTGACCCTCTCGATTGGCGCTACGGCAGTCTTGGATATAGCAGCGGCGACACCACCGGCTAAGAAATCCTTGAGGAATGAAACAACAGCGTCACTCATTGTTAACCAAAACTCCGCTTGGGGTTCCGAAACCTTTCGCTCTACGCCGGTTCAATTGAAATGGCCGATTTATATAGAGAAGGAAAGCTTTAAAGGCAGGCTGATCGCGAGACAAGGGAGGGAGCCCGCCAGAACGCTACGTAATTGGCTAAAGCCACATTCCCGGGCGGAGATAACTAGGAGGCGCGCATCTTACGTCACATCAATATGTGTTGCCAAGGCAACAAAATCAGAGCACCGACAGATTACTGTACAAATTGTACCCTTCGTATTATAGGTACACGACCACTGCAGCCAGCCGAACAGGTTGCGAGTAAAGTGTCACATTTAAAAAAGTATGTCGACGTATAACCTTGGCTTAACCCTGACAAAACAGCTCACTGAAACCATCACCTCAAGCTTTACTTCGAGTAAAATGAGAAAATGTGAAATTGATTGATAAATGTATAAGGAATTGTTATTATAAATGAAGATCTGTATGTCATTTGTATT
>JANRMT010062790.1:35136863-35178575 GCA_026402145.1 Polypterus bichir lapradei | reverse complement strand
CACACACACACACACACACACACACACACACACACACACACACACACTCATTCACAATAGGCTATAGTTTTTTTACTTTCTGTAGGGTGGTTTAAATGTGTCAGGCCTCCCTGAAGGCTACATCTTAATTTGATGGCAAACCTGGCCTAGGTATTCTTTATGAAGATTGTTTGCAACCCTAATGTGTCGAGGGAGGAGAGATAGATAGGTGGGTTACAGATGGACATAGGCACAAGGTAAATAATGCACAATGTCTGGGGACATCAACCCCAGAATTGGAAGTATCAAAAAATTTTCAGGACATTATGGAGTTGGACAGTGACTCTGAAAACTCTAAGGTGGTAAGTTGCTATGAGGAGCCCCAACTAACATAAATACTGTTATGAGGGAGCCCCTCAAAACAGTCCACCATAAAGAGAGAGTTTGTGATAGTGGGGGACTTGATCATTAGCGAGACACAGATGTAGTTTTGTCCCAGAAGAAGAGTCTTGCACAGTGTGTTGCCCTCTGGGTGCAAAGGTAGAAGACCTCCATGGGTGGATGGAACAAATGACATTAAAAAAGGGCAGGCTGTCAGTTCTGTCTTCCATATTTAAAGAGTTAGGTGCCAAGCTGAAGAGTAGAACTGACAAAGTGGTCTTCACTGAAATTCTGCTTGTGCCACATGTTAGTCCAGATAAGACTGAGAAGATCAGAAATTATTAGGTATAGGTCAAATGTTAGTTTAGGATAGAAGGATATAGATTACAGGGCATTGCAACTCCTTCAAGAAAAGAGATGGGACCCATTATATTGTAAAAAGTTAAATTTGTACTGGAGGGGCACCAGTGTATTGGGCCTGTATAGGAGTAGTTTAACCAAGGAATATTTAAACTAGGGAAGGGGGGCCACAGGGTGCTTATGACAGGCTAGGTTTAGAACTGTATATGAATAGACAAACAGTAGTGAAATAACAAATATTCATAGTAGCTTAATTGCTTGATTGAATGCCAAGAGTATCAAAAATAAAATAATGGCGGGTTGCCATTGATGAATAACAATTTAAATGCATGCCTTCTTTAATTGGATGATTCTTAGTGAGGATTTCCAGATTTGGCTAGAAAGTATTAAGGATGTAAACTGTATTTTAGGAGTGTAGTATATTTATTTCAATATGCATCTTTTTAATAATATTAAGAAAGGGGAGTTTAGAGGAGTATATTATAGTCATGGGGTGCTGGATAAACTGTTATAAGTTTTTAGGTGTGAAGACAGACGAGCAGCATTGGAACAGATTTAAAAATGTTTAAATATAATGCCAGACAAGTGCATTCCACAATTTGGAATAATTAAGAAATTAAAAAAAACTTGCTGTGTATAAATAGGAGATAAAAAGGTGCTGCAAAAGAAAATGCAGTACTATAAGGTATACAAGACTAATATGCTCTCATACACTCTGTGGTTGGTGTTTGAGATAAGACTAAAAACGATATTAGGGAAACTAAAAAAACAGTTAGAAGAAAATACTGCAAATAATGCAAAAAATAACCAAAGGATATTCTTTCAGTATTGTAGCAGTAAATGAATAGTCAAGAAGGAGATGAAGTATATTAGGAACAGAAATATACAGACACTGGAATGGCAAATGCTCTAAACTAACATTTTTCTGAGGTTTTCACATGTGAGGAAGTGGATAACCCTCCCTCTGCCCCCACCCAATCCACTGGTCACCTCCCTAACTAAGGCCCTTCTCCCCGATTGCTCAGTTTAGATGGCCGGCCAGCTCTAGGAAGAGTCCTGGTGGTTTCGAACTTCTTCCACTTTAGGATGATGGAGGCCACTGTGCTCATTGGGACCTTCAAAGCAGCAGAAATTTTTCTGTAACCTTCCCCAGATTTGTGCCTCGAGACAATCCTGTCTCGGAGGTCTACAGACAATTCCTTTGACTTCATGCTTGGTTTGTGCTCTGACGTGAACGGTCAGCTGTGGGACCTTATATAGACAGATGTGTGCCTTTCCAAATCATGTCCAATCAATTGAATTTACCACAGGTGGACTCCAATTAAGCTGCAGAAACATCTCAAGGATGATCAGGGGAAACAGGATGCACCTGAGCTCAGTTTTGAGCTTTACGGCAAAGGCTGTGAATACTTATGTACATGTGCTTTCTCAATTTTTTTATTTTTAATAAATTTGCAAAAATCTCAAGTAAACCTTTTTCACGTTGTCATTATGGAGTGTTGTGTGTAGAATTCTGAGGAAAAAATTAATTTAATCCATTTTGGAATAAGGCTGTAACATAACAAAATGTGGAAAAAGTGATGCGCTGTGAATACTTTCCGGATGCACTGTACTACAATAATTTGTAAGTAACTTGTACTGGACACAGGTTCAGCTATATTCAGTACTCTCTGACATGATATGACTGTAGAATAACTGGAAGCTATTCTACAGCAGTGTTATTTGATATTATTTCTTTTGATTTCATTTATAGATTTTTATTTTATAGCAACACTCTGCAGTAGGTATATGCTATACATACTGTAACTATCCTGTATAATATTATTCATTAAGTGCCAAGCAAAAATAAACAAAAAAACAGAACTGACTCATTCACTTTTGAAATGTCTGTACTTTGAGTTGCCACACGAATAATCACAAGAGCCTACCTTTAGTAGATTGGCTGTCAATCCATCCCAAAGACAGAGGATGCCTTTAATTTTTATAACTTGTCTGAAGCAATCAACCATGCCAGAAAAATGGACATTAACTCCACCACAGTGAGGCAAAATAGGACTCTGTGCCTAGAAGAGAAACCGTTAAAATGTTTAAGCTTTTGCAATCACCATCAACCATAGAACCATACAAGTGTCCCCATTTACACAGGTGCTGACCCACTGACTACTCTGTAGGCAGGCACTAGGAATTTAAACTTGATGAGTGCTGCTACAGGGAGCTTATGTAGTGACCTGAGGAGTGGAGTGACATATACCCATTTTGGATGGTCAACTACAAGATGGGCTGCTGCATTCTGGACTATCTGTAACAGCTGACAGTGCAAGCAGGTACTCCTGCCAGAAGTGAGTTGCAGTAATCCAGATGCAACAAGACCAAAGCCTGGACCAGTAGTTGTGCAGCATACTCTGTCAGATAATGTCTGATCTTGCAGATGTTGTACAACGTAAACCTGTATGAAAAACATACATTTCAGGATTACTGGCAATTTAAAACTGACCCCATGCGAGTAAGCATGTATTTATGCCGAGTGGGCCCTGCAACGGATGGCATCTTGTCTAGGGTTATGTTCTTCCTTACATCTACTGCTACAGGGATAGGTTCCAGCCTCATATGATCCTCAATTGGCTGAAGTAGGTTTGAATACGTTATGATAAAATAGGTTAAAGAAATTTTAAGTTTATAAAAGTAATCAAATTTGAGTAAAACGTTCAATCCAGTGTGCCAAAGCATACACAGGGTGCTAAGATGCCATTCAACTCTACACAGAAAAATCAGATACAATTTACCTTTCATTAACTTGCAGTGGTTAAATTCACAGTGTAACTAACGTTTAATCCTACAGCTGAAAAATATATATTTACCTTTTAATATCTGCACAAATTATACATAGAAACCAAAAATATTGCAGTAAGTGGTGGAAACATATTTCAAGTCAACTGTAATATTCTGTTGATATAGAGTTTAGACCTTGATAAGCATAATGTAATGTTATCTTAATCCTAGTACCACGCCCTTATTTCACAACTGCCAATGGCACAGTAAATGCCTTAGCAACTCAGTAAGCTGTTGTACTGGTAGTTATCTCATTTAATTTGAAACTGCAGCAGTGTCCTCCTTTAGAGATGTCCAACATGATGCTGTACTGTGAGATTATGTAAAAAAAAAAAAAAAATTTAAAAGTTTGGGATCTGGCTAATTTTAAATTCAGCCTTTTAACAAGATCCAACTTAATACAGAAAATTCCAGTACTGACATACCATCTGTTTTCATTGCAGCTGGTTTAAACTGGCACCAGGCTGATGTGTAGCGTGGATCCCTTTTATATTAAACCAGTAACGGCATACTGCACGCTAACATGCAGTGAATACAATTGACTTGAGCATTCATAGTTTTCATACTCTTTCTCTGTACGTTTAGCATTTGTTTGGCTCAGAGGTTGATGCACTTGCTGCTTCCTGAGCACCTCTTCTTTTCTTCACCCTAGCAGCCCCTTTCTTCTCTTCTTTTGTTGGCATCTTGTCGCGTTAAAACTGATCAAGTCAGTGCTTGTATTGCAATTACTTAGTACGTTTTCTTTAATTTTTCACTTAAGCTGGCACTTAAGTCTTCAATCTGCCTCAAGAATGATTTAAGATATGAAGAGGTAGGGGAAGTGGTGGTGAAGGTGGTAGGGATGAGAATCGTGCCCGTACGCATGCGCTGCACGGCCGCCCTGCCAGCCGCTGACAAGAGTTGATTCTACAATAAAAGAAAAAGAGGAATAACCTTGGAGGTCAATCATCACCCCAAAAGCGGACAGTAGAGGTCACATAGTATATGAGTACCAAATTTCAGGTCAATAAGTCAAATGGTTTGTGAGCTACTGGTGATTTAAAATCCTGAACAGTCAAACGAAAAGCCACGGTAGCGTATTATATATAAAGAAAATACTTGTTTTTACTAAAACCTAAGGAATTACACTAGAAATATATTATTGTATTTTGTAATAAAATGAATGTGCTACTAAGCAATGAAATGTTTCCTTAATTAACTAATAAAGCTCCACCCTTAACAACTTAACATTTACTTTCATTAACATCCCACTGAGTGTGGAAAATTATAAATTTACCTGCATTTTCCTCTTAATTGTGTCAAAAGGGAATGACAGTGTCTGTGCAAATCCAGCTGCTAAACAGCCACTTATGAAATTCTGAAACGGTCCAAATTTGAAACTTGGCTCACCCCAAAGCTTATCAAGGTTCATATACACTAAAAACGCTCCACAAGAGAAAGGAATTGCACCTATAAAGTTAAAAAAAAAAAAAAAGTTAGTGCAGTAGAAAGACTTGCGCAAAACACAGTCAAAACGTTTTCAGAAATATGTTTTTAAGCAGAACCTTCATATTTTAACAAAATATTCGTAAACGTACGGCATCTGACATTATTGTGACATGATCCCATTTTTAGACATAATTTAATAAGCATAAATGTATTTCTGCACTTCTGGTTAACCATTTCCTATTCTACAAATTTAACTGGCTGCAAGCTGTTGAAATAATTTTCTAATCTATTCCAACTTTCTGCAATGTGATTTATGTGCATTTACAAAACAAAAAAAAAAAAAGATAAAGGTATTCTAAATTTCTGAAGTAAGCTAAGACTACAATTAATATGCATCTTAAAAGAGATTACTGAATAATCTCTAAATTGTACTACATAACATATGTAAAACAAAATGCACACATATTTCCAATCAATTTTTTAAATTTATGTTAATATATTAAGGCTAAAACTAAAACCTCCATATAAGGTTACATAAATCTACTAGATTCAAGACATATATGGCAAACACTATTAATATTTGTACTTTATACAAAAATGATCTAAAATAAATTGGAGAAAACTAAATGGTTAATATATTAAAAGCATTTTTGATGTTTCTAACTCCAAAATCTTATGTTTACAGCAGAGAAATATTTCCTCATTTGTTTCAATGAAGGGGCTTTAAATAAAAAACAAAAATCTCCATTTATATGTGAAACAATTGTATTAATTCTTAACCATTTCTGATACTGCTTTACTTACCTAATAAAGTAAGGGAGGCCCCTCGATACAAAGTAAGGAACCCTTCATTTTTACAGATGGTGCGCAAAGCATCCATAATTCCTTTGTAGGATGGGCTTTTCTTGTTCTGAATTATAAGACGGGTTTCAATTACATCAGCCGGATAGGTTATCAGAGTGGCAACAATTCCTGCCAGACTTCCAGCCACAATGGCCCCCCATTGTGTGATATATCCTCGGTCGTCCATATACAAGTGGAGAATCCTAGGAAATAGGTACAAAAAAGAATACAACTCTTTAATAAGAGTTAAATATCACTTTGATGAAAAGAAAGCTAAACTATTTAGGGGACAATTTAAAAAGTGTGACATAGATTTCTGCTTATTATGGAAACATTTCTATAAAGAAGCAAGGATAGTTGAGGAATGTAAAACAAAAAATCATTTTTAAAAAAGTGACAATCTACATAGATCTTCAAACACAGCTGTTTTAGCATAAATCAGTATGTTACAGTATGCAGCACTATTAGGTCTCTTCCTCAAACAAACATCTAGGTGCATTAAGCAGGGAAAAACACTTAACGAGAAACAAAAAAATTCTACCTCTACGCAAAGACAAAGTAGCAAGTGACTGATGCTGGCTCCCTGGATCAAAATCTTACACCTTGGCTGTTGCTTGTATTGAATTTGAACATTGTCTGCCTGTGTCTTCCTCCACATTACGTTAATTTTCAGTTATGTATGTGGTCCTATGTGGGTTGGTGTGTGCATGATATAACCCTGCAATAGACTGATACTCAGTCCAGAGTAAGTGTCTACCTTACACCTAGGGATACTGGAAAAGGTGTTGACCCTGGACTGGAATAGGCAAGTTTGAAAATGTTACTTAATGTCACATACATCTGTAAGGCATAAATGGTGACAAATGCAGTCTGGTGTAATTGATTTCACTTGAAAATGTACATGCATATTTGACATTTAATATAAATATTGTCATTTTTTTAATTGCTGTACTGTACATAAAAGCAAGAATTACTTTAAAAATAAAATTAAGGATAACTGATTTAATTTTACATTTCAGTTTTAGTACCTCATAGCATCCTGCCTTTAAACAGGAAATGAATAAGACACTGTCTAACAGGAAACTAAAATCTGAACTGAAAAGGCCATTGAAAACCACATTGTGACATGTGTGCAAAATTAATAAAACACTTAAAAATGAAGACATTCAACAGAAAGTAGGCATGAATGTGAAATGTAGGGATTAGGCAATTTCATGCTTAAACAGTATCTTAGAAATAGTATGTGACTCTGCTCTGGATAGGTGGGTTTAGAAAATGGATGGCTAATGCTTTGGTTGTTAAGCCTTCAAAGTGACTCAGACAATCCCTAAAGATTTTCACTATTCTGAGAACACCACATGTTTTTTTTGATAGACAGACTAAGACAATTAGACCAAAAATAAATTTTCCATTTGTTGGACTGACTCAGCACAAATTGCTTGTATACTCATCCTGCTTATTCTCCTCATATCAGCTACCTTAAACTCTATATCCTGCAAGACGGCCAAGTTTAATGCCAGCCATTCTTCAATCTCAGCTTAAGAGCCCTGGCAGGAGATTACCCTTTATGCACAGAGACCTATTCATTTGACTGTGGGGTTACTATGCATGATGAGTATTTACTTAATGAAAGTTTTTATATTTACTGCACTGTTCCAATGAATAGCAATATGTACTGGTATCTATTGAAAGTTCAGATAGAGTCAGTAGACTTAAGACTTATGAACTTGCCTCTCATAAAGCCACT
The DNA here is from genome assembly GCA_026402145.1 of Polypterus bichir lapradei. NCBI lineage: Eukaryota > Metazoa > Chordata > Cladistia > Polypteriformes > Polypteridae > Polypterus > Polypterus bichir. Next base: position 35,171,008 of record JANRMT010062790.1, on the reverse strand, counting down.
CATCGTAGTGCATTGTGCTTCATAGTTATGTTATATTAATGTTTCAGGTACATCCAGTGAAGCCAAAAACCACACATTCCAGGGTACATAAAATAACCTATTTTGAAGAATCTATTATCTTGCTTTTTGTGAAAAAAAATGTGATTTATCGGGTACAAATGGGGAAAAAAGGGTCATATGTTTGTTTGCAATACATAGATTTTAGGCCACATTCACAGATGCATTTCAAAATGGCTGGAAAATGCATTTGTCTCAACAGGTGTGTAAAAATGGACTGCCAATTCAGTGATTACCATGCCATGCCACTCGTTGTCAGTGAAATTTTGAAGTTCAACCTACTCAGTTAAATTGTGTAAATAACACGCACCAAATATGGCACTGAAAAAACAGTTACCTTTTGAGTGTATTTTATATTTATCCTTTTGCAATAAAAACCGAAGCATACACTGCAACATTATTCTAGGTTGCTCAACCACAATAGTTGTTTTTGATTAACATATTATAAGTGGACAAGGAATAATTTCTAAAGTCAGACCACCAAACATATGCCCAGTTCTTGCAAAAAGGATCACCGTATAAATGTGAACACAGTACTGTATTCAAAAATAACAATGAATATGTAGGTTTGACTAACAATCATATTATAGTGAGATTTAAAGTCTTCTGACAACACACATAAGCAAAATGTTACAATAATAACATTATTTTTTGAAATTCGATCGTTTAAGCTAAGTGTTTATGAAATAAATTGAAAAAACAAATGTGAATATTGTGCCTGTGAAAAAAGAAAGACAGAAAAACAATCATAAAGACAGTAAGGAGGGGAGGTCTGTAAAGAAATAAGCCACCAGAACTAAATGAAGGTTCTGAGAAACTTCAGCCTACTAAAGTAAATAGATGGCTTCACTTAGGTAGTAAACACAAAAATTTAAGAACAAAGTAGCTGACTTTACATAGCAAGGTAAAAAAAACCCCAAAAAACTAAAAAACAGTTTAACCCAGTACCAGTCTATGTACAGAATTGGGTAATATGCGAGGATCATTAGTATAACCTAAAACGCTTTGGTTGGCAATACCAGCAATTATCTGTCATGGCAAGTAGTTACACAGTTCTCTTGGTACTTCTCGCAGAAGGTAATGATTCACATTTGGCAAGGTAACTATGGTAACTGAGGTTACCATTCCAAAAGCTCCATCAGGGACAAGAAAAGGGTCTGTTATATAGTAACACATTCCATGTTGGTGCTGCCAAGTAGGCCTAACAAAAAGGGTTTTAAATGGTGTACACTATACAGTATGCAAGGACACTCGACACGGTGAAACCTGCTACTCCGGGACTGTACTGTTTGAGAGTATTTCTCCGATTCAGACAGCAGTGGAAAGTGAAATTCTGTCTCTGTTAGTTGTCCCCATTACCACTCAGGATTCAAGGTATTAATCAGTGAAAGATTAAGGCCACTACACTTTGACAATGACAGAAGGTTTTGTGATACAGTAGGTGTTGTAATAACCCTTGGCATTATCAATAGCCCTTTTGTGGACATTGCCAGCCTGGGCCTCCCAGATGTATCGCCATTGAGCATGAGAGCATTTCTGCAAAAACTGATGAAAACTTTCATATACATAAATCTACAAAATGCCAAGGCACATCAGACTGGCTACTTGCCTTACCAGACTCACCCAGTTATTGGCATGACTTGTTAATGCACACATCATAAAGGCATTTGTCAACGTGTTAGCAGTAGAAAGATTCGAGGTCCTTATGATCCAATCCTGTCTGGTTATTGGCTTTTAATTACATGGACAGTGGAAGCCCTCTAGTGGTGAATATGAACATACCCACCATGCAAGCAATACTTACCTAAATGAACGTAATACAAAGGAAGATAGCTCTGTCCCCGTCACACTAACTACAGGATAGCAAAGGCAGAATCACTAAATTGATACTACATTTAAATTAAATTTGATCTATTTTATATATTCTGGAAAGATGTCTGGTAGTGGAACATTATTGCAAACAAGGAATTTGCAAAATTCATGGCTATAGTTAGCTGTATGTTGCATTTCAATCATTTTACTAAGCATGGGTAGTGGCTACAGCTTCCGGATGTATTGATCATTTTACTTTTATTCTACCAAGCTTCAAAAAAGCTCACAGGATCAGATATGGTTGTTAATTAGTCTTCCTGTTGATAGGCCTGGCTTAGGGTCTAGGAGACCTTATAAAAAATGAGGGTTCAGAATCTGACTGGATGAATGATTTTAGCATTTCAGGTACCGTGAACTGCTACGGTTAGCTGCCGCCTCCATACTGCAAGATCCCAGAGTTTTGCAGGTCACTATGTTCACAAATAATACACAGTGCCTACGATCAATACATTTACTCGTTCTTTTTCTGTTACCACGTATCCATTTCATAACCAAGGAAACGTAGATCCAATCTTGGCCACATTATATGTCGATTCATCGCTGGGCTCACTTACTTGCCAATTACCTAATGCGCAAAAGGATAAACCGGACAGGTTGGAGTTGTGAGGTTGTAATTTTAACCACCATACCACCACTACGTGACGAGGAACTAATACGAGACTTCAGCAGGGAAGAAATCCATATTTTATCCAGAAATAGCTGCTTAACTATTTACCTCAACCCTTCGACAACTGACGTGGACAGTCGCTTGCATGCCTGGCATTGTGCAGATGTTGTTTATGCTACGTCACAACCTGCTGAGCCCATTCCTGCACTCGGATTGGTTAATACAGTGAGGCGTGATGGCCGTTTTGATTTGTTAGCAGGGGAGAGTCGATGCACTAAAGTAACCCTCGTTTAACCGACTGAGAGAAGCACTTTGGAAGAAAATGAATGCGAAGGAATGACGTTAGTAAAGTTGGTGGTGGCCGTTAGTAGTGTGGATAAAATACCCAAGTACTTTAAAAAAAGTTTATATTTTTAAAAAATCCACAACCACTCAATGTTTGTAGAAGGTGATTAAAATGAGCAGGGAAGTAAAAGTGAATTGACGTCAGATTTTAACTGCCTATAAATAAAAGATAAATAACTCAAGTCCGAGACATTTTGTTAAAAAAAAAAAACACCTTTGTACCAGTCTCTGTCAAACTATTGCATATAAAACGACTAAATTAGAGAGTGACCACTTTTGAATTTAGTCTTTTTATAGGGCATCAAAATGCGCACGATACTACAAAGCATAATGGACTGTAAATTAAGGCTCATAAAAATTCATATATATATAAAACCACATGACTGTAGCGTACCAGACTATACGTACCTCTTGTAAGATGCCAGCTGAACTACACTGTATGGAAACAAACGCATGCAGGCAATTAAGTTCCCCTTCCAATACGCCGCGACGCCTTCGGAGCGATACACCTGGCGAAAAGTGTTCCAAAATCCATTTCTAGTATGAAACGTTCCAACCTGGCCCAGGACTTTCACGACGTCTAACGGGGAAGTGACGGTCCGACTGAAAACGCCTGCCACTGCGCCGCATACTAAACACTGGGAGACGGTCAGGCGGTCATCTCTCTTAATAGATGCCATTACTTTCTTGACATCTGGTTGACTTGAGCCATACAGCAAAAAGGCCGGTTACCAGGCAGATTTCTAAATTATTATTGACTTAGGAAGATATTGGGACTGGCATCGTTTGACTCGAACAGTCACATGACAAGGAGAAGCCAATCACAAACACAACGCTGCTGAGCTACAGTACATCCCACCATTAACACGGGCACACAAGTTCCTCCTGCCAAGAGAGTGAGTAAACGTAGCAACAATTCAGCCAAAAAAGCCAAGAGGCCAGTTGCATTGTACCTGAGAAAGTATCGTAACTAGCTGCAGATCACGACCAGTCTTACGCAGTTACGGTACTAAGAGCAGACGATCCTCAGTGCTGTTGCATGAACAGCGGAACACATGGGCAGGACGTTTTAATACCGAGGCTAAAGAAGCTCGTATCGGCTTAATGAAGCTCACTGCTTCGAAGCTTGTATCAAAACTTTACAGCCACGTTACCGATGACGCCCGAGGCTTCAAACGTCATTGAAGCAGCTGCAGCGGTCTGACGAGAAGCATCTAACTGCAAAGCCGCACAGCCATACGTCACCGCAGGTCTACGGCAGCAGTTCTAGACCAAAAGTTTCACGGCGGAAGTCACATTACCTTGCTGCTGTATTACACGCTAACCACACAAACCCCAACTTTAACAATACTAACTAACATCCTTAATTCTCCCCAATCATACCCGTGTATACTATCCCTAAACCACACTCACTCTAACCATAATTTACCCTAAACGTAACCGTTTATAGTACACTGTAACAACACCATAACCTTAACAAAACTTACCCCTAAACTTTACGCATAATCTTAACCATGTATACTGCATCATAACCACACTAACGCCTAACCTTAAAAAAACCTTAACACCTAATATGATTTAATCTTAATATCACTGATCTTTAATTGCTGCCCCAGACCTGCGGTGAAGTTTACTGCCTTCCGCCAACAAACCATTAAATTAAATTTGGAGTTCAAAAGTGTGAAACCTGTTATCCTACAATGAAGTAAATACAATACTATTATAATACTGTTCTGTAGTGGAACTTATAACGTGTCATTAATACCAGTCTGCTGTAGGCACGTCCTCTAAACTCCCTTATGTTTGCCCAGGTCCACAGGCACATTCTCTAAACCCCGCTATGATTCTCTTTGTCCCTCAATGCAATTATTCCCCAAACACTGATGGAAAAATATTAATCTTTTACATTGCCTCGCAGAAATAATCCTCCTGATATGATAAAGTTGTCACATAATTACAACTTTAACCGTCTTTGGTGGAACTAGAGCTGGCTCAGTAAAGCGTTGCGTGTCAGTTTAAGCGAGGCTTATTCGCTAATTGCGCTTTCAGCAAAAATGAGCCACTGAAATTGTCAAGTGAAGCAAACATTTCTGATAAACCAAAGATAAACTACACTTTAAACATGTTAAATTGTAATATACATATTAAAACAATTCCGTTTTCTGGACCTTAAGGATGCATCTTTTCACCCTTTTGGAAGACTCTTAAAAATAAGTGTCACATCGATGCCCTATAGAATCATTTTTCGTTCCCAAATAAAACATCCACATGAATCTTTTATCGGAGGCACCTCTGCACGAGAACCACCTTTTTCTACCCTCGCAAACACATGCAGTTTTTAATGTCTGGAAACCATTTGGGATTGAATCACTTAGAGATCTGTACATAGACAACGTCTTTGCATTCTACAAACATTTCTATTCTAAATTTAACTTTCCAGCAACACATTTCTTTCACTATCTTCAAATTTTGTTAAACAGAACCTGCCCAATTTTCCTCATCTCTCTCATGCTAGAAAAAATATTGATCAGTTTCAAGGACTTAGACAGCATCTCTGCAATATATAAAACCATTTTATAGTCCCTTCCTTTCAAAGATCCAAAAGGACAATGGGAAAAGGATCTCTCCCTCAACATATCAGAAAAGGAGTGGAAGGTAGCAATGCAGAGAATTCACTCGAGCTCCATATGCGCAAAGCATACAATTATTCAACTCAAAATTATATATTGAGCACATCTGTCTCGCTTAAAATTGTCCAAAATGTTTCCAGGGCAGGATCCAACCTGTGAACGCTGCAATCAAGTTCCAGCTTCACTGGGTCACATGTTTTGGGCCTGCACCAAATTAACATCATTCTGCACCAAAATTTTTAAATGCCTTTCAGACAGCCTTGGTGTCACAATCCCTCATAACCCATTAACAGCTGTGTTTGGTGTACTTCCAGATGGGCTTAAAGTGGAGAAGGACAAACAAACTGTAATTGCCTTTACTACACTACTGGCACACAGACTTATCTTGCTCAACTGGAAGAATCCTAACTCTCCCCTTTTAAGTCAGTGGGTAACTGATGTTATATATACTATTTGAAATTGGAAAAAATGAAATTCTCACTTAGAGGATCTGTGCAGAAATTTTTCAAAACCTAGCAGGATCTAATCAATAACATTTTAGAATAGGCTTTTAAAGCACTGAGGAAGCAGATTCTCTGCCTATTCCTTTTTTTCTTTTTCTTCTCCATTCATCTATATTCAATTCAAACAGATTCTGTTAATATGTTAGTGTCCTGCTTGGCACCCTACCATACATTAAAGATTACAGTTTTTAATCAGCATATTAGAGGATTTTTAAAGCACGAAGAACTAACTTCATATGCAGCGAACCTTTTCCAAAACGGAAAGGTGCTTGTTGAGCAACAGTTCTACAAGGAACCACACAATCCAGTAAATAACCATAAAATGCAATTAAAGAAACATTATTTTTAAGAATGGACAACACTTCTAGGACTCATGCATTTTTATTGGCATAATTTTTTACTGACACTCATAAAGGATCAGTTTTACTCTCGCTCTACTCAGTGGATTAAAATGAACAACTATGAACTGTTATGTTTTCCATATTTAGCAGAGGTATAAGGAATGTTTCTGGGATAAATCCTTTTATTCTTTTACAACCTACAAACATGTGCTCACACTTTCATATTTCATGGTACCAGAAAAAAATATTTAAAAATATACGCACAATGCCCCACACTCAGGTCAGAAATCAGCTAATAGCATTCGTGTGTGAATCTAACAGAATCTAACATAAACTGTTAAGAATGGGCAGGGGTAGGGGGTTGAACCAGGGGTGTGGGGGACAACCCCCCCCCCTAGAGTTGTTGCACTGTCAATGAGGATTGGTCAGGTAGGTGGGAGGGTTCCAATTTTTGTGGAAAGTGAAGTGTTTTAACGGACTTGCTTAAATTATGAATGTTTTTTAAAGACCTTTGGAACATCTGTCTAGACCATACAAAAATAATCAGAGAAAAGTCCCAGCTCATGGGATGTACCCCAGAGGTTTTCAAAGCCTAGAAAAATGTCTTTATGCTTAAAACCAGGCAAATATTTCAGAATATTTCATCATAACATTTCTCATTCAGCTATAAGCTGTCTTGTTTGTTGGTGCCAAAGTTTAACAATTGAACCCTTCTGCATAGTGGTTTATTAGTGAATTTTCTGAACTACTTGAATTTTACATTTCATCGATAAGGCTCACGCTCTAAAAGTCAGCAGCATGTTTTGTAAAAGAAGAACAAAGATTAAGAACACTTGACGGAGCACATGTTTCATTGTACTTTTTACAAAGAACAATCAATCCGTAAAAACATGGGGTGTATGTGCAAAAATTCATGCAGACCATGGCACCATGAGGCAGAAATGACAGCTCTGCGCTACTTGCATGGTGAAAGTAGCCACTGAAATAATGAAATAAATGTCATTCATAGTGAAATAATATAAGCAATTGCAAGTGTGCTTTTCTCGTTTTATTTTTTTTATTTTTATTTATTTTGCCTTTGCAGATCAAAGACAGCAATTCACAAGTGCACATCAACATTCAGAGTAAGTACTACTTACTGTTGTGTAGTGTTTGCCAGTTTTGGTAGCATCACACAGCTAGGAAAATCATTTTTTTGGTTTTGTGTTTCAGATTCATATGAGAAAGCTCATGAATACATGCTTCTTTGGGCAGAAAACAGGTCCAACTTGGACAAAGAGCCACAAAGCACAAAGAAGAGAAAGAGAATGCGAAACATAAAATTTCACAAAACTCAAATCAACAAGTCATCTGTTATGTATTATTTTGTGTTGAAAATCCAATTTTTAGACCAAACTACAATGCTGCACCTTCACCAAGTGATGAAGATGATGACACATTACCGGCAGCCCTACAACATAATATTTAATAAAAGTAAGATATCTTGTCGGTTTTAACTGTTAAGTGCAAAATGGTTAACATTGATATATTTAATTTCTATTATTTTTTACCTGGATAATGCATAACAAAGACAGCATCACAAAATCTGCTAACTTGTCATTTTAATGATTTTTCAATCAGGGCCAATGCAAGTAATGCTACCATTAACACCAGGTAAGTAGCAAGTGATTGATGCAAGTATTCTCATGACAAACATGAATAAAATAATGGTGTCATCACTATGGAAATACACTGATGTGTGCATTTTGGTAATGCAGGTATTGCTTTCAGCAGTTTCCCACCTCGTTTGGCTATCCATAGGGCACAACACTCGTCATTCTGAAATTATTTTGTCTTTGTTCAGTACATTCTATGTGCTCTGTAAGTATTCTATTCATGTATTCTGTGCATGTTAGATCAAGATATTTAAATTACACTGTTTTTTCAGGACCCATCCAAATATTCAGTCCTACTGGCAGGACAGTCTCTTTACAATGTGCAAGTACTGTATGTGTGGTTCCTGTTTTCAGGGATTATTTTCATGATTTGAAGATCCATCAGTTAGCTGGTGCCTTCTGTTCTACTACAGTATGTTTGTTTTCCAATGAACTGCACATCAGTATTTAAAACATAGACTGATAATGTAGTGAAGTGAACAGTTCCTTTCCAGTATTTCATTATAGTAGAAGGTATTTGGTTTTTCAGGTTTATGTTGTGCTTTATGGACCCTGTCACCAAGAACAGCTGTTCACCTGGAAGGTAATTCTACACTGATGCATGTCAGCACCAATGAATATTACAACACTTTAATGTACTGTGACAAAATAATTGTTGAAATCTTATATATTTAAATTATAATTTTATATTTCTTCCTGGACTGAACAAATGTATGGGGTCCATCTGGAGTGGTTTGCCAGCTATTTTTATAATGACTGTGCCGCTCCTATAACAAAGTGCAGAGGAATGCCCAAATCAAGACTCTAATTAAAGTTGCAAATTATTTCCATTTTCTCAAACTGGAGACTATTTAAAAACTCATAATGATTATCAACCACAATCTGATCTGAAGCAACCTTACTGAGGGTCTGATAAAGAAAAAAAGAAAAAGGCAAAATAAAAAAAAAATTTGAATCAAACTTAATGTCAATACTGCACAAAGTGAAAAAAACCCAATGAGAAACACACAAGAAAGTATTTAAACCTTTGCAAGCCCCTATCTCCATATGACGAAGTTCAGTTCAGTTTTGGCCCAATGAGGATTGCCTGCTTACTTTATAAATTACTCACTAGCACAATTTTTAATTAGTTATGACTGTGCCTGTACCATATTTCAGGTAAAAGGTAAAGGTTAGACATATTTTCTTGAAGCAAGACTCTTGCAAGCTTTTCTCTGTGGTGAAAGACCCATCTCAATGGTGTTACACATTAGGAAAACACTCTGGAGATTTGGAAACAAAACACTTTTGTTAAGATGTTTTTATATATAAACTGTATTTAAGGAATCAAAAGTCCCTGCAAACTTGAGCTACATAAATAAGTTAGAAAATGGATTAATCAACAGAATGAGAAGCATTGCATTTGCTTTTATCAGTTTGTCAGTAAAGACAATATGAACACATAAATGCTGATGAAAAGTTTAACTCCTGTGACTTATGAAAAAACAGACTTTTTGTAATCTTTTTTCAATTTTTTGTTGCTCTGAATCTGTGGTTAATGTTTTCATTTTTTTATTTATCTGTAGTTGGTATATGATGACAAATAGTTTATTGCTTTTTATTTGTTTGCTATTAAAATACTGTTCAGTACTGATATGTAGTAGTTTTAAGTAACTTGTTTAAAACTCACTCTCCTGGGTCTTTTTGAGTTAAGAAAATATATACAGGGTATATCTGTGTACTAGAGTATTGTACTGTGTTAGCCATTATGAAGGGGCCTGAGTTGCCTCGAAAGCTTGCATATTGTAATCTTTTTAGTTAGCCAATAAAAGGTGTCATTTTGCTTGGCTTTTCTCTACAGGGTATATCAAAATGTTTGACTGTTGCAATGTAATTGGATGATAACCAAATGTAAAACCTGTAGCAGTTGAGGATCATTGCTAAGTGTTAAACTAAAAGTACCTCCTTTATAATAATTTCTTTTTTCCAGTCTAAAATGGCCAAAGGATGTATTTTTGAATTTTGACAGTCGACTACCATTGGTTTCGCTGTGAAACCCTGAAAAACAATGTGAAATGCCATTCGTCATATATAAAATTGGTCAGAAGAGGGTGCTATTGCACTTTCCCAATTCATTACTGTTGCCATCTCCAGTGATTTCATTCTTTCCATACTTTAGCTACTGAATTTTATTATCACATTTGACAAGAATCTATGCTGGAAGGCTCAGGCATAATAAGCCAGGACCTACTTCTAGACAGGGTGCCAAGCAGTACATGCCACACTCACTTATACAGCGCACAGTTAAGAGACACCAATTACAAAATAAGATGTGGTGGGAAAACATTTTAATTTACATTTACTGATCTGGCTGATGCCTTTATCCAAGGTGACTTACACCATTTATGATAAAATTAGTCACATTTCTTTTTTGGTTTTCCAATTGGGGCACAGGCAAGTCAGGTGATTTGCTCATTGTTACACAGTGTCAGTAGCAGGATCTGAACCCACAACCTGAGTATCTGCAGGGATATTCATGAAGACATAGGGAGAATGTCCAAGCTTCACATTTGAAACAAAGTCATTTTAACTGTGAAGTAGTACCACTTAATACCACAGTCTAACAAACCCACTTAATCTACTTCAGAGCTCCCAGAGCCTAACCCAGTAGTACAGGGTGCAAGGCAGGAAACAGTCCCGAACAGGCTGCCAGTCCATAGCAAGGCCCACTCACAAAAAGGGCTAGTTTTGAGTCATAAACCAACCTGACAGGCACACTTTTGGGGACGTGGAATCCACACAGATGCAGGAAGAATGCAAAAGATTAAATTAATATATAAGATAAACTTCTACTTCTGTGCATAATTTGGATATCATATTTATCCTGGTAATAGTAGACATTACCGAAAAACAGTTTTGAAAGAACAAAGGAAAGTTACATGCTGGAAACTTGAAACTTTATACCTCCCTTAAAGGTATAGTAAAATTACATATGTTTAATAATTCTGTGATTTATCATTCTCCAATTACATTTTAACTAATTTTGTTTCAGATTATTTTATCTTTTCACTGCATAACATAAATTAAATCTATAATGTAGTTCATTATTCTTGTTCATGGTACCACATTTTTAAAAGTGTGATGCATCCCAGAGTTAATGAAAATGATAAATTAGTTTCAAAATGTGTGAATCCTTTGATGTAAACTACTGTGATGTTTATCCTCTTACTGCCATTGCAGTAGAAATATAAAACTGTGCTTATTGGATGGTACAAAATAAAGGGTGAAACTAAATAAAATAACATATTGAAGTTGGAGAAAAGATATTTATTTACTGTAGTTTGCACTTTGGCATCACAGTTCCAGGGTCCCGAGTGTGATTAATGGATGATTTATTGCACAGTACTTCAATGTACAGCACAAAGCACAAGGTACCTCTCCAAAATCACCTCTCCTCTCTTCACCTCACTGCCTTCCTCCAGTTGCGTGTTGCTTGTCTTCCTCATAGCTCAGACTTGCCTGAACAAGGGAGTGCGGTCCCTTTTATTGTGGACTTGGTAGTACTTCCAGTGCCAGGGCTGCTGCCCATTGGAAGTACTTCCTGATCACATGGAAGTCCCATATAATAGGCAGTACCTCTCCCTGCAGTGCCATTTTGCGGCATCTGCGAACCCAGGCAGGGTTGAGCTGCCAGGCAACAACTGCCAAAATTCCCTGCTGGTTCCCGAATCAGTGCTGATAATAAAGACTGCTGCAATCTAGTGACCTGGGGGAATGAAATTCTTTTATAGCCAGTCTTTCCCCATCCTTCCCTTTCGTCCTGGCCAGGGAAGGTACTGAAAATATGTCCAGTTGGTACACCAGTGCATCTGCCTGGGGCTTCCCTCTTGGGTAAGGATTCTTCTCCACTGTTTGGGATGTTTGTCCATTCACTTGGGAAGTCCTGTTCGAGTATGGCACCTTTCTGTTTTTTGGCAGAGATGCTCTCCTCTTGGAGCCTCCTGTCTGGGCAAGGGACGATCTCCTTTCCTGGTCGGGATATCATATATATATATATACACACTGGGCATGTAAGGTAAATTGATAAGTCTAAACGGAGACAATGACTGAGGGCACATTGGTTCCTGGTTTAAAATCAGTGGATGCATAGATACATAGAAAATTATATTTACACTAAACTGAGATGTAAATTAAACAAAAAAATTAAAAGCAGATTGTTTTATAGTGCCTATCAGTCTATTACATGGTTGCAGGGTGCTGGAGCCTGTGGTGCCTTTTTGTTCAGTACTGTACAAGGAAAAGCTGAAGGCAATGTAATGCTAATATTTTAAAATAATACTGTTCTATAAAGTGGAGAAATATATTATTATTTATATATTTAAATAAAAAATAAATATATTTATTATTTATAATGTATTTATTATTATTTAATAAAATATTAAATATTGTGAATTTCTATTAAAAAGAAATGAATTTAAATATTTAATTAAATACATTAAAAAACTTTACCCTCCTTCAAATGGTACAGTGTTTTATCATATTCCTATAACATTTTGCCATATTTTGTACTTTTTTATATTGCTTGTGAATGTCAACTGGTTTCTTTACTTTGACACACTTCCCATCTCTTTGGATGTTCAAGTCACAGAATTTCTGTAGCATGATGGACAAATATGTCCTGTTCACTCCCAGCATGTGCTTGTATCACTTTTCCCATTGGATTCTGTGTTTGTTTTCAGCTTGTGTCGGCCCAGCAGGGACACCTCGCTCCCCTGCCGAGATGACAGCTTCACTTCTCTGTGAAGGGGCAACCTCCTGTCTCTTCTGCAGTCGCAAAGGCTACTGGAATAACCTGCCCCCACAAAGGAAATGGCTGTCTTTTCAAAGAGATCTCCAGTGTGGGCCTTTTTGTGGGTGGAATAGTTGGGGGAGGGCTTGTGGAAATTCTTAAAATGTAAAATTAACTTAGTGTTTTACAAATGGGTTTTTATTGAGTTGCTGACATTTTAATTTATTTGTAGAACCTGCTTATTTCAATAGGGGGCATGTGAGACTGTTGCCTGTCCTGGCAATTCAGTAATAAGGAGGAAACTACCTAGACCAGGGCACCAGTTTAGACATTTTACAGTTTATTTAGGTCTACTGCATTCAGGTTATTACCTAATAATGTCCAGAGAATTTATAAATAATAGTGTATGACACATATAGTGCTAGGACACAGACCAGAAACTAGTGTTAAACTGGGCCACTTTTCTTGGCCAGACACTTGTAAACACAGTCACTCACAGCAGGATGGTTTAGACAGATCACCTGACCTTGAGACAGTAGATGGAAACAAATCACTGCTGGTAATTCACATGTAATTTCCAAGGCAAAGCAAGTCTAACTAGAACTGAAGAAGGCGCTGTGAAAGGAAAACATGATATAGAATGTATTTATGTAAACAGTGCCTTATTCAATTTATCCATTGTCAAACCCACAGGGCTGTTTGAAGTCTATCCCTCCCAATCCAGGGGTAAGGCAGGAACCAAACAACCCAGAATGGGATTCAGGTCCATCACAGTGCACACATACACACATCAGACCTACAGTATGTAGAGTCACCAATTAATGCAAAATATCTTTGTGATTGGGTGGCATGGTGGCAAAGTGGTAGCGCTACTGCCTCACAGTAAGGAGACCTGGGTTCGCTTCCCGGGTCCTCCCTGCATGGAGTTTGCATGTTCTCCCCGTGTCTGCCTGGGTTTCCTCCCACAGTCCAAACACATGCCGGGTAGGTGCATTGGCGATCCTAAATTGTCCCTAGTGTGTGGGTGTGTGTGTCCTGTGGTGGGCTGGTGCCCTGCCCAGGATTTGTTCCTGCCTTGCGCCCTGGGATTGGCTCCAGCAGACCCCCTGTGACCCCCTGTGTTAGGATATAGTGGGTTGGACAATGACTGACTGATGATATTGGAGAACAAACATTTAGATATAAAGAAGAATATGCAAAAAAGAACAATTAATAAATTGGGATTTGAATTGGCACTATGAGATGGCAGTGCCAACCACTGACCCACTACACTGCTCTTGATGCAGTCTTATTGTGTGTAATATACAGTGATGTAAGGGACTCAAAATCAACTCATGCAGAAAAAAAGTAGAAATGCAGTATATATAATTACAGCAGATTTCTGTTTGTCTGGCAGCTGCAATTCAAAGAGGCATTTAGGTGAAAGCAGTTTTTTTACAACTATAGGATGTGTAGTTTATTCTTCGACATTTAGGTGCAGATGCTAGACCTATAGTTCATGGGCCAGCTTGAAAAAAATAAAGCTACATCTGTAGGAGAAAAGAGATTGAGACCATATACCAGTATCTTTCAGGGCGGAATATTATGCTTCTTCTTTCATTGTTAATTACAACTTTTTACACTCTTTGACAAAGAATGAGTTCTATGAGTTTTTCAGGTTGAAATGTTTAGGAATTTTTGTTTTTTACATTTGGACTCAACAAAACATAATCATACACATCAATCCAAATCTCACAATCTCCAGAGCTGGAGCTGAAGTATATCCAAGAGCAAATCCTTCGCTCTTACAGTGCCTTTCATGGACCCTCTTACTAAAGTGACTCACACATACAATACTACACAAGACTGATAAAAAAATTTAAAAATCTTGTACAGTACATACACGTTTCTCTTAATTAGGATATTGTAGACTGTCATAAAAGTACTTGTAAATGTATGGCTTAACCAGAATAAAAATGAACCTTTTTTTCTATAAATATTTGCATGGATGGCTGGGATGTATTTGTAGGGAGATTGAGTGGCACAGTGAATATTGTTGTCTTAGAGATCCATGGATGCGGGCTCTATCCCCATCCTAGTCTCCGTTCACGTGGCCTTTTGCTTTTTATTCTGCGTCCTTTCCACACCTCAAAGATGTGCATGTTTGATACATTGACAACTCTTTAATATGATTCTATAAAAATTCCCTGTGCCTCACTACCAACTTAAACATGGGTTAGTTCATTCCTTGTACCTGGTGCTGCCTGGAATAAGCTCCAGCTCTGTGGAACCTTGCAATGGAAAACACAGATTAAAAAAGACATTTCTTTGTAATGTGCATCAGAAAGCCCTTTAGGAAAATTATTGAAATAAGTATTACTAGTACTCAAAAATGATGACACAGTAGTCAGTGTTCTTTATGAATCCAGTGTCCTGTTTATAAATCCCACACCTATTAATTGTTCATGTGGAGTTTAGGTGTTGTCTTTGTGCCAGTGTGTGTTCCCTCCAGGTACTTTCTGATTAGGTTAATTGGGAAATCCAGATTGGCCCAGTGTGAAGTGTGCCTGAGTGCCCCAGCGATGGACTGTTGCATCATCCAGGGTTGATTACTCCCTTACAACTAATGCTCCTGGGGATGAGTATAGCCCACTTTGACAATGAAATTAGATTATTCTGATTTAAGAATATTATATACTTCTCAAATGGAAAACATTCAGAATTGGGCAATATATTAAAAAGCACTGAAATTAATAAAACAATTGAATTCCAATAAAGTCAACAGTTAAGAAACACTGTAAAGAGTGAAGGCAGAAATGTTCATCCATCAGTTTCCTTATTCCATTATATTGTTGCAAGGAAATTGAACCTATAGACACCAACCTAAGATAGGATGACATGTTCAAAGTAAGCCATACCACACATTGGGATAGTTTAGAGATCCTGTGATGGGCACCTCTTTGGCATATAAGAGAATGCAGGACAATGTGGAGAAGAGCTGCATGGTATGATATATGGCCAGCTTGTCATCCCGGCCAATACCCCCAGGCCGCCAGATGGAGCCCTTCCTGCAGTATGGAGGTGCCCCGAAGACCAGCAGGGAGTCATGGGACATGCAGTTTTTATACAAGACCCTGCTGGATACCACAGGGGCCGCAAGAGGGAGCTGCAGGGAGGACCGAAGACTTCTTCGTGCCCTATAAACCCGGAAGTGAGTCAGAGGAAGAGCAACGTGCTTCCGGGGTGAAAAGAAAGGACTTGTACCTGACCCAGAAGGGATTGAGAGTCACATGGACTGGGGATTGGAACACTTCCAGGTCAGGGAATATAAAAGGACTATGAGAGCTCCTAGACGGTGAGCTGAGCTGAGCTGGGTGGAAGGGTGGCAACGCGTCTGGGAGTCAGAGGATTGTTTATTGTAGTTATTGTGTTTATTATATGAGTATAGTGGAGGAGAGGGTGCTCGGTGTACTGTGGCAATTTAATAAAGTCAGCATTTGGACTTTTACCTGGTGTCTGGAGTCGTGGACAGGGGTTCAAGGGAGCGATAGCGCCCCCTATCTGCCACAATGGATAACAATGAATACATGAGACTTGAACCCAGGTCCATGTAGCTGTGTTGTAGCAGTGTTGAGAACTGTGCTGCATACGTGAGAATACTGTTGAATTAAACTAGAACATGTTGCAGTAAAGTGATTGGTGCTCAACTTTGTGTGAAACAGTATGGTGTAGTGACTTAGGGGCCGGGCTTGAAAGTACAAGGTTGCTGAGTTCAGTTCTGGCTTCTATCAAACATTTTGGCCCTAAGTAATTCACTTAACCTGGCTGTGTTCCAACTAGAAAAATATATGTTAAAAATCACACATTTTTGTCTATACTGTTAAAGTGTCTTAGGATGGCATTCTCCATAAAAGGCAGCAATATGAAACCAAACATAACAAATACATTTTAATGTAAAATTTTCTATGAAAAAAGGGGTTATTCTCATTCAGGTTTTATTTTGCTTAAGTAGTAGTAATAGTATTGTCAGGAGGGCAGAATACAGAAGAATTCCAATTTGCCTGTGGCAATCAATATAAAACATCTTACTATTTACTCTTTCAATAAGTATGTATTAGCAGGTTTTAGAAGTTATTTTAATAACATCAACAATTAGAGTATTGTCTAAAAAGACATATTGTCCACCTTAATAAAAGGATAAGTGTCTGTCTGTGTGTCTATCCAGTTGCTGTGTCTCTGTCATTCCAAAAGATGGCACAACACCAACATTAACACTGCTTTTATGAATCCCATACCAAATGGCAAATAATAATAATAATAATAATAATAATAATAATAACAACAACAACAACAACAATAATAATAATAATAATAATAATAATAATAATAATAATAATAATAATAATAATAATAATAATAATATGCAAGCATTGTGGTGTAGGCTTTGGACTTCAAACCCTGAGGTTGTAGGTTCAGATCCCACTACTGACACTGTCTGACCATGAGCAAGTCACTTGATCTGCCTGTGCTCCAATTGGAAAACCAAAAGAAATGTAAACAATTGTATCATTAATGTTGTACGTTGCTTTGGATGAAGGTGTCTGGCAAATACGTATAATTAATTACATTTATATGGCACTCAAATCGCTTAGACAGAGAGGGAACCACTTCAACCACCAGCAATATGTAGCTCCCACCTGGATGATGTGACAACAGCCATTATTACGCCGGCACACTCACTAGACATTAGCTATTACGTAGTGAATTGGTAAGAGAGAAATAGCCAATTAAATACAGGGGATGATTAGGGGGGCCAGAATGACTAGGCCATGGAGGGCAATTTAGCCTGGACATCAGGATAAACCCTGCTCTTTTAAAAAGATGTCCAGGGATCTTTAATGACCACAGAGAGTCAGGACCACAGTTTTATGTCTCATCTGAAGGATGGCACCATATTTACAGCACAGTGTCATCATCAAGGCACTGGGATCCACATACACACTACAGTGTGAGCACCCCCTGCTGGTCTCACCAACACCTCTTCTAGCAGCAACCTAAACTTTTCCTAGATGGTCTCCCATCAGTACTGGCTGGGCCTAAACATGCTTATCTTCCAGTGCATGTGGTATGGTTGCTTTCTAAGAGAGACATATGCATTGCATAGTGCAGTGCACACAATAATACCAAGGTCTAGTTTCTTTACTTAGATTTCAACATGTCTTAGAATCAGGGTACGCCAGGCTAACCTCAAATTGCAACTGCTATACCATCATAATCTACTTTAATTCACAATCTCAAATAGAAAGCAATTTTCCAAAATATAAAGCTGTGAAATTGAAAATGTCCAAAGAACTCTGGTATGTATAAATTTATATGGGTGAATTCTGTGTCAAAGCATTGTAACTGAGTATTGGGGTCTTGAACATGGCTGAAAAGCAGACAGGAAGACAATGCATTCCATAGAGTCAGAGTCACAGCACACATTAACATTAGTGTGTGGTTATGTAGTCTGGTACACATTGAGAAATTAGGGGTTGTATTCTGTATTGCTGATTTTTGCAATGGATTAGCTAATCATCTTATTAACATTTATTAATATTTATTGTCTAGGGAGCATGTGGGAGATGGGAAGATCCATCCATCCGTCCATCCATATACCCATTTCCTAACCAGAATAATCCATATCAGGGGAAAAGGGTGTAAAACTAGTTTGTTGAAGGGAAAACTGCACACCATGGGGGCCAATTTAGTCATCCATTACTATAACATTCAGATCCATGGAATGTGGAAGGAAACGTGATGTACGAGGAGAAAAACTGAGAAGACATGGAGAGAATGCATAAACATGTAGTGTCTCGGCTGGGTTTTAAACCCATAATTCTGATGCTATAATTTAAGCATTTACAAATACCATGGATCACTGTCCACTTATTAAAGTGAAAACTTTCATTATAAGTGCACTAAAACTTCACTTAGAAAGATCACCTGAATCTCACTGCATGATCCTGAGTAAGTTAAAACCTGCCAGTGATCTGATTGCAGAAGAACATATAAAACTATAACAGTGTTATTTGTAAGTGACTATGGAATAAAGTGATTATGTTCAGAATGCACAAATGCACAGATGGACACACTAGAGTGGACCCTAGGTGCTGTTAACCTGATGCCACAGAAAGAAAGACAAGGGTTGGAATGCCAAGAGCATCACATGACACTTTCTGTTCGAGTCCTTTGTAACTTTACTCCAGACAACAAGCAGCCTTGAGAGAAAGTAAAAGTGGAGACAACTTTGAGGAGAAAGGGAATTTGAGTGGTCACACCATATTCTGTGACCAAGCTCATTCCTTTCCGCACATGTACTTGTGCTATTTCTTATTCTTACTGATTTTGTTGCTTTTTTAATTCCTGTAAGCTCAATGTTTTCTTATTAGGGCAGTGAAATTGTGTTTCACTTTATTCACTGCCTTATGCTTGACTGGCACTCTGCTTATGTAGTGTATACTTTTTGTTAGTTCTTCCCAGAGGGCTACTGAAAATGCCGCACCTTGTCAGATTAGTCTAAACAATAAATTATATAGCTATCCATTATCCAACCCGCTATACCCTAACTACAGGAGCCAAATCCAGCGTGCAAGGCAGGAAACAAACCCCGGGCAGGGCGCCAGCCCACCCACCCAGCACAATTTATAATCACCAATGCACCTATCCTGCATGTCTTTGGACTGCGGGAAGAAACCAGAGTACCTCCACGCAGGGAGGACCCGGGAAGCGAACCCGGGTCTCCTAACTGCGAGGCAGCAGCACTACCCACTACACCACTGTGCCGCCCATTATATAGCTAATTAATGACTATTATTAGACCAGTCTAGGCTCTCCCCACGAAAAATCATCTAATATGTTAGCGAGTGTAATACAATTATAAAAATCCATTAGACAGTGCACCACATCGGTCAGACATCAGTCTGTAATGCTCAATCACAGTTTTAACATCCTACTGTATTTAGATTGCATGTCTAACCCTCTTCTGTGAGGTCATCTTCTCTGTAGTCCAGTTTCATCAAATGTATGCGTTTTTGGTTAATTTGTATGTCTAAAATGGTCTACGATTAGTGATACTGAGTCACCCCAATGTTAGACCATCATCCCATTTGGTGTTATGCCCTACCTTGTGCTCATTGCTCTAACTTTTTCTATAGCCCTGCTCTGGATATAATAGATTAAGAAAGTGAATGGGTAGATAAAGGTAAAATTTATAAAAGCTTTTATGTGCTCTCTTTGAAGATATAGACAGTGAAACGAGAGGGAACAAAGCTCTGTATTTGTCCACATTTTAAAGACACACAGATTAGATCGATTGGCATCTTTAAATTAGCCCTGCATGCGTATGTTTGTGTGAATTTCTTCAAGGGACTGGCTCCTCATCAATGGCTGACTTCTACCTTGAGACAGACGCTTCCAGGATAAGCTGCACCCCCATATGAACCTGTATTAGAATAGGTGGCTTCAGAAAATGGGTGGTGTAGTAGTTAACCAACAATGTAGTTTGAATCTTGGGCATGGTTACAGTCTGTGTGGAGTTTACCCATTCTCTTTAGGCCCACATGATTATTCCTCTGTGAATATTAAGTCAATTGGCCAGTATGAATTGTCCAGGTGGGAGTGCAGGTGTCTGAATGTGTGTGCTTTGTTTTGGGATGGTATTTCATCCAGAGTTACTTTTTGCTTATGGTCTGTGCTGTTGGGACAGGCTGAAACCCAACAACTCTGAACTGATAAAAGTGGGTACAGATGATGAAAGGATAGGAGGGGAAATGAATGAATGGAATTATTTAGAATGTAAGTAGATTAGGCAGGAAGCTGCTTTGGATGGCATGTCAATACATTCTCAGTTTATTGACTTGGCAGGTAGTTGTACTGTTTAGGAACAGGCAAATTCCTTCTAAACACAAGAGGAATATGCAAACTTCCTAAAGATATCTCTGCAATTCTTAAATTAATCTGGTGACCAATTATGTGCCCACCAACCACACCTTCATGCTTCCTGAAACCTTTCTAAAAAAATAATACCTTTCTATGGCAGCTTTGAGTGTTTTTTATTCATCTATTTTAAAACGACTTACGCTGCTGTAGATTGCAGTATTCAATACAATTCAGAAGTGCGTGAAAGTCTGAATAGAACAGAGCCACACTTCCAGAAGCAGTCACCAGAACCTTCAGGTGTTAATGCATGTAACAAAAACTGGATGGTCATTGTGCTTCTAGCTTTATGACCTCTGCCTAGAAACTACATGAAAAGTGTGTGAATTTACTTCAGGAAATGTGAGATGTGTTTGGCACCTGCAGTGTTTTATGTTGCGGTGTTAATGTACTTGGATGACTGCAGTCAGCTGGGTTCAGTCACCATGAAGATAGCTTCCTCCCACAGCACTGCTCTTACAGTATAAGTAACCTTTTAGCAACATTGTCATTCTCCATATGCACTTGCACAACATATGCGCATGCAACTATAAGTGGGCGTCCTTGATCTTCCTGCCATCCTCCTCGCTTTGAAGTCCTTCTGACAAGACCTGTTGACTCCTTTCTGGCAGGGGCGGCTGCCTGCTAGGGACGCCTGACCTGAGGTCACAGACACCCCCTTCAGCTCCATTCAGGTGGACCTGCCTCTGCGGACTTCTGGGCAGGTTCATCCTTGGGTCACTCACATGCCTACCTGGCAGGCCTGACTGACGATCCTCTTTCTTGTTCCCTCCCTCTCTCTCTCTCTATCCATGAATGAGAAAAATCAGCTTCCTTATTATTTGCAAGCTCTTGAATGTTTAAACACTTGAGGGAATAGACATAGGGATCTACCAGGTCATTTCAAACAACAAGGGTCACAGTGAGTGTCGGAGACAACGGGGGTGGGTTCTGGAGAGCATATGTGCTTGTTTTGGAGAGCACATTGTATAAGATGCCACAATTTAACTAAGTAAGCATATTTAACTTTTATCACAATCAAGGGTGATCATTGATGCCCTTCAGTTTTCTAAAAATTTCTACATGTGTTAACAGAGCAGAACAACCTTAAGCATTAAACATGCAGTCACACTCAATAAAGGTTCCTCAGGAGATTTTAAATACTGCTTTATCAGTTTCAGTGGCATTTAAACTCCTTCTTCTTCCACCATCATGTCACATTTCCTTACAAATGTCACCTGCACTATGAACGTAATAATTACAGCCTAATAACAGCCAAGAAGTTGCCACTTGTGCCTATTATTTGTCACTTTCTTGTTCCATTTACAGACACTACTCTGTCTAAATATTAATGCATTTAGATATTAACCAGTGGCATAATTCGAGTAGGTCTGACCTCATCTTACTACCACCTACAAGCTTGTTAATTTAAAGTGGCAGCTCTCTGCTATCTAAGCCAGAAAGTTTTGTGATTTTGGGGAGGTTGTTGTTTGTTCTTACTATATATTATTTATTGAGCTTCTTTAAAATTTTTATTTCCCCTTGGAGACAAATAAAGTATAATTTATCGTATAAATGATAGTATAAATCTAAAAATATAGCATAACAAAATAATCTATGTTGCAGGAGTTGGAGAGTTAGACTCTAGTATAGCGTCTGCTAACAAAGTGCATAATCTACTTGAGCGGCAACGTGTTGACAGATTTGCAACTGAGAATTTCATTGTACTTTGTTCATGTAACAATATTACTACAACTACTACAACTAAAACATGAGCTTCAATTAAAAAGAAGAAGGTCTGTCAGCAGACTCTGCACTTATCATGTGTCTACACACTCACAATCATAACCCATCCTTCCATCCAAGCATTTTAACTCACTTTTTTCATCACAGTGTTGTGACATCCTAGATTATTTTATTTTAAATAAATGAATATATTTCAATAGGCATTCCAGATAGGTCTGGCCCCCAAGATTAAGCGATTTTGACACTGCAGATTTTTGCAGTTTAAAGTATAGCCTTGACATTTTTGTTGAAGTATCTCTTCTTGTCACTTCCCTAAATTATTTTTGGTATGCAAAGCTGTAGTACTAAGGTGTTGTTACATCTTGCTTGAAGAAGGGGCCTGAGTTGCCTCGAAAGCTTTCATATTGTAATCTTTTTAGTTAGCCAATAAAATTTTGCTTGACTTCTCACTATATGCAAAGCTAAAAAATCAAAGCAGAAGATACGATTTAATTGACAAAAGTTTTGATTAACCTTCATTTTGTAAATACCATTGAAAACAGCTGCTGCCTGTCCAGCTGGACCATGTGCAGGTCACGAATAGCTAGTGGCAGGCCCTGAGAGGAAAATCGTGAAATTCTCACCTCGTTATCAGCAGGGACCGTCAATTACAGAGCAGGGGGAGAACAGAGGAGGAATGAGCCTGTCTGCAAACAGGACTCTTTAACAATGGCACTATTATCAGTCAAAGTGAACTGTATGTTAGAAATGTGATCAGTAAATACTGCAATGTCCAGGGAAAGCAAGGCAAGTCAATAGCATGGGTTTCTGTTGTCAAAACCAGTGTTAGCAAAGCATGCTACCATTAGACAGCATGAGAAACAGTGCAATGCTGCAAAGACTACAGGAGTGATAATTTCTTTCTTTCTTTCTTTCTTTCTTTCTTTCTTTCTTTCTTTCTTTCTTTCTTTCTTTTAATATAAGTTTCAATTAAATTTTCTTATTAGGTATACTTCCACATATGAGCCCAGCAAGAGGATTTACAATAATTTCAAATATAATATGAGAAATACAATGCAATGCAACATAAAACATAATGTTGAAGCAGAAAGCATCATGCAGTATACAACATATACATAGTCCAATAAGTCCAGACTTTAATTTTCACAGATCAGATGCATTGTGAATTAGATCAGTCCATAGAGATTTGACACCTCTTTCTCTCTTTCTTGCACATTATAATGAGAAGTCAAGCAAAATGACACCTTTTATTGGCGAAATGAACAGTCTACAATATGACAGCTTTCGAGGCAGCTAAGGCCCCTTCTTCAGGCAAGATGTATAATCTGATTATATCTTGCATGAAGAAGGGGCTTTAGCTGCCGCATAAGCTTGCATATCGTATTCTGTTTATTTCGCCAATAAAAGCTGTCATTTTGCTTGACTTCTCATTGCATCCATAATGGCTAACACGGTACTTCACTCTACTATTGCACAGTATATCAAACGGTACTAATATATCACTTGACACATGTTAAATATGCTTCATCATGTTATATTAACATGTTCATTTACAAACTATAGACCCTAATATAACTAATACACAACTAAATTGATCAATTCAGTTTTGACATTATAAAGCACCTGATTTGTGCCTGAAGACCATTCGTTTCTACTGTATCTTGAAGCTCTGGTCTCCATGTATTGTCCACCTCTTGGTTCTTCTGTCCAGCAGGTTTTAATGCCTTTCTCTGCTATAAGAACATTCTAGAAATTGTTTCCTTCTGTGCTGTGCTTCAAATTAATTTATAAAATGCTTTGCAATACTGTATATTTGGAAAACTGCAGCACAGTGGTTCAGATATTTATTGCTTCTCCTCACCACAGGATTCAAAATGCTGATTTGCCATTTTATGTGGATCTTCACGTAGTACCTGTGTCTATGTGTGCTTTACCTGCATATTTCAGTTTTCCTACCATTTCCCAAAGGTATACAATTTAGTTCTAGTAATCAGTCAATTTTGTGATTAGAAAGTTAGACTAAGAAATAAGAGGTGGCCTTAAAATATGCAGCAGATGAGGGTGATTGTCAAACTATCGAATTGATTGCACTTTTTCATAGTAACTTCTTTTTTCAAGTCTAAAATGGCATTAGATTCTGTAACCTATTTTCAAAATCCTTATGAATGTAGTACCAAGATTGGGTATAGCTTACTTTTAATTTTGAATAGTAATAATGAATATCACAATACACATTTTTTCTGTATGTTTAACAAACATATGTTTAAAGTACAAGCCTTGGATATTAAGTTTGTACCGCCTTGAATTAACTATCTGTCTAAATCAGTCCTGTTACCATTTT
Source organism: Polypterus bichir lapradei (assembly GCA_026402145.1). Lineage (NCBI taxonomy): Eukaryota > Metazoa > Chordata > Cladistia > Polypteriformes > Polypteridae > Polypterus > Polypterus bichir. The sequence goes on along the minus strand of JANRMT010062790.1, from coordinate 35,146,208 downwards.
TAGAATGAACTTAAAATGAAAATTAATCACATGAAATCTAGTCATAATTACTTTTCATTTTTTAAAGTTCAATAGTGCTAGCCATATTGGAGTTTTTCTCAGTGTTTTATTTTACAAAATTTAAGGAACTGGGAGGATAACTGATAACATGTGGAAATAGGGGTAGAGGTATAGTATTTTATTAAGTTACATTAAGTTGATTTTAATAAGTAACATTCTTGTTTACTGTGACACTGGAGAGTGCTGACATGTTGAATGCTGGTTGGAATTGCACTGTTCTTGGTACAAATAACAATAGTACTACTACTACTACTACTGCTGTTATTACTAAATTGGCTTGACATACAGTAAGTCAGTGTTCCCAGTGGTAGACTAGATCTTCATTCAGTATTAGTACCCAATAGGCATTTGATAAACTCCTGTCCTTCATAACCCTGAACTTTATTTAGCTGATTTGAGAATGATATGTTAGTTCTTCAGAGACAAACATTCAAGATCAGGCAATAAATTACCCTAAACAGATACTAATAAGCTGTTGATAATTTCAAATTACCCTTATTAGTAACTCTAAATCAGCCTGATATAAGTGATTGTAGTCTGTGATGGTCTGCCCCATACAGGGTTGTTTTCTTGCCTTATATTTCATGTAGCCAGAATTGGCTCAAGCCACCACAACCATATAATTGGATTAAGTTGTTTCAATAAGTGGTGAATATGCCAGATATAACATTACTAAAGAGCTAGTGGCTGTAAAACACAAACATTTCCAGAAACTATGTAGTATATCATGTAAAATTAAAATTAACTAAGTATGTTCTTCGAAATAGTAATATTACCTCTCCAATAAATACCACCTTGGTGCTTTTTTAGTGCTTGTGTGTCTGTATGCTGACATTCGCCTAGCTACCTAAAGAGTCTTCAGAGCCAGACAGATCTTAGTTGAGAGGACAGATGGACTGTATTCAATACATGCAAAAAACATAACACCCATTCATGATAAGTCATTGGGCGGCACGGTGTTGCAGTAGGTAGCACTGCTGCCTCGCAGTTAGGGGACCCGGGTTTGCTTCCCGGGTCCCCCATGCGTGGAGTTTGCATGTTCTTCCCATGTCTGCTTGGGTTTCCTCCGAGTGCTCCGGTTTCCTCCCACAGTTCAAAGACATGCAGGTTAGGTGCATTGGCAATTCTAAATTGTCCCTAGTGTGTGTGGGTGTGTGTGTGTGTGCGCCCTGCGGTGGGCTCGCGCCCTGGCCAGGGTTTTTGTCCTGCCTTGCGCCCCGTGTTGGCTGGGATTGGCTCCAGCAGAGCCCTGTGACCCTGTAGTTAGGATTGAGCAGGTTGAATAATGGCTGAATGGATGATAAGTCATTACCTGAGTCAACAAGGACTGCAGTAGGTGATTCCCTATGCATCTGGCAAAAATGAGCTATCAGGAATGGAGACTGTAGGGATGCCAGAATGAACAATTGAAAAACAGAAAGAAGAATACAATTACTAAAAAACAAAGATGTTATTCCTTGCTGTTAATAATGAAATCCATGAATGTAGCTACTAGAGAAAAATGTATAAAATCTGGTGAGAAAAGTCACTGAGATTCAGATATAGCTGAACAATGCCTGGCAGTTCAGTGTAGTTTATTATTAGGAATGCAATTTTTGAAGAACTACAGCTGAAAGAAGTTCAGAGAAATATCCAGTGTGAAGAACTGAAAGAGGAAATGTCACAGACTGGTCAGTTTGGAAAAAGTGAAGGGGTGACACAGGAGGCCATTGTCACATTAAAATTTCACACCAACTTCTGGAAGCTCCTCAGCTGATATTAACCCAAGATCACCAGATGACTGCAAACCAGAAATAATTAAGGCAAAAGATCACAGAGTATAAAGGGACTGAATGAGCTACAAAAACTACCACCACTGAAGCTTGTTGCCAAGAAAGATGGAGTGCAAGCCTTGTAAAATATCAACAAAATGAGTCAGTCTAGACAATCTTTTCTGAAATGTCCAACAAGCTTATGTGTAATGCAGCAGCAGAGAACACAAAAAATCTTCAGGTTGAGATGAAAGGCATGCTAAGAAACAGTGCATCATAAAAACGAAAGTTAAATATAAAATCTAAATGAATTCAGCAAGTTTAGATCAGATGCAGGTAAGCTGTAACATATGAAATGGATAAAGCAGAAAAATTAGGTACCTTCTAGAAACCAGGTATATCAAAGAAACTCTGGAGGTCATGAAGCAGAAAATAAGGGTAACATGCAATAACATTGCCTGACACAAAGCTTAAATTTTAGAGTACTGGCTCAATTTTCCGTTCCAGTTGAACTGCAGATGTTTTTATCATAACATCATAGGAGACACCACAGGCGACTCTAAGAAGCTGGATAATGAAGGAAACTGTCCATTTCTGGAGAGATCTGTGGGACAAACCAAAGGAACGCAACAAGTACTGTAGACTGGGTGAAGGAGAGGAAGGCTGATCTGGTTGGAAAACATATGCAGAACTAATGATACCACCATTATTAGTTAAGAGTAAAGAAGCTCAAGAACTGGATGGTTCCAGATAGTGATGAAGTGCATAACCTTTTGCTCAGACATCTGACCAGTTTATAAGTGAGAATTACTAAACAGTTGAACATCAGGCAGAGAGGAGGACTAATTGACAAGAAGATGACACCCTACAGGACTTACTGTATATTCTGAGGAAACTCCAGGGGAAAGGTATGATATCAAGTAACTACTATTGTAAAATGTGTCTGTCAACAGTGTTTGAATAAAAGATAGCAGCAATGTCTGATGCAATCCAAAACCGCTTATAGTGAGAGTACGTACTTCTATTGGAGCAAAACGGTATTCAGCAAAACACCAAAGGCCCAAATGATAAGCTTCTATTTGATAAAATTAATCTGGACAATTGCAATGACTGCAGCAGCGACTTACTTTTTGCTTCAATAGGATACAAGAAGGCCTTTAACTTTTTGTCACACAAATGGATTCTGAAATGGTTGGAAATAATTGAAGTGACCAATAATATCAGAAGCTTTGCTAAAAAATCAGTTGATTACTGTAAGATGGAGCGGCGAGTCGGTAAAAAGGTGCAACTCATTGTCGCATTTACTAGTCATAATTTCCATGATTAAATTTTTAGTTTCCCTATGAAGGCAGGCCAAATTACCAGACTTGTAAAACATCCATGAAACTTTCCCACTTCCTGTAAGGGGACAAAATTAAACTGTGTGGTAAGTTACCATCTGAAATTGAGTCACTGCTAAGAACTGCTGGGCTTTGTAGCAATCATATTACTATGGTATTTCGATTGGATAAAGGTCCCACGTTAGCAAAGAATGCAGTCAAAGTAGTCAACCCAGAAGGAATAGAGATTCTCAATGTAAAAACATCCAAGAATTAGATGAAGAAAATAACCTACAAATGCCTAGGAATAGTACAGACAGATAGCACCAAGCATGCAGAATTTAAGAACAACACTAGAAAACATTAGAAGAGTTATGAAGATATCAAAATACACACTTACTGGTGGTAATATATTATAGGCCATCAGAATCTGGGCCATTCCTCTCATCACATACATATCTGGAATTGTAGACTAGATGCCGGCAGTTCTCGAAGCTTTAGACTGAAACACTAGGATGATCATGATGAAATTTGTTCTGCATCACATAATGATGTTGGCAGGCTGCATTCTCTTTAAATCACAGTCTGCTTTTGAGTGCATCAAGTCCAAAAGATGGTGGAGGAAGAGAAAAAAGATCTTGTTGGTTACATCAAGGACAGCCATGAAGAAAAAAAATCAGAACGGAATGCCAACAGGTTTTTATAGAACGGAGATGATTGACAACTCAGAAGGGAGATTTCACAATAAACAACTCTGTAGGTTGTACAGTACATGAAGAATATAGTAAAAGAAAGAATGAATAAAATCAAGACAAGACAGTGCTTTAAGAAAGGCACCCTAAAGAAAGAAACAGAAAGACTTATGATGGCTACACATGAGCAAATACTTTGCATAAATCTAATGAAATCCAAAATTGATTGAACAGCAACAGCAAATACTATCTAAGCAAGTCTTTCTTTGAGATGTCATGCTTAGTCAGCTAATGTAAGAAGATAGCACCGACTGACATGACTACAAAGAAAGACACAATAAATTAGCAGCAACAATGTGCTGAAACAACTGCAGAAAGTATCATTTACCTGCAACTAAGAACTGAACGTCTTAAATCTTTTGAAAGGATCTGATATTTGGAGTCTGCGGTGAGCTGGTGCCCTGCCTGGGGTTTGTTTCCTGCCTTGCACCCTGTGTTGGCTGGGATTGGCTCAAGCAGACCCCTGTGACTCCATAGTTGGGATATAGCGGGTTGGATAATGGATGGATGGATGATATTTGGGGTATCCAACCCAGTCTGTAACACTTGGTTTACTTTGTGTACCAATATTAAGAAAAATCATTTTTCAGTTTTAATAGCCACACTTTCCTTAATGAAGGTTTGTTAACGATAAAAGATTATGGGGTGTTGGAAGCTCTAGAGTCTGAACCATGTTAGTGTTGACACTTTGTAAAACTTCAGTGTATATTGCATTTTTGCAGGTAAACACAGAGATTATTACACATTGTGTATTTGTATCCTAAAAGTAAGACCTTAATGCATTCGTGGAGTTAATAGGGTGGTCAGAGGGTCTTGGCCCTACCCAATGGATCCATTATGTCACTTAAAATAATTCTCATATAGAGAGATTTTTTCCTCAAAAACAATTTTCCTACTGTAAGCTAATGTAATGTATCCATCCATCCATTATCCAACCCGCTATATCCTAACCAGAGGGTTACAGGGGTCTGCTGGAGCCAATCCCTACCAACACAGGAAACAAACCCCAGGCAGGGCGCCAGCCCACCACAGGGCTCACATACATTAGGGACAATTTAGAATCGCCAATGCACCTCACCTGCATGTCTTTGGGCTGTGGGAGGAAACCGGAGTGCCTGGAGGAAACCCACGTAGACACAGGGAGAACATGCAAACTCCACACAGGGAGGACCCTGGAAATGAACACAGGTCTCCTAACTGTGAGGCAGCAGCGCTACCCACTGTGCCACCATGCCACCCTAATGTAAATATCCATCCATTATCCAACCCGCTGAATCCGAACACAGGGTCACTGGGGTCTGCTGGAGCCAATCCCAGCCAACACAGGGCACAAGGCAGGAACCAATCCCGGGCAGGGTGCCAACCCACCGCAGGACACACACACAAACACACCCACACACCAAGCACACACTAGGGCCAATTTAGAATCGACAATCCACCTAACCTGCATGTCTTTGGACTGTGGGAGGAAACAGGAGCGCCCGGAGGAAACCCACGCAGACACGGGGAGAACATGCAAACTCCACTCAGGGAGGACCTGGGAAACAAACCCGGGTCTCCTTACTGCAAGGCAGCAGTGCTACCACTGCGCCACCGTGCCGCCCTAATGAAAATATGTTATTAATCAATGAATGAGATAGATATATCTTTTCTGCCCTAACCAATTCTCTCATGCACATTGCCAATCCTAAAAAAAGAGAAACATTCTGTGTTATTTCAATTACGCATTAGTTTACAGTTACAATTTAAACTTGAGAGATGTTACTTGAACTATACCTGTCTTATGTGTAGTATTTTCCTCTTTTATGCATCTGATAGCTGGTCCTGTCAACAACCCAATCCTCAATAGTCAGCACATGTAATTGAAATGGCTGCACATGTGCCCGTGGCTTATATGCCTGTACAAGCAGCAGGATGGTGGTCCACGGAAATCTCTGTCACACATCATACACATACAGTACATCCCTGTTATATCTGATGAAGCAAATAAAAAACTGAAAATGCTTAAACTTTAAGGTCAGTTAACTAAGTCCCCAAACACATTGGGATGTTATACCATTCATTTTCTAATTGTTAAAAAAAATAAAGTGATTATTTTGCCACAACTGCAATACCTAGACAAACATAAAAAGCAATGTTTTCAGTCATTTAAATATCATTAACGATATCTGTGTACTTTTTCTGAATTTCAAAGCTTTATATGTGTTAATCTGAGATTAATTTAATATTGTAACTATAAAGTATAAAAGTGTAAAAAATTACAACAACAAAAACAACCTTACAGGACTTTCTCTAGTGATGGTTATCTTATCTCTACATTTTATTAGTTCATTGTTCTCTTCTTTCAGGGTTAATTCATCCCAGGTGTATTCATTTTGCTAACATTTGAACAAAAAAGGTTGTTAAGATGAAAGAAAAAAATCACTTTGCTGTCCCAATATAAGCTAGAGTATTGTTCAGTTTCTTTGTTACACTTTACCTGATGAAGGGGCCTTAGCTGTCTCGAAAGCTTGCATTTGTAATCTATTTAGTTAGCCAATAAAAGGTGTAATTTCACCCTGCTTTCTCCTGTATCAATCTATGGCTAACATGGTACAACACTCTACTGCCAAACAATTTATGATATTTGACTTGGGATGTCATATAAATATGCAACGGTATATTGTGTGACGCGAAAGAGAGAAATTTTTTTTTTTTTTATAAATTGTCTGGTCCCCCCAGACTAAATGTCAAACTCCGGTAATGCCTTGCTGTAAAGATACTCTGTTATTAAATAGTACAGGTCTTTTGGATAAAGTGTTAGGGAGACATTGTGTGTATAAGAGTATTTTTTTTTTATATTCAGCTTATCTCCTTTTCATAAACTATTTACTCAGACCATCATCTGCAAAATCTTCAACCAATGAAATGAGTGAGTGTGCAGACGGTGCAGCATTTCATTACTGGCGGGGTCATTGCACGTGGTGCTGTGGGGACTGGCTCAAGACCACACGCTGCTGAACTGAATTAGGGCTACCCGTTAATCCAAGTCAGAATTGGCTAAAAGTACCATATAGCATTTTGAGGAACATTATTTTGACTGAACAAGTAGCCTTTGGATTTCCTTATGAGCTAACTAACCATTAAGTGAAATTTGGACATAAAAATAAGATTAAGCAGTTTGCCTTATTGAAATGACTTCAGATAGTCACTTGTCTCTTTTTTACATGAATGCAAAGCTCTAATACCATAAGAAACAAATCATAACATAAAACTTTATTTATTAAAACTAAATTTCACTCATCCAAAACACCCAACAACTTAAACATGGTGTTGTCTAGAACAGTGTCTAGGTCTTGAAAGGCTTTGTGTGTTTCCGGTGTTACTTCTTTGCTTAGCAAAGTATTCCATGCATTTATGGCTCTCTTTGTGTAGAGGGCTCCTGCTGTTTGTCCTAAATCTAACTTTTTTCAAAGTGTCCTTTCGTGACTTTTTCTTGCACTTGCACCGTTCACTTTAAAGTACTGCTTTGGGTTTACTTTATTAAGTTGCCCAAAGAATTTCAAAAGTTTCTATCAATTTACCTTTCTCTATTTCTCTATTATGAACTCAGAGGATTTATTTGTGTTAATGTGTCTCATAACTCAACTCCTGGAATGAGCCCAGCTGTTCACCTTTAACCCTTTAATACACTGACATCTCAAGGGGTTGCTGTGCTGTTAGCTCAAGGGTCCAGACGACAGTATGTCACCCATGTATTCAAAATTACTGTGTGAGTGGAGTGTTTCCTTCACCAGGTTTATTGTGACTAGCAACAGGATATTGCAGACCTTTAATATTAACTGTAAATTCTTTGCTTACTAATCTGCATGGATTTGCCGTATAAGGACTTATTTACCATTCACATTTCTCAATTTATTCTTCTGTTTTTATGTCCATTAGTATATATGCTATGCATAGTTATACACTTATATGTATATGTATATACATATACCTGCATACATGCTTTTCATTCTTCCAACCATTTATTTTCCGAATTCTTTTTTCCATTAATATTTAACTTGCATGTTATTCTTCAATCACTCTACCCTTTTGGTTTAAATAAAAAAACTGAAGAACCCCTTAATATATTGATATGTAGGATTAACCCTTGCAGCATTTTCCTTTCCTTTTCATATCTCTGACCATGTTGCCTCCTGTCTGCATTAGACCAGATGGCCTCCAGTTGAGATACTCGACCTTTAAGGGCAAAGGTCTCACACAAAAAACAGTGGCTCTCCTGCTACCGTGAATCTGCAGCCTGAATGCAAGCCTTTGAAGATGCTGATCATCAATGAGGGGGCAATGAATGACTATAGGAGACAAATAGGCTCTTAAGACACAAGCAAAAACAATGTTTGTGTCTTCTTCCACTTCAAAGACTCCAACCTGTTTGATATTCATCTTTTCTCACTGATCAGTGTTGTTAACAGGTAATGGGAGGGGCACATTGTGAAAACAAGAAGAGGTTTCCCTCAGGTTTTCGGCCTCAGGAACCTTTCCAGAGGCAATCAATCTGTTTGTTTTAGGGCCTGCACTACCTTACAAGTTTTTTTAAATGCAGCATGATCTGTGCCAATGCATCTTTCAGCCTGACCTTGCTTGCATGCTCTGTGATATAGAGAGAGTTTTGAAATATTTATAAATTTTAATATAATTGGAAAGTCTGCACTTATGAGTTTAGAAAGCTCTGAAAGATTTTTACTGCTCTTGGGAAAGGGCTTAAAAGATTTTCGGACATCCATTAACTGAAACTACTTAACAGAATTTTTGAGTCAGGTCTAATTTAATCATAAATATATAAGTGAGGAAGTGTGCCCCATAAGTGTTGGTTCTAGACTTAAACTACATGTAGCCAGGGTAGAGTTATCAAATGTATATGCATACTCAATAATCATTTCTCTATCAGAATATGGTGTGTCTTAAATCACTTATTCCAATTCAGGGATGCAGAGAACAGGAGCCAATCATGTGAGCAATTGAGAACAGAGCAGCAACCGACCTTGACTGGAGTGCCAGTCTGTTTCAAGGCACTGTCAAACACATACGTCCTCACTCATACAATTTAGAGTTGCCAACTAACCTAATCCACAAAAACATAACTAAACATAAACACACACACACATACATGGTTATCAAGTCCAGACCCATGGGAATAGGTTCCTGTCCTGGCAGCATTTGGGCATAAGTTGGGAATCAGTCTTGGACATGACATTGGTCTAGGCCCATTGCAGGGCCTATTCATAAACTCACTCAGTTCAGAGTCAGCAATTACAGTAACACAATTGTGAATATTTTTATATACATAAATTACTGTGTATATATATATATATATATATATCTATTCATTATCCAACCCACTATATTCTAACTACAGGGTTCACAGGGGTCTACTGGAGGCAAACCCAGCCAACACAGGGCACAAGGAAGGAAGTAAACCCTGGG
>JANRMT010062790.1:35124580-35136463 GCA_026402145.1 Polypterus bichir lapradei | reverse complement strand
GTGCTTTTTTGTATGGGACACAGAAAAAAGAACATCTATAATATTTAAATTAACAAATATAGGTCATTTATTGTGTATATTCAGATGATGATAAAAGTAACATAACATTCACATGCCTACCAGACAAGGCACCTGGGCTTATTCATACACATCTCCACACAAGGTCAATTTGGAATCACCAGTCATCCTAACCAGCACATGTTAAGAGATGTAGAAGGTCCTGAAACAAAACCCACAAAAAAGTGTGGAAAAAGTGTCAACTCCACATGAACTATAACCTTATGTAAGATTAAAGAATAGGACATTGGGTATATGAGGTGGCAAAATTGCCCATTTATTTAAGAATTGAAATAAGGAGCTTATTTTGAGTCTGGGGTAAGACTAGAGCTCAGTTACAGCAGCTACTTAACATCTTCTTCCCATGCCTGTGTGGGTTTTCTTTGGGTACTCCAATAATAATAATAATAGTAATTAATTACAATCGCCATTCAAAGAACTTTAAACAGACAGAGGGAAACCACCAACACCACCCCCAATGTGTAGCACCCACCTGAATGATGCAACGGAAGCCATTATTGCACCAGTTCACTCACCACACATTAGTTGTTAGGTGGTGAAGTGGTGAGAGAGCTAGTTAGCCAGTTACAGACAGGGCGATGATTAGCGGTGCAGAATAGACGGGGCCATGATGGGCAGTTTAACCAGTACATTGAGAGAAAACCATACACTTTTCAATAGATGCTCAGGGATCTTTAATGACCACCAAGAGTCAGAAACTCCGACATCCCAAAAACAAGGATGCTAAGTTATTTGGTGACTCTAAGGAAGTTTGGGTTGTTTAGACATCTAGTAAGGCTATCTCCTTGGTGTTCCTTTGGCAAGTATACTGGGTAGAGCCCCTCAAGGAGGAAACCAATGGGCAAGCCTGAGACATGCTAGGAAGGTGATGTCTACTCAGCTTGCCAGGAATGGCTGGAAGTTACCCAGGAGACTTTTGTGGATGGTAAAGATGACTGGTCTACCCTGCAGAGCCTGTTATAGCTGTTACTCTTATCAGGAAAGCCACACAGAAAATGAGATGAGATCAAGTCCTTCTGACTTTAGGATATTGATTTATAAATTATTTTGCATAATGTTCAGTTTCACCTTTTTTATTGGAGACTTGTCATTTCAAGTGAAAGAATGGTGGAATTATTGATGTTGTCTGACCTAATTTTTGTAAAATATATCGATACTCAGCATATTACCCAGCTTCGCTGGAGAAATTTTGTAAGACAATGGGCCTCACTTATAGTGCTGTTAATTAATTGAGTGCATGTGAAGTACTGTGTAACTAAGTGTTTTTCTATGTACAAAATCTGTTGGGTTTCTTTTAGCAAGGGCTAATTTTATTGGTGTGGCGTAGAGGTTCAGGCTTTGGACCCTGAGGTGATGGGTTCAGATCCTACTATTAGCACTGTGTGACTTGAGTAATTCATTGCATGGTCATTGCGGCACAATTTTACAGGAAAAGAGTATTCTTTTACTGCAAATGGAAAAAGTTAATCAGTTTGAAAGATATTTGACTATAAATTGTTAAGAGTGTTAGTTTGTTTACATTGCTCACTCAAGTACAGTATTTCTTTATTTGTTTTTGCCAGTTGTACATAGTGCCCCTGTACAGTCCAGAGATGTGAATGTATTTGCAAAATAGTGCCTGAAGTGGATAAACAGTACTGAAGTCCAGGCACTCTATGTGTTACACTGATGTATTAACATGAAGAGTGAGGAGTGTGGAGCACTACTTCGAGCATTGCAATACAATTTTTGTGGTTTAACCATTACAAATTCAAATGCCACTATTCAAGACTGACACTGGGGTATTTTATATGATTTAAGAGTTGGGGGGGGGGGGGCCCCCTTGAAATTTGTAGCATTGAGATTGAAGAGTGTAGGTTGGGTGGAAGTCAACAGCAAAAAACAGCGCTTGCTGGCCATTAAGCTTTGTGTCTTCCTTGAGATTTGCCAAACTTTCTCTTTCCATTTCCAACGTGATTACGTCTTTTTGGGCCTATCCACCCTGTTGGTTAGTTGGTTAGTGGTCTTGTTTGCATGGCCTGTCAATCGTGTTTGATGTGTCCTTCATTTGCATACAGCATGCCCTCAGCACAGTTTCGAGGATATAAGTTAGCATGATATTAACACATATTGACAAATAAAAATGTATCAACAAATAAAAAACACATGTTGGCTAATTCTGCGGTGGGCTGGCACCCTGTCCAGGGCTTGTTTCCTGCCTTTCGCCCTGTGTTGGCTGTGATTGGCTTCAGCAGACCCCTATGACCCTGTAGTTAGGATATAGCAGGTTGGATAACGGATGGATGTTGGCTAATTTTGTATTTTCTAAAAAGTAACTAAATTTTAATCAAATCTGTCATTGCATTTGTGAGATTTTGCGATATTTAGTTTTTCTGTTGAGGGAAAGCTACCCTAAAATATTGACATATTGAAATGACCTTTCTTAGCAAATACCTACTGCCCTTGATGTACCATCCTGCTAAATTTCATCTTTTTAACTAAACAGGAAATAGTGTTTTGTTGATGAGTGAGTGAGTGAGTGAATGAGCAAGTGTGTCAATGAGTCACTCAACTTTGCATTATATATGCATATATACTAGAGATTCTGTGTGTTGTTTTGCTTTAAAAATTACATAATGTGTTAAAAAACATGGAAATGATTTATATATGATTAAAGTATAGTTTTGCCATTTTAGATAGATGAAAAAGATCAGGTCAAATAACTCTTTAACATGGAAAAAACTTTCAATAGGACAGTGTCAGATTCCTGCTTCATTCCAGGTCATGGGCTGGGAGGAGCTGCCCTTTGCTCTCCTATCCATCCCTATTGTTTTCTGGACAGCATGAATAGTCAGAGTCTATTGTCACACACAATGGCCATACCATCTTTTCTGATGTCTCAAATACACTCAACCCTTTTATGCTTTGTCTTCCAGACTACGTGTTCTTCCTCTCTGGGTGGGTCAAAGTAAGGTCATGTCTCTGGAAACTAGTCAGTTATTGGGAACAGTCTAATTGTCTGACTTGCAATAGGTTATCGGCTTAATATTTGCCTAATTATTATGCTATAACTGAATACCTTTTTTGCAACATGTATGATCTTGGCCTTTTATTTCTCAAAAGTTTTTCTTTTACCATATAAGTAACTGTACAACATCATTCAAAGTAATAACTTTAATTTCCTAACTGTATATAATATACACAAAGCCTAATTCTTGTAATTTGGGATCTTTATTAAGACCATAAAACATAATTTCTGAAAAAGTTCAGAAATACATTGAAGAACTACAGGCTACAAAATGATATCAAAGTATAAAATTCAGGTGAATGTCCCAGCAATGACTTTTGCATTTTTCAGAATTAGTCCCACCCTGCAAGCTGAAGGTTCTAGGTTAGGCTCCAGTCGCCAAGACCTAATGTAGACAAATGAAGTAAAAAAATGGATGAACTAAAGAAGTGCTACTGTAACTAACTGTACAATTTAAATTGTTCTGTAGTGTGTGCAGAAGGGTGCCTAGCAGAGACTATAATCACAATGACACTTCTATAGTGCGGGACTGGATATTATAAGATGCCCAAGCAACAAGTATATTCAAGCAATATTGTCATTGCCAGTGATAGCAGACCACCTTCAACTGAGAGCAGTGTGCTCCAATATTGTGCATTAAGCCTGGGAACAAGTGACCCCTCGAGCACCAGTTTAAGCCCATGGCGCTGGGGAATGACAGGAAGTCCCCCATGTCATGTAACATATTTTTGGTAGCTCTCCATTATTATAGACAAGTGTTCAGGGATGTCTGGCCCTTTAACAGAAGGCTGGGCTCAAGAAATGCCTGGACATGCAGGGCTACTGGTAACAAAGCTTTCCCAAGAAGCAGGTCCATACTTATTCCCATTGTATCTGGAGTTGAGAGTTCTAGTGGCGGAAAGAGTACAACTGGAGGGAAGATGAGAGGCCAGAAAGAAAAGAGAAAGACAGAAGTGGTGAACAGAAAGAGACAAATAAATGTAAGGCAGGGCAGGCTAGTTATTCAGCCAACCCTACCTGTTAGACAGGGAGTGACCTTTGTTTAGTTATGCCTACAGGGCTGTAAGGGTTTCTTTGTCTCTATTATTATATCCTTATCCTCAATCCCAGTATTTTCTGTTTATTGCATTTTTATAATAACTACCTGTATATATATATATAATATATAAATTATATATTTGCAGGCCACAAGTGTTAAATGTATTTTTTTCAAATGATAAATGGTGTTTTTTTTAGCATTCTCACACAATTTTCAGTTGTATGCTGATGAACAGCATTTTCCTATCAAACACTGGCACAAAGTACAGAAGTTTTATTTCAGTGGTACAGATCCTTGGTGTATCTGTTCTTTATCAAAACTAATGATGCAAACTTTCTTTTGTACATTCTTTGTGTGTGTGTGTGTTTTATCTAGATACTCTGGTTTTACTCTTTTAAATGTGTAGTGACTCTAAACTGACCAAATATGAGTAACTGCTGCCCTGTACGAAAATGGCATATATTCAAGATTGGTTCTTGCTTTGCACCCAATTCTGGTAAGACAGACTCCAAATCATTTGTATGGAGGAAGTGGATTCATTAATGGATGAATGGATGAGTCCAATATAGGATTGTTTGGAGTGAATACTACCCCAGGATCACTAGACATACCCTAGATGAAATTCAATCCCATTGTAGAAACATACACACACACACACACACACACACATATTTTCCCTTTATATCAGTTTTATTCACATGACTACTGTTTGGTTTATGGCTCATATCAATGACATAAAGAATGCAGTAATACTCAGAGCAACAGTACCTTTGAAAACTTCTGGGAAAGATGCCTTATAATTTTCAAAGAGCTTAACAATCCAAGTAACTCAGGTACCAAACCAGGCAGCACGGTTGCGCAGTGGGTAGCGCTGCTGCCTCGCAGTTAGGAGACCCGGGTTTGCTTCCCGAGTCCTCCCTCCGTGGAGTTTGCATGTTCTCCCCGTGTCTGTGTGGGTTCTCCCACAGTACAAAGACATGCAGGTTAGGTGCATTGGCAATTCTAAATTGTTCCTAGTACAGCATTTCTCAATCTTTATGTATTTGTCACCCGCGTTTTCATAACAGTTTTAATCACGCCCCCCTAATGTTTTTTTGAAAGGAGCCCACTAATACCAATTTGTTCATTTTTAATTAATGATATATCATAGATGCATATTTTATTATACCTACTTAACTTTTATCGACATTTATCTAACTCTATATCTATTTTTCTAGTATTAGAATGTAGTTTAAGTTAATTTGTTTTGGTTTCATTAGATGTATTTTTCATATTTTCGATTCTTGTTTTCTTTTTTTCACATCTTCGTGCTCCCCTTTTTGTAACTTCTCGGCCCCCTGGGGGGGGGGGGGGTGGGGCCCCCCCCCCCCCCCCCACCGATTGAGAACCACTGCCCTAGTGTGTGCTTGATGTGTGTGTGTGTGTGTGTGTGTGTGCGCTGTGCGGTGGGCTGGCGCCCTGCCCGGGGTTTGTTTCCTGCCTTGCATCCTGTGTTGGCTGGGATTGGCTCCAGCAGACCCCAGTGACCATGTAGTTAGGATATAGCAGGTTATGTATAGTAAAATCATATTTTAACATTCAGACCCTTACTTTTTACATTTGTACTTTGAGGATTTTCCTTTCAGTTTTTAATATTAATTTAATTTAATTTTCTATTTTTCTTCTCACTCCTCAAAGACATGCTGGTGAATTTTGATTTTAAATTGGCCTTGGGTGTGGGCCCTGCGAGGGACCCAGTATTTATGAAATATCTTTCAGCACCCTGGCCCTTCTGAATTAGATTATGTGAATCTCAGAATGGTATGTTATGTCTAACTTAATGCTGACCAGAATATTTGTTAGTAAGTATGATTTCACTAAACTGTAAATGTGCAGGCCTCTACAGTCTTGTGACTGGTTCATGGGACGTCTGATAACAAAAGGAACACTTCTGTCTGAGAAAGAGAGATTGCTTCCCTGGCAAGTTAACAGTATGGCTGTGAATATCCTCTGGTGGTGGTCTTATACGATAGTAATCTAAAAGGACCTTTGATCTTTGAAAGATTAATTGCTGGCTACATAGTGCTCTGGGCTTAGTCAATGAAGGCAACATGAAACTGGTGTGGGGACAGTGATACTCATTTAAGAGTAGACTGTATATTTACAAGAATGATAGATACTTTCATTGACTGATTAACCTTTGAATGCCCAGATGAATGAATCGTTTAATCCACCAAACAATTGTTTTATTGATTAGTTTGTCAACTTGAGAGCTTCTGGTGAACTGCCATCCAGTCTGGGGTCGATTCCTGCCTTGTGTCTGGTACAGGCACTGTCCCTTTCAGCCCTGAACTCGATTAAGTGGGTTTCCTAATGGACAGGTAGATTACAAAAGCTGCTTTTGAATAAAAATTGATTCTGTAATCTAAATGCCAATTAAAAGTTATTGAACAACCATGTTTTATATATCTAATTTTTACATTATAAAGTACAGAAATAAGGAATAATGCCTTTGTTTTAAACATTACTAAGATCATTTTAAAGACAAAAGACATATTTTTCTGTATGGTAAAACATGTTGTGGTACAACATTTAAAACACACGATTGTACATTTTTTTTGAGCAGACTTTTGATTTGCTGATATTGCTTTATAGCATTCATTTTTATAATCTTAGTTTTTCATTTATTTTTAGCAAATTTTTTATAACAAATTTATTGTCAATGAATTTTGCAAAATGTTGTAATGACAAACATAGAAAGCACCAAGCAATAAAATGAGGCTATTGAACTGACACATCACTGTCACATTTTGAGGCTCCTTAGGGAGTATGGGCCTTTACAATGGAGAGATTTCCGCCAAGGACTGATTACAGCCATTCCATTTATAATCCAGACAGACCCTGACACTCGGGACAGGCAGAGGCCTAAGCCAGATGTGTGAGTGTCTGGTTCTCCCACTGGGAGGGGAACAGCCTTCATGACTCCTGGCAACTAGGAGGCAATGGATGAACCTGTACTGCACCTGTACCAACCCAAGGCAGGCAAGGTAAACAAGCAGAAGTTATTGCTAATATAAAGAAGAACTAACTGGAGTAATACCATGTGTGTTCTGACAGACCTTTACAGTAACTTTCAATGTAAGTGCTAATACTGAAATGTATTCGCTTTATGCCACTTGTTAATTTCAGAAAGAAAATTTTTGAGTGGGTGGCACAGTGGTGCAGTGGTTCCTCGCAGTGAGAAGACCAGGGTTTGTGTCCCGAATCCTTCCTGTGTGGAATTTGCATGTTCTACCCATGTTGGTGTGGGTTTTCTCCAGCTGCTCTGATTACATCTCACTGTTCAAGGACATGCAGGTTAGGTGAACTGGCAACATTAATTTTTCCCATGTGTGTGTTTGCCCAGCGATGGATTGGCGGCCTGTTCAGGGTTTGTTCCTGCCTTGTGCCCTGTGCTAGCTGGGATAGGCTCACCCCTCACTGCGATCCTGGTCTGAATTAAGTGGGTTGACCAAGTGTATGGCAATGCAGTATTAAATGTATATTCTAATTACAATATCCAATTCATCATATAAAAATCAGCTGTAGATATAGCATGAAACAGTTATGATGCTGTTCAAATTTAATTTGTGGAAGTAAGTAATTATTGTCATTTTTTAGAATAATTTCGTTTCATGGATTCTTTTTGCATTCTGTGCACTCAGATTACTACAGTATAACAATGTCATACTCAGACTCGATTAGTCCACTTCAGGGTTGTGGGATCTTGAAGCCTAATTAACTTCACAAAGTTGTTCTAACTGCTATTAAAAAAAAAAGATGAAAGTCAGGCACGCATTCTTACAGAGCATTGGTCTCAGAGAATAATAAAAAGACACAATGGTACATAAATATTTGCAATCATTTCAGCACTCCATGTTCAAGTGACTGCAACCCGGCACATTAAACTAAATGATTGTTCTATACATTTTTGTAAATGATTTTACCCCATGTAAGCTAGTGATGGCTTTGTGGTCCGAGTAATGCTGAATGTCAGAAATATCGCAGAATATTTTTGCAGTATATACTAGTTATAAAACAAAATGTGCACAGTGAATTTTAAATGCATGCTGGTACAGGCTGCCCTTCAATTTTTGCATGGCTGTAGTAGTATCAGTTAGAAGTATTGTCATGCATACAGAGTACAGTGAAATTTTTACTTGCATATTCACCCAACAGGCAACACGTCACAACTCTAAACAAGAATATAATAAAATACGGAACTTTAGTTTATTTAATGGAAAACAATAATCAGCTTACTCCTTACTGCTTTTTTATGCTTTCTGTTCATGTGAAAAATTCCAGTGTTGCTAGCAGTTTTGACTCATGAATTTTTAACAGTTATAAAAAAAAAAATAATTAAATGGGATCAACAACATTTTGTATAGTACATGAATATTTAAAACAAAGCAATTAATGAGTGCCTAACTTCATCACCTTTATATATTTCTTGAAATTATGAGTTACAATTGTTAAAAAGAAAATAATAGTAATAGTGCACTGTACACTATTTAAAAATCAATCTTACTTAAAAAGTTAGCAATGGGTTTAGGCTAAGGCTCGAGAGACCAACACTGGCTGATTTCCTGGTTGAAATCTGAAAATGAAAAATATTACATTTGTTTTTCATTAATAAAAGTACAATTTTCATATCCCAATGTAATGTTCACTTTTGCATTTAAATACACACATTGATATTAATTCAGCCAACATTTTAGATCAGAACCAGCAATTTGATTGTTACAGTATGTTTAGAATTAGACTATAAGGGCTGCCTACATTGCTTCTATTAGCCCACTGTTACAATTTAACACAAACAAAGTGTTTGTTAAGGTCTTGTTAAGTAGTAGTAACTGACTAGTAGATGTCTAGGTAGCCCTAATTTATTGTAAGTCTTATTAAAATCAAACATAGCATCTGTTAGGGCCTTGTTACAGAGCAGTAACTGACTAACACATATACCCTTTTAGCTTCTATTTGAAAGTAATTTCTGTTTTTGCCTACTTTTATGTTTTTGTATATAATTACTTCAAGTCATACTTTATATAACAGACATTTATAAGTACTTTATATTTTCTTTCTAGTTACATTTAAGTCACCGTAATGTTATGTTATCCCAAGTTGTTAAAGTTTAGGCAAAAGTTGGGTATAGAAGACATGGAGGCTTTTCTTCTCCTAACTGTACTCATTCTGCACTTCTTTGTTCAACTAACCATTTCTGAAGCTGTTTAATCTAGTTCAGGGTCATGGTGGCCAAAGCCTATTCTAGCAGCATCAGGGTTCAAGACAGGAAGCAGCTTTGGACAAGGTGAGCATAATCATTTGAACAATTACTTCAAATAATAACAATGTCAATAAAGCCTAAAAAATTCAAAGTTTTGTCAATTTGTGCTCCTTATCCACGGTTCATTTTCTGTACTTCTTACAATGCAGAGCAATCAGCGTATATGCTGGCTTGTCGTCACCGCTGCCAGCCTGAAGAGTAACTTATGCTTCATTTGATATCGGATGGCACTTGGGTTCAGTGTGCCCTTACAGCCTGAGACGACTGATCAGGTGGGCCTTTGAGGTTTGTGTGTTCTTTCAATATCTGGGTGTGCTTTCTTCCAGCTACTCTGGTTTTTGTTCAGTATCTTAAAGGAGTAGAGGGTAGACTGGTTGGTAAGTATAAACATGACGCTATGCAAGTGTATGTTGGAGTATGCAAGTGTGGGTACTGCAGTTTACTGGCACTGTGTCTTAAGCTGTGGGTCCTGCCTGGTCCGCTAGGATAGTCATGGTCTCCTTGCACCCAAAATTAAGATGTTTGGATAGGTCAATAACTGAGTGGAACTTTTGGTATTTTTTATGGAAATCGATGCTTACTGCTTGTGATCTCCTTAATTACTTCATTGGATTGTGCTGAATTTGTAAGAATTATGCTTTAAATTATCCTGAAGTTACATCTCTGAAATGAAAAAGAGTAAAAGCTTCAATTAATCTCCAATAAAACAATATGTGACAAAAGGAGATCCTTAATGAATTTGGTGAAACCTAATGGAGTAAGTCTAACGAGATGAGTTGTCTCCTCTTGTGTCAATGCATACTTAAGACTCTTCAGTTCCAGACACGGCTGACATGGCAGTATTCTTCAATTAAAAGGATCAGCGCGGCTTTAGCCCCATTATCAGCACTTCACAAATACAAAGTCTGAGAGACCCAATAAAGTGAGAGTGTCAGAGACAAAGTGGTACTTCTTTCTCATTAAAGTGCCTGTTTGTATTTAAAACATCCACTAGTAGAAATCTGCTAATCCTAATTTAAACAAAAACTACAAGACAAAGTGTCACTGTTATCATCGAGTTAATCTACAGATAGTTTGGTTTACCTCTAAAGGAAGCAAATCTTCCAGGAGACTTTGAAAGGCTGTCTGCTGGCAGTTTGTTTCTGTCTTTTTAAGGCAGACATTCTAGGGCCACTTATTGTTTGTATTAGTCTGTGTATGTTGTACATGTTAACAATGTTAAGATGTTTTCATCATATTAATGTTTCATGATGAACACCATATTGAAGCACTTATATTTTTTCTGCTAGCCCGATCATCCTATTCACGGTTGAAGCACTGATGTTTACTTCCAGGAACACAAATCACTACACAGAAACCAACAATGGATGGGGTGGCCATCCATCCTAGGGCATGCTCACACACACAGATAATAACACACAAGGAATCAATTTAAAATCATCGATTAACCTAACACTCATGGCCCTGGGATACAAAACTGGAGTACCTGAATATAATGTCACATAGACACAGTAAGAACATGCAGACTCAACAGAGAGAATGGCCAGGCTGGAATTCAAAGCTTGGACTCCGGAGTGGTGAGGCAGAAGAGCCAACCACTAAGATACTCGTTATTATTTATATCATTTTTTTATTTGGTAGGTTCCTTTAATCAAGATAACATAACATAAAATTCCTAACCTGTTTAATCTACGTCATGGTCATGTAGAGTCAACAGCATCAGGCACCAGTCCATCACAGAGCCCTCTTACATGCACACATTCACACTGGGCCAATTTATAATTGTGAAGCAAGCAGATCTGTACATCTTTAGGGATGTGGGAGGAAAACCACACAGGCACAGGGAGAACATGCAAACTACACACAAGTAATGAAACTGTGCAGGATTCAAACCCAGGATGAGTGTGAAAAACAGCACCAAAGACAAAATACCTAGAAAACATTTTGTAATTTTTGACATCTCACTCTTTCTGATACAGTTACTTACATTTATTTGTTCAGATTTTATCTAAAGGATCTTACATATCACAACTGTTCAGGACATTTTTTGAAATGTCTACAAGTAAAGCACAGTCAACTGAATGACAGTTAATCAGCATTATGGATTGAGCCAGCAACCTTGTGACTTACTGGTCAATACTTCAGCCACTAGCCCACACTGTTTAGGGGCACAGGAGCATGTTGGGCTCTATTAATGGAACTCACTCTGAATATTAGGCCATTCTGCTACAGGGCACATAGAACATTAATAACAAAATATCTGCATGAAAACAGAACACTGAGATGCATCCGTTAATAAGAGTTTATGACAGGTCAAAAGAAAATAAATACATGACTATCACAATATGCCAAAGAATGGCTTGACATGAAAAGGCATTGGGGAGTTTTGTCATAAATCACTTGCTGAAGTATAGATAGATAGATAGATAGATAGATAGATAGATAGATAGATAGATA
>JANRMT010062790.1:35071603-35119903 GCA_026402145.1 Polypterus bichir lapradei | reverse complement strand
ATAATAATAATAATAATAATAATAATAATAATAATAATAATAATAATAATAATTGACAAAACAGTGAAGCAATAATTAAGGACCTGGGTTAAAATCAGGCCTAGTCTCTGCCCGTGTGGATTTTGTATACTCCTCCGGTACAGATTTGGATTTTCTGTCAGTTTTTTTCATTTTCGTCTACATCTCAAACACACACTGGTTTGGTTCATTACGCTGCATGAGTGCTTATGAGTGTGTGAGTGGGCTCTGAGATGAACTTCTCCCATCTGCCCAGTCCTGCTGTAGGACAATTTAGCTTTTTACAACCTAACATGAAATAAATAGATTCAGAAAACAGGTGAATGGATCAACAAATACAGGTTTACTTAAATAGACAAAATGATCAGAATTTTCACATACAGAAACATTTATAAGATTACTCAACACATTTGTTCCTGAGTATAGTTAATATGCTGTTGCTGTGCATCTAACTCTTGTAGAAAGGATATTGAAAATTTTCAAACAGTACTTAATCAGAACATGAGTGGATGAATTGATTATATAAGAGGTTTAGTATTTTTTAAGGAATTGCACAGTGAATCCCGTGACCATTAGAGACCTGGGTTGGATTCCCAGCTGGGTCACTATCTGTAACGAGGTCTAAATGTTCTCCCAGAGTTTGCAGAGATATTTTCCCTGATACTTTGGCTTTCTCTCTTATGACAAAGAAGCACATCTTATGTTAACTAAACCTATATGTGAGTTTGATGTCCCCAATGATGGGCTGAAGTTCCATTAAGTGCTAGTTTCTGCTCTGTAAAGAATGTGTCTCTGACTACCAAAGACCCTGTGGTGGTGGTGGTGGTTGGGACCATGCATTGATATGGTGTGTTGCTGCATCCCAATTAGCTGTGCAATGAGTGACACCTCAGTACCACACTAGTATGGATGGAATGGAACATCCATCCATCCATCATCCAACCCAATATATCCTAACTACAGGGTCACGGGGGTCTGCTGGAGTCAATCCCAGCCAACACAGGGCGCAAGGTAGAAAACAATCCCCGGGCAGGGCGCCAGCCCACCGCAGGGAATGGAACAGTGTGTCATGAAAAAAAAAATCAGAAACTGTAGAGGTAGATAATTTTATTCACCATTGGTCTACTGTTTTAATGGAGTGTTTATTTGGTAAACTGTAACGAATCCTAGAAGAGCTTTAACAGCAGCAAAGCTGCATGTTTTCTCTTTGGTCATTATAAAAAGCATGACATAGATAACAATAAAGAACAGTTACAACAGATACTGTATAATACAAGTCTAGACAATGAATGAGGAAAACAGGTGTCATTTAACAGAACCACCCAAGACAATCACACCAGCGCTACGTTATACAACCTCTAAGATTAAATATTATGAAAATCTCCTGTCTGGACAAAACCTAACAAAAAATCCAAAATACAGAGACCACCCAAGTAACTGTTTAATTTGCCATGGTGGCCTAATAATAGCTTCACAAGGTTGTGGTTAGCAGGTGATGTGGCTATACCATAATTCAAATGCCTAATGCTAAAAGCACAAGAAACTAAAAAAAACAGAAGGATAAAGGAGGATTAGATATGAATGGCAATCAGTCGCTAATTACATATTTTCTGTCTATATAATTCTTCAGTGTTAATGTCTGTGTGCAAAAATTATCTTCTGAAATTCTCCTAATTATTATATCCTTCTGAATAATACACAAGTATTTTTTATAATATTTCACATCAGCCGATAAACAGTGACTTAATTTCTTGTACCTGTGTCATCCATTAAATTACAAATGGTGTTTTAGAAACTTCGTCTGTGTTGTCAATCGGTCAGTCATCTTCCAACCCACTATATCCTAACACAGGGCCACGGGGTTCTGCTGGAGCCAATCCCAGCCAACACAGGGTGCAAGGCATCAGCCCACTGCAGGGCACACACACACACACACCTACACACCAAGCACACACTAGGGACAGTTTAGGATTGCCAATGCACTGAACCTGCATGTCTTTGGACTGTGGGCGGAAACCGGAGCACCCAGAGGAAACCCACGCAGACATGGGGAGAACATGCAAACTCCACGCTGGGAGGACCTGGTAAAGCGAACCCAGGTCTCCTTACTGCGAGGCAACAGTAGTCTGTGTTGTTTCAAATCTTATTAGGAGCCTGAGTTCAAATCAGTCATTACTGTGGTTTGTCCTTTCACACTTCGCACTCTTACATTTATTTTTATCAGAAGACATAGCAATCAATTCTTTGAATATGAAGAACGGGTAAATGACAAAGGTGGACAATGAAGTGTCATTCATTCAATGGATTCAGAAGGTATTCAGACCTCTTCAGTTTCTGCACACTTTGTGTTGAAATTTTAATTTTGAATGGATAAATTTGCCATTTTTGTTCATCAATCTACACTCAATAACCTATAACGACAAAGTGAAAATATCTTTTCAGAAAGATTTACAAAGAATTAAAAAAATCAGAAACTGAAATTTCTCATTCATATACTCTATGTATTTGTTTCTTTAATTCAGTGCTCTGTAGAAGCCCCTTTGGCAGCAATTACAGTTTTGAGTCTTCTTGCCCAAGTCTCTACAAGCTTTGGTGTATTTGAGCAGTTTATCACATTCTTTCTGGCAGATCCTTCCATTAGATTGGATGGAAGTGTCTGTAAACTGCCCTCTTTAGGTCTCTCCACAGATATTCTATAGGCTTTGGCTAGGGCACTCAAAGACAGTCAGAGATGTGTCCTGAAGCCCCTCCAGCATTGTCTTGGATGTATGTTTCTGGTCATTCTCATGTTAAAAGGTAAACCACTGCCCCAGTCTAAGGTCATAAGTACTATGGCGTAGCTTTTCTTCAAGGACCTCTCTTCTTTTGGCTGCATTCATAATTCTGTCGATTCTGACCAGTCTCTCTGTCCCTGCCACTGAGAAGCATCCTCATAGCATTAAGCTGCCATCACCATGCTTCACCCTGTAGAGATGGTATTAGGGAGGTGATGAACAGTGTCTGGTCTTCACCAGACATTGTGCTTTGAGTGCTGTCCAAAGAGTTCAATTATTGTCTCATCACACAAGAGAATATTTTCCTCTCAGAATCATTTAAATGCCATTTGGCAAACTCCAAGCAGGAGTTAGCAATTCTACCATCCATCCATCCATTTTCCAACCCGTTGAATCCGAACACAGGGTCACGGGGGTCTGCTGGAGCCAATCCCAGCCAACACAGGGCGCAAGGCAGGAACCAATCCCAGGCAGGGTGCCAACCCACCGCAGCAATTCTATCATAAACACCTAATAAATGGAGTGCTGCTTTGAAGGTTACCTTTCTGACAGGTTCTCCCATCTCAGCAGAAGACTTTTGAAGCTCTGTTGGAGTGACCACTGGATTCTTAATCACTTCCCTGACCAAGGCCCTTCTTGGCTAATTACTCCTAGATGACCAACTCTAGGAAGAGTCCTGCTGGCTCCAAACGTTTTCTGCTTCACAGTTATTGAGGCCACTGTACTTCTAGCAACACTCAAAGCTTTAAATGAATGAACGATTTCTGTTTGATTTTTAATAGATTAATTAAATGTTTTCACTTTGTCATTATGGGTTATTGAGTGTAGATGTATGGGCAAAAATTTCAAATTTACCCACTTAAAACAGCTGCAGGAGACTGGATTCAAATGCTTACTCTATCAGCATCTCTGTGAGGTTTGCACATGCTCTTTGTGTTTACAGGGGTTTACTTTTGGTTTTTCAGTTTTTTCCCACAACCTAAAAACAGGCCAAGTATTTTGACTTTAAATTAACCAAAGGTGATGGACTGGTGTTCTGTCCAAGGTTGTCGAATAAACTGGTTTTTGAATAAAATTTAGCAAGTTCAGAAAGTGTATAGATGTATTTGGTCTAAAAGTTTGCTTATTTATAAAAATGTTCAGACAAGGAAAAGGTATAGTGGTTATATGTTGTTATTTCACAGCTCCAGGATTTTGGGTTCAAATATCAACACAATTACTGCCTTTTGGAGTTTGCCCATACTCTCTGTGCCTATGTGTTTTTTGCTGGGCAAGTACATTACAAAAAAAAAAAGATTCAGATTCTCATCACAAATAAAGATACAGCATGTCAGTCACACAGTTCATCACAGCTGTCAATTTATTACTGTTTACTATAAAGACATTTTAATTTTTCTTAAAATTACTTTTAATATATTTTAGCTCATAAGTCAAGTAACAGTACATAAAGCACAGTTCAGTCACAAAATTCAGGTACAATATTGCAAGCATTTATGTTCCAAATTAAATTAGGTCAAACCGAGCACTCTACTACTCAGTTCAAAAATCTATGTGAACAATGATTGATTTTTTTGTTACGTTGTGAATACTGTACACTAGTGTATTGAAGATCAATCAAATAATTTTCTGAACTTGTTTTGTGATGTAGAGGTTGTTAAGAACAGGGGCATAGTCGGGGATTACACTTAGGAAGATGAGAAAGTGCAGTAATCATAATTAGTGTGCTGTCATAAAATATATTTGGTGGGAGGAAACCCTGACAACCATCTACTCCCCTACAAGTCATAGTCTACCATGAAAGCGAAAGGTCAATACAGGAACCCTCCCTAGATGGGATGTCCTTCCACTGCTGACACACTCATGTACACAGGTGTACCTTTTCATGCACACTGATGTACTAATTCATAGCATTTAATTTTAGAGTCATTTTTCTTTTTTTGTGGCTGATGCAATTTTTAAATAGGGGTTACTATTTCCTTGACATCATGTAGTGTTTACAATGTAAACAAGATTACAATGTCCATCCATCCATTTTCCAACCCGCTGAATCCGAACACAGGGTCACGGGGGTCTGCTGGAGCCAAACCCAGGGCACAAGGCAGGAACTAATCCCGGGCAGGGTGCCAACCCACCGCAGAACACACACAAACACACCCACACACCAAGCGCCAATTTAGAATCGCCAGTCCACCTAACCTGCATGTCTTTGGGAGGAAACAGACGCAGACACGGGGAGAACATGCAAACTCCACGCAGGGAGGACCTGGGAAGCGAACCCGGGCCATCTAACTGCGAGGCAGCAGCGCTACCACTGCGCCACCGTGCCGCCCCGATTACAATATCCACTATATGAAATGATCAAATCAATGCAAGACATAAAAACACAAAGCTGAACCGTGTGATGGACTGGTGCCTCTTCCGAAGCTGCTTCCTGCCTTGTGCCCCACACTGCCAAGATAAGCTTAGGCCCAGGACTGGTTCTAGGTTATTTTGCACCCTAGGCCAAGCTTGTTAGTGAGCCAACTGACTGTTTGGTAGCTTATGATCTATGCACTTGGCAAATGCCTAATTCACCTTTATGGTGGCACTGGCCCTGGTTAGGCCCCACTTTGATCTTGAACAGGATTAAATGGATTTGAAAATGTTATATGATGTACAAAATGTAGTACAGACACATACCAAGATGACCTTGGGAAGATTAACCCAGTATGCATACCTTTGAAATGTGGAAGGAATGTGGTGTGCTGAGCATCCTTACGCCCATTATCAAAACGGTTTAAACCAGTTCATGGTGTCAATGAATTCAGATTCACTGGTCTGATTGTATGCAGATCCATAACGGCTCTTCGAAGGTTCCGTCACATCTGTCAGTGGTAAAGTAAGTTAATTGTGTGGCACTCCCCTGGTCCAGGACTGATAAAGCCCCGCCCCCGACACTCTGACTGGTATTGGCGGTTTCGGTCAGTGGGGGGTGTCACGTAAATTCTAATATCGTGATCAGAGGCATAATTAAACTTAATTTACAATGTTCAAAGAAAATCGAATACGCTATGCGGAAACAGCAGGTGGAGGGTTCGCCTTCACAATCCTGCCATGTATGTTTATAATTTACAATACGTTCAACAAATCTTTACATGTTTTCATGTTGCTTTATTCAGGTTTGATCCCAGTAAGTAATTATTAGGGAAAATCTTTAATTAAATATGACGGGGATATTTACTATGGATGTCATGCATTTTAAAGAAATCATTACGGGGTCACAAACCGTACAATTAACCTATACAACGCTCACAATAATAAAAAAAAATATTTAAAACTCAAATAAAAAAATATTATTTATTGTACCAGTGAACTACCACAGTTACTACTGACAGATGGTCTCCATTTCAGTTTTACAAAACGCTTGCCGTCTCATAGGTTAAAATAAGTAACTAGAAGACTGCCTTTCAGTAGTGGGACGGGAGTTTCTTTGCTAAAACATTACCTGAAGGGCACTTCCTGGAACGTCAGTTCCTATGTCACCGAAACCTGAAAAAGATAACCTGTCATACAGAACACCTGAAACTAGCTGACGAACCCGCTCACGTTTGTTGTTGGAGTGAGCTACTTCACTACGAGCTGAAAGATTGTGGGAATTATCCCGAACGCAGTCTCAGAGAAAACCAAGCGTGGCGCTTTTAGCAATTGTTTTCTTTTTTCTTTTGATCGTTTTGGTTGAAGGCGTCTCTCTGTTTGTTTTGGCAACTTCCGGAAACTCGGACAGGTAGGACAATTCTTTTACAATTCTGACAGACCTACGGGGCAGGGATAGTAATTGTCGGCGCACAGCACATAGGGACAGAATAATGTAGAAATTTCACATTAAATTTCCGATGTATGTGTTTTTTTTTTTCTTTTCGTTTCCTTTGAGGGGGTTGCGCACATGGAATCGCAGGCATAAAGCGAAGGGCAGAAGTGACTGCATCACGAGGTGTCCGCGGGACATCTAGCTCTGAATCATAACCCGAAATAATATCAGTTTCCCCTCTTGTTTAATGTTTAAGTTCATCTTTTTGTGGATGGCAATGCTAAATGTGTTTTTATGTGCAAATGAAACTTATCCAAAGTAGAAGAAGAGGGTGTTTATCAACCCATTTTCTTAAGTAGTTGCATTCCCGGTAAGTAAAGCCACAGTCTTTACTTTACCCATTGAAGTAAAAGTTCTTCAATGGCACTGTATTTTTCTTGACTGGGATGTGTGGTTCCTGTTTAAACCTTCGCTTGATAATGCGACATTTCATTCTGGAAAGGTTTTTTTGCATATGAAGTTGGTTCTTTGTACTTTTGGAAAAAAAAAAATCCTAATATGTTAGAAAAAAAAACTAAAATCCTCAATGCTGTTAGGCTACCTGAAATGACACTAACCGGTTAAGAAAATATGGACTTGGCCTGCGTTGTTGCATTCAGTCGGGGTACAGTATAGAATTATGACCCATTTGTGTTTCACAAATAACATTACAGTGTAGTCATTGTTATCTACTGTATGGAGCCGTTTGCAGATCAAAAGAAAGATTCTTTCTGTATCCATCTTTTAGGAATCAAAAAGGGTTCCCTTGTTGCATTGTTCTGAAGAACCACTCTGGCACCTTTATTTTTAAGAGTTCAGGATTGGACTTTAGACCTTCTCATGCTTTCTATATACATTTTGGCACATTGTATGAGCCAACCCTGGATGGGATGTTAGTCTGCTTCAGTTTATCATGTAGATAAATGTCCAGTATGTAATGTGCCATTTTCATCTGTTACTAAGTTTAAAAAAAAAAAAAAAAACACTTGTAGCATCCTTTCTTGATTCATTGATAAGGAATTGTGCACATCAAACCGTGAGTTTTGGAAACTCATTTTTTTTTCGAGGATGATACTCAGTGTTGTGATCAAAATTATTGACTGAGTACTTAAGCTTCTGTCTCCAAGTTCTCAGAGTTAATTAAACACATGGGTAAAATAAACATGCATTTATCATTCTTCTGCAGAATGGATTATTATTTTCACCCTTGTCTGCCTTTTGCTTAATAATACCTGGGAAGTAAAAATCAAGTAAATAAAATATGAGAAGGGACAGCCTCCTCCCCCAAGTTATGTTGTTGACATACTACAAGTAGAACCTGCAGACTCCACACAGATTGGGTGGGATTTGACAGTTCTTACAAAGAAAAAAATCTACATTTTGATTTTTCAGTTGGAGATTAAGGAAACGTTATAAAAATAGCCAATAACCCAATATGAGAAATTGTTTTATGAATACAGTTGTTTTGTAATAAAAATGGTGTGATGTTTTAGAGTTGGTGAGGATATGGTAGAATTTGTGAATTCCTTTACCACTTAATTTAGTCTAACATCAGACTTGTCTACTTATTTTTGCTTTAATTACTCATAATAGTTTTTTATGTATCCATTTATTTTTGTGTTATTTGGAATGGTGCTGCTTTAGCATGATATGTTCTGTCTCTGCCTTGCAAAGAGGATGTTGCCATGTTTTCATGTTCTTTTCGTCAAGTCTATTGTTATCCCTGTAGTTGTGTGTTTTTTTTTTTTGTGTGTAGATGATCTCATTAACCAAATGTTGCAGACTAAACTTTGATTGCTGCTTCCCTCAGTGTTGTACGTTTCTTGGTGACAAACCTATGATTTAGCAATTATTTACTTGGTTACAAAGGTGCAATTTCATTTGATGATTGGAAATGTGGCTTTGAACGAAATATGATTTAATATTATAAAATTTATTTATTTTGATATCCCAACCAATTTACAAATGACAAGTATATAGTACTAATTTTTGTTTTCTGTATCCCTGTTATTGTAGCACTGGCAGATTCATGTACTTGCTCAAGGTCAGATAGCAGCCCAGTGGATTTAGCAGCTTTACTCTTTACATTCCAGTATCTTAGACTGTAGGCTACACTACAATCAGGTGTGCATTTCATTTATTGTCATATTTTAGATACTGTTGATACTTTAGATTCAGATTTTGTACACAACAGTGATGTCATTGTGTGTTTGTATGTCTAGAAACTAATGCACATGGAGCAGTATTCACTCCTTTTTTGGCATATTGAATTTTTTAATATTCATTCCACTAGTAGTAGTTTCATGTGTACAGACAGGGGTTCCGTAACATAGGATGATTCCAAGGACTCCAAAAATATTGGAACATTTTTTATGTATTTTTTTTAGTTTTAATCGCACAGATATTGAAATTTTAAATAATAATTTACTTACAGTTTAGAAAGATTTTTTTTACAGAAGTAGCAAATCAAGCCACCTTTACATTGTATTTCTTCTCTCTTTTAGCCAGAAATGTGCATCCACACACTTGCTAGTCAACTTTGGATGTGTTTTCATTTTGCTTAAATTGAAACCTCAAAGCCAAACTCCAGTTTCCTGTAAAGAAATGCAAGAAAAGCCTGATCAAGAGAAGGAAAGGTGACAGTTGGTCACTCAGTTTTTCTCAAAGAAAGGCCAGTTTATTAACATTAGTCCATTCTCCACAACTGGTGCAAACAAACCAGTTTACAGGATCGTTTGACTTAACTCAACAACCAGAAGATCAAAAAAATATAATTAGAAGCCATCAAGCCATTTCAAGTAAACCATGCAGTCCTATACTTATTAATGATAATAATCCACAAGAAATTTGCTCTATTTCAGTAAATAGAGAATGACTGATGTTTTTGGTGCTATTGATTTTAATACTAGACTACCTTTTAATGTTTGTTAACTTAGTACATTCCTGGCATATACTCAGACTCAAATTACAGAGTTTAAGTTGCTTTAAAACATGATAAATAAACGTGAAACAGGTAGAGGAGCACCAGTCACAGTGCCACAAACTATATAAAAGAGATCCTCTTCTGGCATCAAGGAGCAAAAATATAGCACAGCTATTATGCAGGGTTGGTTTGGTCAGGGTGGGGGAGCCTTAATGTGAGACCTGAAATTTCTAGCAGCGCCCCCGAGTACAGAGTGCAGTGAAATATTTAATTACATACCTGGCTGATATCCACCACATATTACTACTAATGTTTTTATGTGGTAAATACAAATTGTACAGAAAGAGGTAGGTACCATCAACTTCACAAAATTACAAGCGTTTGGAGTATATTTTGACTAATCTGCTTCATCTGTAAATTCTATGAGAATCAAATCAAGGTGTCTGTAGTTATGAGGCAGCAGTACTGCTTTGCTGCTTTGTTGCTCCAATGCATTTTTCACTTACACAAAACATTATTACATTACATTCTACCCCCTTTTTAAAATGATAAGATGGTTTTGTTTTATGTATAAATTTTACATTTTTAGGAAAAATCTATACTAACCATTTTTAGAATTACCTATTGTATGTTTAAGTTAGTTTTATATGCTTAATTGTTCCAAGCCCAACAGTGAAACTACAGGGAATAATGTGCAAAATTAGAATTTGTGTGTGATGAGTAATAGACCATTCTGTGTTGTAAGCACAGACATATAGATTATGAGGCGGATCCAAAGAGAATTTTAATATATACTCAAGGATGTTGTTCAGAAGAACAACAGAAGAAGTTTATAAATAAAATGCATATAGTTAGTTTAATGAATATTTAAATTGGTCTTGGGAATCCATAACTTCTCTTTACTGACTGTATCCCTGTATGTGGTTTTACTCCATGGATCTCAGTTTCCTCCTACAGTCCAAAGGTGTGCTGCTAGGTTGAGTGGATCAATGTGTATGTATGTATGCGTGTATGTACCCTCTGATGGACTAGTCTTCCATGTAGGCTTTGTTCCTAACTTGCACTTGTTTTAGCCTGAATCAGATCCTCCTTCTCATGATCCTGTACTGGCGAAAATGGGCTCAGAGCAAGTACAATCAAATGTCTTGCAACACTCAAAATGTATGATTGTTTTGGTAAACGTACTGTCGCATGCGGCTGGGGGTGGAGCCCAGCCGGGACGCCCGAGGGGACCGGAGGAGGGCTGGTGCCTCCTCCCGACCACGAGGGGGCGACCACCCTGGTTTTGTTGGTGGCCTCGGGTAGGGGGCTTGAAAGCCCAACTCTATAGGGGCCCGTGGCCACCTCCAGATGGCGCCCCAGTGCCTGAAGAACCCTGGAGCCCAGCACTTCCGCCACACCAGGAAGTGCTGGGGGGAAGAAGAATGGGGACACCCGGAGGGCTTCCGGGTGCGCAGCTGGCACTTCCGCCACACGGGGGCGTGTCCAAGGAGGAGTGCCGGGAAGCAGCTGAAGCCCATCCGGGGTGGTATAAAAGGGGCCGCCTCCCTGCATTCGAGAGCGGAAGTCGGGTGGAAGAAGGACAGAGCTGGAGAGAGGACTGGAGGCGGCCAGAAGAAGAGGCACAAAGGACTGTGAGGCCTGGACTTTTGGGGGATCGGTGCTGGAGGCACTGGGATGTGCACTAAAAACTTGAAAATATTGTACATAATAAACGTGTGTTGGGTGGTCAAACGATGTCCGTCTGTCTGTGTCCGGGTCCCGTTCCACAGTACCCTTTAATGGATTTGACTTTAGTGAATTTTCTCCTTAGTGCAATTTTATGATGTCCTTAGGATCAGACTAAAGTTCTCTTTTAGGAATCTCGGCTGTTCATTCTGTGGAAGCAAACCATCCTTTAGCAAATTCAATGAGGACGATTCTTATTAATTTGTTTGTGCTTTCTAGATTTATTGCAACATCTACTCTACAAAGAGTAACTGAGGCACTGTTATGATAGCGTTGCTTAAAGATGATGCTAGTCTTTCTTAATGTTTGATGCCTATTCTTCCGATAGAACAAGGAGGCACCCAAATGTTAAAGAAAGAGACTAAACCTCACAGTGCCTGCAAGTAAACCCCCCGTTCAGACTGAACAATAGCCTACAGTAAATAGTTACTGTTCATCTTTCTCAGTGTGCGATGACGTACGAGATTAATGGATTGTACTACTCGTAGTTAATTGATTTTCTATGCACCTGTTCTTTAGCAAACTGAGCACTGCCTGAATGTTTGACTATGGGCTGAACTGTTTATGCGCATGTTCTTCGTTCAGTACAGGCGTGGCAGGAGCTGCAGTTTCACTGGCAGATTAGACTGGAGTATTCCATTTGCACAGAAAGATAATTATGGTATGAATGGTTTAGAAATGACAGTCTGCTCAACATGGCATTATATTCCCAGATGATCCTCTCAAACACGCAACAGGCAGCTATACCCATTACTAGCAGCTTGGTGGAAGTAATGCATTTTTAAGCTGATATTTTAATAAAATGACAATGAGAATAATAACTTTGATTACAAAGGAGGTGGTGGTAGTACCTTTTGAACAGAAGCAGGGTGGGGATGGTGGGTATTGATTTTGGCCTGTTCTTTAAAGATGGCTGTCAATCACAAAACTGATAACTCATGGAAACAGTTTCACAAAGCACGACACATGTCTGTGCTCATTGGAAATTCTGATGTCTCTTTTTAAATTAGGCTTCATTCTGCTGCTTTTTTTTTTTAATTGACAATGATGGATGTTCAGATGTTTTTGTGTTATCTAGCCAAGTTTACTCTGCTCGTGAAGTGTTGTGTGGATGACAATGTGCTGGGTGTCAGTCCATTGAAGGACACATTCTCTCCATTACATGGTGCCTGTTTCTAGTTACATAGGTTCAATGTAATCTGGAGATCTGTGGGATTTGGGGATATGGAAAGATAACTAACACAGAAAATCTGTAGTCAAGTGAGACAGTATCAGTATACCATCTGAATCTAATCTTCTAGAGAATATTTAAAGCTGTGCTAACCATTGCACCACAGTCGTGCTACAAAACAGAGAATGGAATAGTGTAAAACATACCATAATCATTTTCTGTGTAGCTTAGAGGTAATTACAGAGCAAACCAAATGTTACCCAGGCAGGGTTTACAGTTTGTAGATTGTGATTGGATCAACTGACATGAGCTGTAGACACTGTCATGGTTTATTTGGAGTTGGTATGTTCTCAATGTTCCTATGTTGCTGCTTGTTTAAATAATTAGCTTTCCCTCATATCTCAAAGATGTATATTAAGTTGATTAGTGACCCTGATTTGTCCAGTGTGGTTGTGTATGAGAGAGGGCTCACCAATTCCCCTTGGGCCTAAACTGAACAAAGCAGTGGAAAAAAAAAAAAAAAAGTGGTGAGTGGGGTACCAAATAAAATGCATGTTCAGTAACACTAGTCTGCTATCAGAAAAAAATCCTATTTACTGCCAATTAAATGTTAATTTCCACAGTCAGTAATTGTCATAATAATTTTTTAAAACAAAGTCTGTCTTTAAATGTTACTGTGTTTATTCTTCTTAGTTATACTTTGAGCTACATTGTTTGTATGAAAACGTGCTATATAAATAGATGTTGTTGTGAAAAGGGTGGTTATCTTCTGTGCACCATGATCTAGGTGGTACAGATTGTTTGTCTGTACGTCAGGGAGGATCCATTACCACATGGATAAATTCTTTGAACAGTCAGTAACGTCCTCCCCTCTGTTAGCTTGTACCACGTGAAAGTAACATACCATACCTAGGGTGATTTAAACATCAGTTAGTAACGCTACTAACAACGCTGTTATGAGAGATTTAAGGCCTACTTGAATAAAACAAATATTAAATATATGTGACTGTGTTCCTGCCTCTGAGACATGATGATTGCATGGTAGCTTCAGGATTTTATTTTTTTCTTTTCCAAATGTAGAAACCTGCTGGCTATGCAGTGCTGCCAAACATTCAAGAACTTGCAGATTTGCCTCCAGAAAACTGACAACTGTGAGGCATTATCAGTATCTGCCTAACCATCTCATTGAATATCAGAACTAGCATCACCACCCATCTTTCCGTTTACTGTGGTTACTTTGTCCATAAGAGGGTCTTGGGTTCCCAGAACCTCTCTAGTCAGCAATGTATGCCAGGCTTGAAATAAACTCTGGATGGAGTACCAGTTGTTTACTGGGTCAGTTTTGAGTCATCATCTAATTTAAGATGCTAATCCTATAGGTGTGACAGGAAACTGGCATTCCCAGAAAAATCCTGCTGATCTGATGATGCTTTCAAGCTTCTGTGAAAGTAAAACTGTCTTATTACTGTCATTTACTTTTATTGGCACTGGCGTTATATAGTCTTGCAACACTCAATTGTACAGTGTTTAAATGAAGATTAGGTTGCTGTTACAATCCTGACATTTTCTTTGGCTCTTTTTAAGTATTTTTAGGATGAAAGTTAAACCAAGAGGGGTGGGCAGAGAGGGAGAGAGAGAGAGAGTTGCGGAGTAGTAGTTTGGGCAGTTACAATTCAGAAGGTGGCTGTTGGGTGTATGCGTTAGGTAAAGGCTGTGAGACTTCAGTGTTTTCATTTTAAAATTTGGCATTCTTCACACATTAAATCTTTGAGCTTTCCCAAAAACCTTTTCTTGGTTTAATGTTGTATAATGTAATGTTAATCTTCTGGTGTCAGTGTTTCCTCTGACTAAAGTGCAATTGGTTCAGCACAGGAAAAACAACTTCAAAGTTAAATCTGTAATCTTGGTGAATTTAATTTTTTTTCCAGTGTTTAGCCTGGTGCATCACATACAAAAAAGTGTGATATGCAGTGCTATAGCATGAGTCTTGATTGGTTCTGGTGCATTCCTCCCAGCTATGTTAGATTTTGTGACACACACACACTTGTACAAATGCTTGCAGTGTTATTGTATGGGTTAGGGAATTTCCAGGTCAATCAACCAATTCATTAATTGTTTTTATTCACTTTACTTTTGTAGGACCAACACTGCATGGGATATATGTCCAGTTTCAGGGTTATGGGGAGCTGGAGCTTGAACAACTGTACATGTACAACCCTATCATCCTAGAACATCATTATGTACACCAAAGCTGGCACCATATGCAAAAAGGTGGTGCCTGTTTTTGCAGGTTTAGGTGCAAGGCAAGAACTAATTCTAGATAGGATATCCTCACATACTGGGCGAACTCACCCACGAGGTGCCAGTCATTCTGATGTGCACCTCTTTGGGTGCTCCTTTTTTTTCAATCATCTCAAAGAAAACAACATGCAAACACAGAAAGAACTGTAGTGAACTTTACAAACTGCTAAGGCACAGTGGCTGGTTAAGATTTGAATGCATTGTGCCAAGTGATCTTTAAATACTGCCATTAGTTTTTAAAAATTGTTGACTAAAGTGCGGATTATCTGCTCATTCCTTTTCACATAATTAAGTGATCAATACAGTTAAATCTTAGGCACACATTTTTGCTCAGGGCTGCTGTCTGATGTACTCTGGAGTGATGTTGTTACCTTAATTTTTCCTCCTCTAAAATCAAATATGTCCACAATATGTGACGATGTCAGTTGTTTACCGCCCATAAGTGAAAAATTGCTCAGTTTCCCATAGATGTATGAAGTAATTGAGCAGACGTGTTTGTTTCTGCCACAGAATGACAAAATACACAACACCAGTTACATGGTTCAGGATGCTAAGATTGTTTACTTCTTTTTTCCTTCATTCACAATACTGTAAGTGCTGTTGCTAGTGCTACTCCAGGAGCAGTGCTCTCATTTGCTTCTGTCTGCCTGTGAGTGGAACCTGTGGTTCAGACGCTGGGAGCCTGTGTTCTGCTGCTTTTGCCTGAGGTAAGGAGGTTTAGTTTCAGTAAACTGGCAGTCTGCCATTGGGGAGAGTTGGTTTTCTGTGTGAAAGCCATGCACACACAACAAGGCAGGCAGTGTTCAGCGGGGATTAGCGAGGCGGGCTGACTATCGACTGAATACGTTAGGCTGCGTTCCTCTTTGGGTTTAAAAAAATATTTTCTTTCTGTTTTTTTTTTTTTTGGTTTTGTTTCTGTGCTATTAATGGTGTGTATCTTATCTATAACAATAAGGACAAAAGTTCAGGCCTTTGGTAGAACTGTGTGTGTATGTGAGTGCATGCTTGTTTGATTTATTCAGTATGTGTGGAGTGAAGCTGTGCTGGAGCTTCATGTTTGGGAACAAACTTGCTGTATTCACATAAACCAAACTTTCCCTATATTTAAATTTCAGAATATTTATTTTTACCTATGAACCATTTCTATTAGATCTAAGTTTTGTCCTCAATGGTAGAGACAGATTATTGGGTAGTATTATTAATTTGTTGGGGCCATCCTATTCTGGGCTGGGACATTTTTATGTAATTTTTTCCTAGTTAGAGGTAATGAAATTAATTATCAAAAAGTTGTGTGTTTGGGTGGGTGGGGTATTCAGTTTTTATTTCTGTTTGTTTGTTTAAGCATTTGAAATAATTTTTTATTTTTTTTTTAAACAGAATAATCTAATGAATTTGAACTAAAGAAAGATCTAATGAACCATGAGCATAGGAGGCATTTTCTGAGGATCATTTGCTGTACTCTACTTTGTCCACAATGACTGAGCTCCAAGGTCCAGCTTTACAGACGCCTGTTCAACTTTGCCCAGACTGTGGCCAGAACCACTTGGTCCCGGAAAATCATCTCTATGATTACAAAGAAGAGGTAGACGATGAACTTACCTGCCACATCTGCTTGCAGCCCTTATTGGACCCTTTAGACACCCCTTGTGGACACACGTACTGTTATCAGTGCTTGGAGAACTTTCTGCAGGAACAGGACTTTTGCCCAGTGGACAGGCAGAAGCTACACTTGCAACAATGTCGAAAATCTAGCCTTCTGGTTCGGAATCTGTTAGATAAACTTTCTGTGGTATGCCCTTTTACGAAGGATTGTGGGCATGTGATGCAGCGATGTGAATTGGGCCCTCATTTGCAGAACAGGTGAGGTGTAAATCATCGTGTTGTGGTGTGCAGCAGCCCTATGTGTCACAGATTTATTGTGCATCTCTATATATTGGTGGTATATTTGTGTAGCACAGTTTCCTTACATCTCTAGTAGACGGAAAAATAATTAAGACCCTGTCTTTGTCTCTCTGGGGTTCTCATGCTCTTCCAGTTTGTTTATGGACTGTTTTCTGGGTCCTACAGTTTTCCTCCCACTGTAATATTTGCAGAGTAGGCTACCTGACAACTGGCCTTTTGGAAGAATGTATGTTTCTGAGTGGACTCTAAGATTAATCCAGGTTTGAGCTCTTACAAATTGGACATATAGATGGATCTTCGTTTATTAAGCCCAATGCAGTACACTGTAAATAGTGACCAAAAAGATATATGTCCCTGTGTTTTGGTGTTTGAATTGCTTGTTAGTCTATAATTCATTTGTGGAAAGAGAAGCCTTCATGAAAGTGATGGTTTAGTCCGT
Source organism: Polypterus bichir lapradei (assembly GCA_026402145.1). Taxonomy (NCBI): domain Eukaryota; kingdom Metazoa; phylum Chordata; class Cladistia; order Polypteriformes; family Polypteridae; genus Polypterus; species Polypterus bichir. The sequence continues at coordinate 35,102,821 of JANRMT010062790.1, read as the reverse complement.
TAGGATCAGTGAATGGAAAAGGATACAGCTCTTTGCTGCCTGGCAAACATCTCACAAGCTATATCAAATCCAAGGTTTAAGGCACATTTGTTTCTAATCAGCGTATTGATCTTTGTTACGCCTTCTCAGCTTTAAATCAATAGGGCGAACTTTACCCGTAGCTAGTTTTTGGATTAGTTGTAGTATTTTTGAGAGATGTACTAACAGCTATTGCCAACCCCTTTGTCACTAGACTGAGGGACTAGACGTTCTGAAGTAAAAATGATCAGTTCCTTGTGTTTTAAATGTAAAGTTGAGTAGTGGATCAAAATAGTTTCTGTGCTTTTAATTATTAATCAGATAGTGTTATTTTAGTGTGGACTGCATTTTCTGCTTTTAAGCTGCAACAGTGCCTATAGATTTCTGTTGTTCATAGGCCTACTCATCCCATAGTAATCTTTTTTTGTATTATCCTATTGTACATTTTGGTTCTAAAAACAATACAACATGTGCACAAAATGCAGAGTGTATATAATAATAATAATATATACAATATCTCTCATCTACTAGCTGTGGTATTGCTGGATTGCTATTTTTTTATCTAACCTTTGTAGTAACAGTAGTATCCAAAGGCTATTTAACTAGAAGGCAAGTAACAATGTATTTTATGCACATTTAATTTTTATGTAAGCTTCTTTGGAAAAAGGCCTCTGGTAAGTTATAATTTTGAACCACTCGGTGATTATTGCAATATAACAGTGTGCTCAGTTGTATAATCTGTGAAATACATAAATCCTAGCCATGCCTCAGCTTATATTAAAGTGAAAGGGGAAAAAAGAACAGTATCTGCCTTGCGCCCAAAGTTGTTAAGATTGGCAGTAGCCCCCTAAAGCTCTAAATTATATTAATCAAGTTCAGTAATAGACTGATGGACGGTGAGTAAAATTGGCAACACTGAGAGAGAGAAGTAAGTATGTGTGATCTCATCTCATTATCTAAGACTGCCTCTCCTAGTGAGGTTTGTGGCAGGGATGTGTGATGTGTTTGACCAATAGCAAGCAATTTTGTGCATATATTTTAGTGTGAAATTCCTGCAGCCCCATTGTGTGCAGCAGGCGAAAGGAGACACGCAAAGTGAACTAAGCACTTCTCCGCTTTCTCTTTGATCACGTCAGTTCAGTTCTGTGTGCTAAGAATCACAAATTTTCTACCACATGAAACATAAATCAATATTCAAATGCTTCATCAGCAGGAGTTTAGATGTAGCAGATTCACACAACAGATGGCTCATCAAAGTAGATGAAAAGGAGACTTTGCAGACTATCCTGGATCTGAAGAAAATGGTACTTTTTTGCATTGACAAATGCTGATAATAGCTTTGCAATCAAAAATTTGAAAAGTCTGTTTTTGAAAGTATTGTATGAACAAAGTAAATCAAAAAGAAAAATTACATACTAATGTCCAGTATAGCTACACTCTTAGGACTTTTTAAATGCAATGCTCCTTGTTATGAATATGACAGCCTTAATGTAAATGATTGTTCAGTACAGTTGACTTGGTGCCATCTGATGTTAGTTCCTGCCTTGTACCTGGTGATACTGGGATGGTTGTGATTCCCTTCCATCCATAAAAAGACAAGTAGTTTAAGAAACTTTATTGAATCTCACAAACATTCCACCCCTTTATCCTAATTAGAGATGCAACACAAACCCTTGCACTTTAGTCTGAGCTTAGGCTTGCCTTATTGGCAGTTGCAGAACCAGATACCTCACCAGGCCCTAGGGTGTCTCATCATGTGACATAATGACAACTGACTCATAAATGTGGTGAAAACAAAAACCAGCAATTAAATAAATAGTAGTGAATGCTGGCTGTAGCCAGAGTGGGGAGGGTAGTGTTGTCGTGTGTACAGAGCACAGTTAAATTCTTCCTCGTATGTCCATCCCACAAGCTATACATCATCAGTCTCCGACATCTTGATAAGCAAGAATGTAGTAAAATACATAACTAAATTTTATTTAGAAGAAAACACAAATCAGATTACCTGATAGCCACTTTGTAAAAAGACTGTCATGAATTCCCTCAAAATCTGGGAAGAATGTCAATTTACTTAACTTCCTACTGTGCATGAGAAACCCTGTGCTTGCAAAAGACTGAAAAGCTATCAGTCTGTCGGCTCCTGTGATGTTGTCTGCCTGTGCCATAAGTCTTAACTCATGGCTTGTCTACTCACTCCCCTGATTTACAAGCACCTGGGGAAATGGAGGAACAAGGTGGATGAGGCAAAGCAGTCGGTTTGCCTGGAGCACACCTACAGTCGACTTTGTGTGTGTTTGGCATGCTGCTGTTGCTCCAGGAGTGACATTAATACATCTTGTAGTGCTGGAGAGATCATACGTTGCCTTGATCAAAAAGCTGCTTGTGTAGTGTTTTTTTCCCCTCTTTGCTTTTCAAGTATGTTTTGTTTTGACAGTACTCGTATAGCTTTACTTTGCTACTTAGGAAAAGCATCAGGATATGCATGCATGGGGATGAATGCAGATTAGTGCTCTTTTTTAAAAAAAAAAATGGGTGAAAAGTAAACTTCAAAAAGAAGAAGATTGCTATCCTGTTCAGTTATTAAAATAATATCAATGTTTCACTTTGTAACTTACTGTAAATATATTTTCCATCTGGTTATAAACGGGGAATATAGCAGATGAAGGGTTTTCTGAATATTCAGATATGGAGGAAAACTTTGAAAAGAGACACAAGAGCTACAAACACATCTTATGATATCATGATGGAAGTAGGCTACTTTCATTAAAGCACAGTCATTATTGACAATCTTTAAAAGTGGAACAGCAATAAAAGTTGCAGTTTCAAAACCACTTTCTCCTCTAGAGCAGAGGTGGTGTGTGATAAAAGAAAATTTGTTGAACATGCTGCTTGCTTTGGATTATTTTCATGATATTAAACTCTTAATACAAATGTGTTAATGATAATAATAATGCACATCTGTGATGTGAAAACTGTGAAGCATAGTATACTGCACATATAATGCAGCTTTTAAGATTGACATTATATAGGGATTACATTTTAGCATTGGTTCTCTGAAACAAAGATTAAACTTTTTGAGCATTTCTGCTTATTGTTTGGTAATTTCAACCAGCACGATGTCAGACATGTGTGCTTGCTTAGGGATAATTGTATCTATTCATTGTGATACAAAATGTAAAATCTGCAGACATATGGAAAGTTAGGAGCAGATGTGACATTACTGTACAATAAATACTCGCCAAATTGATCACAGCAGCTAAAAGGGCAATGTCAAACATAAGAGAGGTTTTGTAGGAGGCTCTGAAAGAAGAGCAACTTGAAAGAGCCCTTTTCTAAAATTGAGGTGGATGGGAAAACTACAGTCTACATTTTAAAGGAAATGCTCACTTCCTACTCCTGGTTAGAAGAGTAGTTGCAGGCCTGTTAGCTACGTGTGTCTTGTTCTGTGCCAAGGAGAGGAAGAGGTGGGGGTTGTATTGGAGAATGTTTTTATATTTTAACCCTTTTGTGTAATAGAGTATTCAAAATCTGGGGAAAAGAAGGACAGAAAGGAACTTGGTTGTTAATGTTCAGAATATCATGTTCTTCTTGGGGGGGTGGGGGGAGTGGAATCCTAGTATTATACCTATATTCATTATTTTTATATTTATGTTTTAAATTCCTTCCAAAGCAAACCCCTTGATCATAATGCAGATCAGGTCTTGTGTAAAATTTCATTATGGAAGCCATGGAAACGTCCTTCAGTACACAGAGACAAAGTTCAGTTGCAGTCACAGTTGAGCAAGACTGTACTCTGGTCCAGGAATCTGCTGGGAGTCTGTGGCTGTCTGCTGGCATGAGCTCGGATGCAGTTGTTTGCTGACCTGGAAAATTTTTAAGTTTAACTTGTGTAAGTCTAAAATTAACTAGGTTATGTTTCCTCAATAAAACGTGCCTTACTGTACTGCTTTTCTTTTTTGAGTAGAGAAGATGAAGCTTTGGCAATCTTGAATAAGAGATTCTGGGATATGTTGATGCTCCTGAACTCTCTGGTTAGAGAAAAGAAATTCTGGATAAAGTCCTTGCTGGCTTGTTGCATGATGAATAAAAAAGGCTTTCTTCTGTAATCATGTGTATTTTCATATAATATGGCAACCATAGCTTATAATATCTGGTCAGGTGAACTGTGGTTAACTATTAAAAATTTTGATTTAAAATAAAAAATGCTTTAGGCACTCCAAACACAGCACAAAATGTACAACACTCATTTGTTTATTGTTTGTTTTTCTTTGTTCAGGTTTGAAAAAAGCAGTATTGTTTGGCCATATTTTATACATGGTGACAATTAACATTAGAAAGAATATAAAAAGAAGTTAGGCAGCATACCCAAATGCCATATGGACTCCTCCATCTTAAATAATCAGGCAATGTTACTAGCAGGCTGTCCAAGTTTCCTGCACTCTTGAAGACTATGTGGCATCAGTGTGTTGGGTGATGTCTTTGGTGATTCTGCCCTTGAATCATTACATAATCTTTGACATTCCTTCTTCTGCTATCTGAAGCTTCATTCTGCACTTGGGGTTTGTGGTGTCTCTCTTACATCTTTTTTACTTGAACAACTTTTCTCACTTGTTAGCTCCTCTTTCTTTCTCAGAATACTTGGCTCAATTTCTTTACTTGTTATCCAAGGCTTCCTATAAACTCCTCCTCCATCTCTCAATGGTCTTGGGGTCTTACATTATCCTCCCTTCTCTGCTGGGGTGCCATTTAAAAAAAAAAAAAAAGTTACAAAACCCCAACCACCAATTTGCTCAAGTGAAATGTATGCATAGGTTATATTTTTACCCTCTGTAAGCTACATTTAATTGGCCTCTGCACAGGTGCTCTGGGTCATATTCTTTTTATACTCCCATCTTTTAGGCTTTGCACTGGTGGTGCCCCAGCATAAATTTCTATGTCTGGTCACTAGATCTGCTAAACCTCTCCTTGCCTCTATATGGAAGTCCCCTGATCTAATTATGCAGAAGAACTGGCTGTTGGTCTTTTACAACCGGATTCTTCTGGAGTTGTTGTCCTCACAGCTTAATGAAGTATGCTGCAACTCTGTTCACAACTAGAATTCTTTCACTCCCATAGTTCTATCTTTTATGCACAGAGAGTTGTGTTTCAGCCATTCCCATGGTTGAGTGTAGTGGTGCTTTTGGTTGGCCCTTCTGTGGATCCTGGTAGTATAGCATCGGATGCTTGAGGGGGCTGGCTGCTGTGTAGGTTTATTTCACATACTGAGTGCTCCTCATACGGACATATTGACTTCCTTTTGGTTTTATTAAATAAAGTAGATGAAAATAAATGAAAAGTAGAACCTCTTTGGAGCTGTAGAATTGAAGTTCTTGCTATTTTTAATTTAAAGGTTTTTCTTCTCATAACTGTTTTTAGTAATTTTTTTTGTAAACTAGAAGATCCTCCAATTCACCTGTCACTTTGAAAGTTTTTTTTTTGTGTAGTCTCATTCTGGATCATTTTCTTCACTTCTAGTATTGATCATGTCCAGTGGAAAATGCACATAATTTTTCTTATAAACTTTTCCCACTCTTAGACTTCACTGTAGTTTCATATGCACCCAAACATATATGTTGAACATTATTTTTCCCATAAGGTGTTTTTAATTATTTATTTCTAATTTGATTAATTACAATTGAATGAAGACAATCTATAAATTGTTAATTCTTAAGTGACATGAATCTCTTCCAGTCATTAATGGAACTGTTACATCTGCACAGATGCTGCCAAAGGTATGGAGGAGAACAGATTAGCCATTTAAAGTAGTGGGGATACCTTGTATAAAGGTGCATGATGATAAGGCACATAACATTTGTGCAGTGATATGATATCCCATTGAGTATGCCTCACAACTTCCTCTGTTCTATTTGTGCATTTCCTAAATACTGTTGTGTAATGGACAAAATTAGAAAGGCACATGTTCCTAACTTGCCTAATTTTTCATTTATTTTCCAAACACGATAACTCCTCTACACACTGATGCTAAGAATTCCAGTCCATTGCAGGGCACATTTATTCATACTGCTTGCCTCTTAAGGGCAAATTGCTTATTGGCAAATAGGAGGTAACCCACACAGATTGGACGAATGTGCAAAGTCCTAATTTGGGCTAATATTTAAATCCAAGATTCTGAAATTATGGCATAGCAGTGCTTATGCACCGCTTAGTTAAGAATTATTTTTAAAATTTCTTTCACATACAATTATGAGGATAATTTTGTGGAAGTCCTGACTCCCACACTTTTAGTAAGTTTTGTGTTGTTTTACTTTTTTTTTTATTTTATTTTATTAAGCAAGTACCTCAGGTTTTTTGGGGAAAATGTAGTTTGTTGCACATTCTGTGCTTAAGCAGTGTGTGGTGTTGTGCTGCACTTGGAAGGCAAAGAATACCTTCCCTAACCTGACCTGACCAGAAACATGATGAGCTGCATGTACACAGAACAGATATTCCTCTAAATAATCATCAAAATATGAAAGCCCATCCCATAACTTCATTCATCCATCCATCCATCCATCCTCTTCCGCTTATCCGAGGTCGGGTCGTGGGGGCAGCAGCTTAAGCAGAGAGGCCCAGACTTCCCTCTCCCCGGCCACTTCTTCCAGCTCTTCCGGGAGAATCCCAAGGCGTTCCCAGGCCAGCCGGGAGACATAGTCCCTCCAGCGTGTCCTGGGTCTTCCCCGGGGTCTCCTCCCGGTTGGATGTGCCCGGAACACCTCACCAGGGAGGCGTCCAGAGGGCATCCTGATCAGATGCCCGAGCCACCTCATCTGACTCCTCTCGATGCGGAGGAGCAGCGGCTCTACTCTGAGCCCCTCCCGGATGACTGAGCTTCTCACCCTATCTTTAAGGAAAAGCCCAGACACCCTGCGGAGGAAACTCATTTCAGCCGCTTGTATTCGCGATCTCATTCTTTCGGTCACTACCCATAGCTCATGACCACAGGTGAGGGTAGGAGCGTAGATCGACTGGTAAATTGAATGCTTTGCCTTACGGCTCAGCTCCTTTTTAACCACGACAGACCGATGCAGAGCCCGCATCACTGCAGATGCCGCACCGATCCGCCTGTCGATCTCACGCTCCATTCTTCCCTCACTCGTGAACAAGACCCCGAGATACTTGAACTCCTCCACTTGGGGCAGGATCTCTCCCCCAACCCTGAGAGGGCACTCCACCCTTTTCCGCTGAGGACCATGGTCTCGGATTTGGAGGTGCTGATTCTCATCCCAGCCGCTTCACACTCAGCTGCGAACCGATCCAGAGAGAGCTGAAGATCACGGCCTGATGAAGCAAACAGGACAACATCATCTGCCAAAAGCAGTGACCCAATCCTGAGTCCACCAAACCGGACCCCCTCAACACCCTGGCTGCGCCTAGAAATTCTGTCCATAAAAGTTATCAACAGAATCGGTGACAAAGGGCAGCCCTGGCGGAGTCCAACTCTCACCGGAAACGGGCTCGACTTACTGCCGGCAATGCGGACCAGGCTCTGACACCGGTTGTACAGGGACCGAACAGCCCTTACCAGGGGGTTCGTTACCCCATACTCCCGGAGCACCCCCCACAGGATTTCCTGAGGGACACGGTCGAACGCCTTTTCCAAGTCCACAAAACACATGTAGACTGGTTGGGCAAACTCCCATGCACCCTCCAGGACTCTGCTAAGGGTGAAGAGCTGGTCCACTGTTCCGCGACCAGGAAGAAAACCACACTGTTCCTCCTGAATCCGAGGTTCGACTATCCGACGGACCCTCCTCTCCAGAACCCCCGAATAGACTTTTCCAGGGAGGTTGAGGAGTGTGATCCCTCTGTAGTTGGAACACACCCTCCGGTCCCCTTTTTTAAAGAGGGGGACCACCACCCCGGTCTGCCAATCCAGAGGCACTGTTCCTGATGTCCATGCGATGTTGCAGAGACGTGTCAACCAAGACAGTCCTACAACATCCAGAACCTTAAGGAACTCCGGGCGTATCTCATCCACCCCCGGGGCCCTGCCACCAAGGAGTTTTTTGACCACCTCGGTGACTTCAGTCCCAGGGATGGGAGAGCCCACCTCAGAGTCCCCAGGCTCTGCTTCCTCATTGGAAGGCATGTTAGTGGGATTGAGGAGGTCTTCGAAGTACTCCCCCCACCGACCCACAATGTCCCGAGTCGAGGTCAGCAGCGCACCATCCCCACCATATACGGTGTTGACACTGCACTGCTTCCCCCTCCTGAGACGCCGGACGGTGGACCAGAATCTCCTCGAAGCCGTCTGAATGTCAAAAACATTCCATAAGTTTAGAAGGAATATTGGCTTGTAAAACAAACATGGTTGTAAAAAACACGTCAACACTTGAAAGTATTTGACAGTTTATGCACAGTAGAAATTTGACTATATTAAATACTTTTTAAGTTCAATGTATTCTAATGTTTGCTTTTTTAGATATTTTGAGGTTGTAAAAACAAGGAATATTCCAAATAGTTGTCTTTTCATCGCAAAGATGATACTAAAACTAGATCATTTTTGCTTCCAAGATATTTTGATGCAAACATCTTACCAGAAATCTTGTGCCATTGCACAGCTTTTAGGCAAAGTGCTGCAGGGTTTTGTTTGTTTGTTTTTCCAGTACTATCCTCCACACTCATAGCACCATCAAAAAAATGAATGCTGTCTGTTAATAATCTGTTCACTACTTCCACTATCTTGAGGAGTAGCTGCTCTTGTCTTGCTGCCACCACACATTAGCAGATACATGGAAGAAATTGCTGTAAACACATTGCTTAAGCTAATTCCCACTTGTAGATCCTGATAGACCACTCAGTGTTTTGAGTACTTCAGTTCACATACTGCAGTAAAGTGTAGGCATTTTCAAATGCCATTTTGTGCATGACAGTGCCTCATCATCTTTACTGAAAGATACACAGAGTGGGAATTTTATATATCTGACAGCCTTGTAAAAAATTTAGAGGACACATGCTGTGAAAAATGGTATAGCAAACTGAAGATTTATAAGAGCGGAATAGGCTTCTGCTTACATGGAGTTTGGGCACCCATATGTGCCTAGATAGAACAGTTTGTTTCCTAGTTGTGCTAGGTGGCCAATAAACATTCTGTTTAGAAATAAACCTTTGCCCAAGTATATGAATAGGATGTGTCCTCCATGTTCTCATTCTTCGCTTTTTCAAAGAAAGCCTCAAAGTGTTAGTTACAGCCATTGGAATATTTACTATATGTTCTGACATCCAGTATTTTTATTAGAAAAGCACAGATTCCCTAGTTTAATCAAGTAAAATGACATCTTTGTAAAACATGTATGCTAAATAATCCAGCCTCTGTGGTGTCTCAAAAATGTCCAAATAGATGTTATTTTCCAAGTATTTGTCCAAGAAGCAATGGTGTGTGTTTTTTAAACCGTAAAGCACACTTGAGGCTGCTGACCTTCATTTCAAGCAATTTACTAATTAGAGACTGATAGCTTAAATAATTGGGCTTCTGGTTAACTGTTTACTTTCTCTTCAGTCTGAAGAGAATATATATCACAGAACTTGGTGCAAGCAGCCCATTCAGTGATTTCTGGTCTGTTATTATTTTATACCTTGCATTTAATTTTCTGCTAATGTAAGGAGACCCTTCCCGGGGTTGCTTCCCGGGTCCTCCCTGCGTGGAGTTTGCATGTTCTCCCCGTGTCTGCAGGGGTTTCCTCCGGGTGCTCTGGTTTCCTCCCACAGTCCAAAGACATGCAGGTTAGGTGCATTGGCGATTCTAAATTGTCCCTAGTGTGTGTGCCCTGCGGTGGGCTGGTGCCCTGCCTGGAGATTTGTTCCTGCCTTGCGCCCTGTGTCAGGATATAACGGGTTGGATAATGACTGACTGACTGACTGAATTAATTCTGTTTTACAGAAACTGTATAATACCCTCCACCTGTCAAAAACACCAGCATCTTTCTAGTGTCTTTTTATTTCTTGATTTTTCCCCTTATTTATCTCTTCCAGGTATGTAGGTGTGTTAGTATATTGTTTGTCTTCTTCTTAAAAGCTTTCAGAGCTTTTGGTGTATTTTAAATACCGCATGTAAAATATGTGTACTATACTCTCTATTCTGGTAGACTGTTGTCTGGTTTATAAATGAACTAAAACTTCATAAATTATAAGTAACAGTACATCAATAAATTTCACATTAGCCCACTTCCAATGTCTGATTGCAACATTCAAATTCAAGCTGTACTGCATTCTGCAAATTCCATTTTAAAACGGCATGTTCATTCGGTGATGCTTCACTTAATTCATTATCGTTCCCTTGAGTATACTGTAGGATGAGTCTGTGATCTTTTTGACTATGCCATCTAATTCCACTGTTGTAATAAGCTTTGTTTACAAACACTCTTTATAAAGTGTGATATAAAATAAGGATTGGCAATGATCGATGGAGAGTAGGCATAGAAAATTAATGCTTTGGTCATTTTTCTGCAAATTTTTGCCCACACTCTGACTTCACCATGTTTTCAAACACTGCACACTATAACATGTTTTGTTATCTCTCACATAAGGTGTTTTTGTTACAGTATATAGTCTATGCTTTTTCAGTATGTATGTGTGCTCAATATACTCAAAATCTCATTAATTATTTTATTATCAAAGTGTGTATTTTCTGTTTTGCTTATCTGTTACATTACTGAAAGTCTTAATTTAAAAATGTCTGTTAAAGCCTTAATATTGCTTTAATCAATGTTAACATTGAATGCTGTTTTTTTTCTGTGATGCTGGCTTATGACTGAATGCTTCTCATTTTTTGCCAGCTGTATCTAATATTTGGCTTTGCTATTGGCGTCTCCATAAAGGCCAACACTGCTGATGTTATAGGCTTCAGTGTTAACCCTGGCATCCCAGCTGTCAAAATGCTGCATGTGACAGCTCTCACTTCTCACGTAATATACATTTCTGGAATCCTTGTCATGGCTTCAAGCTTTAGTCTGTTTTTGCAATAATCTTCAAGTAGTGTAAAACTTTACAAAAAGTTGGGGTGAAAGCAGCAGGAATTGAACATTTGAAGCCTTAAATGTGTAAACGTTTACATATTGCTCAGGCAGAAAATCTGCTTTTGTTGCAATAATGAACATATGCCTTGAGTTATGATCCTTGAATGACTAAAATGTACTAATGGAGTTAAGCATTGTTTTTAATTGAATAATTGGTAAACTGCAGTGTTGCCTATGAAATATATAGGAGCTAAATTTTTCAAAACGAAATTTCATGGGGTATTTTACAAACTTTATGAAAGAGTAAATTGCCTGGAATACTTTTAAAGGAATACAGGATGAAAATTGAAGCCTTTTTTTGCTAAAATAAGCTGTTAGTAACTGCCATGTTAACTAAAGTGTATACAGAACAGTGCTTTCAGAAAGTATTTAGACCCCATCACTTTTTTACTAATATTATGCTAAAATCATTTAAATTCTCACCCCCCAACAAGTAACACTCAACAAGATTTTATCATTTTTTGCAAATTTATTTTTAAAATAAAAAAACTGAAATATTGCATTGATGTAAGTATTCAGACCCTTCAATTAGTACTTCATTGAAGTATCTTTGGCAGCCATTACTGTCTGGAGTCTTCTTTGGTGTGATGTGATAGGCATTGTTTAGGGATTTGGGGATTTTCTACAATTCATTTCTGCAGTTCCACTCAAGCTTTGCCTGGTTGGATATAGACGGTTGGTGGACAGTTATTTTCAGGTCTCTCCAGATATGTTTGATTGAGGTTGAGTCTGAGCTTTGGCTGGAACATTAAAGGACATTCACAGATTTGCCCTATGTTGACTTTGCTTTGTACTTTGGGTCATTGTTCTATTGGAAGGTGACCTTTCAGCTCAGTCTTAGGTCCAGAGCGGACAGGAACAGGTTTTCATGAAGAATATCTGTGTACTTTGACCCATTCAGGTTCCACTTATCCCTAAAAAAAGAACAACCCCGCAGCATTAAGCTGCCACCACCATGCTCCACTTTTGAAATGATATGCACAGGTGTAGAACTGTGCCTGCTTTATTCCAGATTTGTCTTTTAGAATTGCGGCCTAACAGTTCAGTCTTGATTTCATCACACCAGAGAATCCTGTTTCTCATAGTCTGAGAGTCAGTCGTTTAGGTGCCTTTTTGGACACTCCAAGCAGGTTTCATGTGTTGTCTGGCTATTCTTCCATAAATACCAGCTCAGTGGTGTGTTGCAATGGTGGTTGTCCTTCTGGAAGTATCTCCCATCTCTACACAGGTTCCCATTTGGTTCTTGGTCACTGCTCTTAGAAAGGCTGTTATCCCTTGATTGCGCTGTTTGGCCATGCAGCCACATCTTGGGAGAGTCATGGTGGTTCCAAATATCGTCTTCAAGACTTATGGAGGCTATTGTGCTGCTGCAAACCTTTAGTGGTATATTACTTTTTTGTATGTTCTCCAGATAAGTTCCTCTACATAATCCTGCCTCTAAGGAATGTAGGCAATTCCTTTGACTTTGGCTTGGTTGTTGCTATGATACTCATTGTCAACTGTATAGGACCTTACAATATTTAGACATGTTTGTGCTTTTCCTTATCTCATGGAATCAACTGAATTGTCCACAGGAGGACTCCAAACAAGATGCAGAAACATGTCAACGATGATCAGTAGAATAAGATGTGATATTTCTGGATTTTATTTAGAATAAATTTGCTTTTACTTTGTCATTTAAAAAGTAAAGCAGTCCCTTTGCCGAAAACTGTGTAGTATGAATGTAACCTCAGTGAAGGACAATTTCCCCTAAACCACCTCCTCCCCTTTGACACACTTAGACTCTGTGGTGGACAAACTATCATACCTACCCCTTCTTTCCAACATGCAATTTGAAGACTTTGCTGGGGATAGCAAATTTCAATAAATTCAGAATTCAAAGGGAAACTGTAGATTGTAGTGAAGTAGGAAGGCTTTTCCAGAATCCGAATCAGAATCACTTTTATTCCCCAGTACTTAATGTACAGCAATTTGACTTAGTAGATTTGGAGTTACAGTGCATCCGGAAAGTATTCACAGCACATCACTTTTTCCACATTTTGTTATGTTACAGCCTTATTCCAAAATGCATTAAATTCATTTTTTTCCACAGAATTCTACACACAAAAACCCCATAATGACAACGTGAAAAAAGTTTACTTGAGATTTTTGCAAATTTATTAAAAAATAAAAAATTGAGAAAGCACATATACGTAACAATTCGTACAAATTCTAATCTACAATACATTTCTGGACTGTAAAACAATGTTATCATTTTAGTCTTCACCCCGACTGCTTGCTTATGTAAGTGCTACCCAAGAATTTTTCATTAAATTACTGGTTCAAGGATGTGTGTAAATGAATGCCAGAATCAATGTTTCAGGTAAATTTAACCTGGCAATTTCACAACTCGCCTCTTGGTTTGAGGTATGTGTCAACAAAGTTTGTACTTTTTTGAAAAAGCATGTAAAACATCACAATAGCCACATGTAGTAATTATCTTAGACCACTGGGGCAATGATGTCAACCTGAGGTAAGCTTGAGAGTTTTCACAAATATGCATACTGGAAATCTAAATATGTTTGCTTTTAAAGGTTAGCAGTTTGAGAACTTCTTAAAAAACTGGATGGCCTATCAGCTGAGGGAGCTGCTCTTCATTTAGGCTGTGTGATCAGAAAAAGATGTGATCATATACAACCACAATCTAAAGATCCTGAAAACGTATTGTGTAATAAGGCAAAGAAGCAGGATCCCTGCCCTGTAGTTGCCTTCACAGTCTGGTACTGTAATGTATGAACATAATCAATTAATTCACATTCTTTTGAGTGAGAACATGTCCACCCCAGTTAATTCTTGAGATTATCAGTCTTTACTTGTGAAAATGACTGCAGTTTGTCATAGTGATTGCCCTTTACCTTGCAAACTTTCTGTAACACTAAGATATTTAAGGAAATTTTGGCAAATTTCAAAGAAACTTTATAAAAGGAATTTGAGTGAATTTTGGAACAGAGATCATCACATCTACTGTGCATGCATAGTAATACGCATTGGGGCTGCAGTCTATCTTGGAAGAATTGGAAGACAGGGCCCAAACCTGTACAGGGCTGCTACAGATGATTTATTTCTTGTACCAACATGCTAATGGATTATTAATATCAAATGTTGTCTAACGCCTCCTTGCATAGTGCTAATTAGGTTTTGGCTCCTTAGAACTGGTACCAAAAAATTCAGTTTAATATGGGGATCAGTTACCTTTTTTTCCAAAAAAAACTTTATGAATGTTGTTCTTTTGTTAGTTATTGATGCCTATTGAATAAGTGTGTGTATTATGTGTGGTTATCAATTTTATTTGAAGCACATGGGTGGTTTCGTTTTTTTTTTATTTTTTGATTTTATTTTTTAATGCACTATTCCAAGTCGTTTATTCAATACCAGATAGCTGCAAGGGATTAAAAGTTAACATCTTGCCGTAATGGGAAGAATAATCATGCAAACAAATTAATTACTATACCCGAGCAGGATGGTTTTTTGGCTCATTTTCTAACAAAAATGATTGTATAAGTAGTGAAATTTTGATGCAGTCATTTATTGGGGAGTGTCTCCATCCATAGGCAATAAATACTCAAGTGAATGGCTTCAATTTTGGCTATGTTTGAAAACATCTGAAATCTTCTTGAGTGTTTATGAAGTTAGAATTTCATTAATGTTTGATTTAGCTGAGCTGTAGTAATTTTTGGTGTTTGTATACCTCAGTAATTTGTCATTTGTCATTCAACTTATGCCAATGATATTCTGATTGCTTTTCAGATGCCCAGGATTTAGGAAAGTGCATGAAGAAACTGAGAGGAAGAAAAAACCCCAGTGGCATGAAGTAAAACACCTAAAATGTGATCAGGATCTAGTTTTGGACGCTCCTTCTCTCCAGTCGTCCTCTGCACCTTTTTCTGGGACTTCTGCTGTGGGGCCTCTAATTACATCTGATGCTGGGATGGTCAACCCGGCCTTTGAAGAAAGTGAAGATGGTAAATAATGGTCTATTTATATAAATAAATTACCGTGCTATTATGATAGTTTTGTATGGAAGGCAAAGAACTTTCTGGCTTGCATGTTTTCCATTTATAAAAATTTCTTATGGAAGAGAGTTCAGTTAACTATTTTTCTGATTCACTGCCATGTGAGATTTATTAATTCTTGTCCTAGAGATAAAAATGAGATTTCAGATTTATCAGATAGACTGAAATTGCAAAGTTGCATGAACCATCTCTGACTGGATAAATGGTTTTTACTAGGAGGAAAGGTGTGTGTGTGTGTGTGTGTGTGTGTTTTTTTTTTTTTTTTGTAGCCCATGAAAAGTTCATTTCTTTTATTATGACTTGTTACTTTGTAACATTCTTCTTTTATGCCAAAGATTCAGTTTGCCATTATACAAAACTGCAGTTTAACTGGCATCTGTAGCCTCCTGTGTTCTTGACATTTAATTGAGCTTGTTATGGTTAGTGTTTATACGGAAAACTGTAGCTTATATGTTTAGCTTTCTCGTCTGTTTTTAAATTACTAAACATTAGATTGCATTGCTACAGGTATACTGCTCTGGTACTCTTAATACCCTTACTCATTTATTTACTTATTTTTTGCCTTAAAATTTTTACATAACATGGGCAATTTTTCTCAGTTGCCCTTCTCAATATTCAAATATTTTGCTGTGCCACTCTTGGGCAGTAATCTCCACAAAATTATGTGTGATCACCTCCCTTTGGAACTTTCTCATAATGTTTCCTTATAAAATGGATTGACTCAAAGAAGCTACAGTGTAAAGACTTGTTGTATAAGCTCTACAAGACATATACGCAGAGAGAATGGTGGGTTATATACTTCATACATAACTATCATTCAGTGTCTTAAATAAGTTCTTGCAAATTGTTGTAACTCTAGTTTTGGAAAGATCTTTACTACATCTGCTGTTATTTACAAGAGTTAGATATTCTCACTTGGGGACTTTGCCTTCTGTGTGTGCCCTCGGTGCTTTTTGCATCAATTGTGCTCAGCTCAGTGGGCCGACTAAACCAACTTAAGACATTTAAGCTAAAGAGTAATACTGTATAGGTTAAACAGAAAAATGTGGGCTGCACAGCACATCAGATAATCGATGCATTGATGTTGGCTTACTTACGTATTCTCTTCTTCTGTCTTCATTGGTCAATAGCTCACTTAGTTGCTTTGCATTCAATGAGGAATGGTCAAAGCACTTCCCACATTTGATAGCATATTGCTTTAAAAAGTAAAATATTACAAAAATGAAAAGAATAGTTATTAAAACATGTCTAGAGCATACATTCTCAAGAATGCAGGAAATAAAGTGAAAGATAAATACTTCTTAGAGACAGTTATTTATTATAATCACCCTGAACACATCTACCTTACTGACATGTGGTGTGAGATTGTTAAATATTCACAACATGCCCATATCTACTGTTCTGAAAGAAAACCACTTGGTTTCTGTATTTAAAAATGTTGGGGTTAATTGATAATATCAGTCCTGAAAGCAGGAATGCTACGATCTAGGAACAAGCAAATGAGTTTTGATATGGGGTGGCACTTTATGTATGAAATGCCTTTCTAAGGCACGTTATAAGTACAGTGGATGCATAGGCAGGTTAATTGGATTTGCTTAGTGTCACACTTTCAGTCAGCTAGAAAATGAGTCAGCAACCGTATGGTGGAGAGTTAATTTCTTTAGCCACTATAACTCATTGCCTGACATAATCTAGAAACTAACTGTAATGTAGCAGTATTTTTATACAATTTTAAAAATATCAGTTCGGAAATAGATATTAGAATAAAAAGTGTCTTGTTCTGTTTAGTTAAAGCAAGTACTTTCTGAATTACTTCTGCAGCTTGTTTCACCATTTTATTTTTACATTAGCTTAAAATGATGATGTTCATATTAGAGTCTCTCGATCAATATAATATATCTTTCAGACAAATGTATATTTCTCCAAAATATATGTTTGTTGGGCTGATTGGTCCCTCTAAACTGATCCACCATAAGAAATTATGTCCAGTGATTAACTGGTGTCCCAGTCAGAGTTGGTTGCTGCTTTGCCTCTGCTGTGTCTGAGATGGGAAAATGTGATTTCAGAATATATTGATGAATGGATATTATTTCTAGCTTTTAACTGGAATGTTAAATTGGGTGGAAAAAGTCTGTTTGTTGTTTTATCTTTATAAATATGACATTGGGAGTAATTTAATATGTATATTATTGTGTAATACAGATACTCCCTAAAAACTGTAGCCTTATTTAAATGTATTTCCTCTGTTACCCAAGGTATAGAAGCTACTTAGAATATCAGATCTTCTCTAGGGCCTCTTGTCAATCCCTTTTTAGAGATCTGGCATAGTCCAGCATTGTGGAATTTAAAATACATTTTATGGTTTTAAAACTATTTGATCAAGTGCCCACGTAAACTAAGAATTTATTTCCTTTTTGTGTTGGTGAAGCTCTGTTTTGACTGCATTTTTTTCATCCCAAATGAATTTCTAATTATTTGTTGTAATGGGAGATTGATATTATCATTCTTTGAAAGTACACTGAACCTACTGATGTACAACTGATGTATGTCGTTGGCTTAAATAAATTCACCCCTTTACATACAGTATGTTTGTTACATTTGAACGGTTTCCTAGACTGTAATGTGATAATTTGCTTTTTAAAGCGCGTAAAGAGTTCTGTATCAAATAACTGTTTACGTCGCTGGCAGAGTGTTTTACACCTGATTTTCAGGCATATCTCTGAACTGATCAAGCTATTTTTGTTTCTTTTCAGATTTCCATCACAGATCAAGTCTGGTAGCTGAAACAAACACTATTGAAATTCATCGAGATAACCCAGATGAAATACTGGGACTACGTATTGTGGGAGGAAAGGACACCCCTCTGGGAAACATAGTTATTCAGGAAGTTCTTAAGAATTTTCTTGCTGCTCGTGATGGAAGACTTGCTCCAGGTGATCATATACTGGAGGTAAGGTGAAGGAACAGAGTAGGTTATACATAGGCATTTAGGAACCAATAAGTTGGTTACAGTGAAAACAAGTGTTTGGTTCCTCAATAGAAAATCCTGAAGGGGAGGCCTGTTTCATTCTCCTAGACTGGTGGTTTGCTATTTCCCAGTCCTGCTGTTTTAACACCCTGTAGAAGGGTAAAGCATTTCCTGTACATATCTAAGATAGTGTAGCTGGTTCTGAATGTCAGAGCAATCTTTCTGTTTATCTTCATCCACAAAACTAAAACTAAGTAGATATTGTTTGTTTGTACAAGCTGTAGTGGGTCAGTTAAAGTCCAAGTACTTTAGTCGTGTAATAATTGTCATCTATACACATACAACATTATTTTTTGCTTACGTTGAGTACCACTGTGCATTAATGATCTATGGAACTGTTGAATATTTGTGCTAAATATGGTGAATTTTCTTTGGAAAGAAAAGCAATGCATAATTGTCTTGCACTAAAAAAACAAACAAAAAAAAAAACAAAACAAAAACACCCTTGTCTCATGCAAAAAGTTTAACCATGCATAATTAAGATTGAAAAATGGTTTTAGGTTTGAGGTAAGTTGTCCTTCTGTTTTTTTTTTTCTTCCAAATTGAATGGAGACATACATTGTCAGTTAATTGGTCTTAAATATATTATATGCTAATACACATATTAAGACATTGTGTCTATTTTATTATAACAAATGACCTGGATAATGACAAAAATAAACAGCTCAGGAACCAACTGAGTCACCATTTATTGTCCAGTAGTGTACATAAAACAAATTCTGTACTAATATCTCAAGGTGCAAATATAGATCATTCAGTCTTTCACTCACCCTTATGAAGACTGTCCCAGTCAAGTTTAGGTGAGCAGGCTACATAGTTTTCCCAGTCTTGGTTGTATCCTTAACATTGCTTTTTGTTTATCTCCAGATTAATTTAAAACCTAATAATTTATGCAGCTGTAAAATGCTCTTCCAGTGATCTGCATTCTTTGTTTGTTTATTTTACTTTAGGACAGGCTATCAAAGAGCCAGATAATATCCTCAAAGTATCTGTGACCAGTCTGGACTCTACCCTTAACAAACAAATATACACCCACCAACTGTAGTTAGAATTCTTTAATCAAATCTCCACATAAACCATTTATTATAAATATGAACTGATTGATCATCTAATTAGGCATGCCCTTCTAATAATGAGTTGGACTCTGACTTGCATTCGCAACAAGCTGACATAGTTGAAGCAAAACTCATTCAGTGGGGGCGCTCATCCATGCTGACTTCAGAATAACTTACTCTATCTTATGCCATCATTGTAGTGGATTGAGGTCTGGTACCTAGGGAGATGGCTACATTCAAAAGTATTTAATATTGTTTTGTTGGAACTGTTCCAGGACTAACTTAGCCTTTTAGAATGGAGTGTTATCCTGCTAAAAAAGCCAGTTTGCAAATTGGTATGCTGCTGTCAGGAAAGGATGCAGTTGATCGGAAACAATGTTCATATATCCTGTTACTTTTATTGTATCAAGGGACCAAAATATGTGCTATGAAAACTCATCTCAAACATGGCATAGCCAACCTCACCCTGCATTATTGTCACCTTGGATAAGGAATCAATGGTTTGGTATGATTGTTGCTGTATCCTGGTCCTTCCTTCAGCTTGAATCAGCTAGAACTGTGGTTTGCCATATCAGGCAGTATTTTTCCAATTGCCATTGTGTATGTCCAGGAAACCTCTACAACGGAGCCTTTTTTGCTTTTCACTGATAGTGTTGAAACTGAGTTGGATGATTTGCTGTTTTACCTTATACATGATCACTTAACTATTTGTTTTTATATAAATATTTAAGATGTGATGAGTTACTGTAGTCCATCTGCTAATCTGCACAGTTAGTCTAAGCCTTCATTAGCCTTTTTATACATTTCCAAACACTGACAGGATAATTTTTGTTTTGGTAGTAGCCTATTCTACATACTGTATAGCCATAACATTTTTAGTGTCAGACTTCTGTAGGATTGCTGTTCCTTGTACCAGCATGTCTGTTGCCCACTAACATACCCATGGTAACTGAAGTGTCACTTATTCAATTGGTTGGTACCTGCATATCTGCTGTAAATAACACACTCTGTAGGTATGAAGTGGTCACTGAATGAGCGATCAGTGGGTAATGGAATGGGTAGGTGTTCCTAATAAAGTGACTATTCAGAGTATCATCCTAATTATGTACAGTATGTTAAATGTCTCATGCAGTTTTAATAGTATAATAAAATCACACTTTAATGTTTCCATGCTGTTTGATATACCACTAAGGAAAATTCCTCTTATATTAGCTTTCCGTTACTATCTCTTATGTTAACGGGTCGGTTTTGACCCGTGTCTTTAATCAGCCATATTGCCCCCAAAACAATTATTTATCATCCAATTTTTTTTCCTTACCTCTTGGTTACTTTGTTACACTTCCTTGTCCATTAAAAGAATGTTTTTAATATTTTTGCTGTGACCTCATGAGCTTTTACTTTAACAGCATACCTCTCGTTTTCAATTTTAAAAAATGATTAAATGAACCTCTAGAGAATTATTTAAATAAATAAAAGGTTGTTATGTTACCTGACTATTACTGAGGGGTATTAGAACACATCTCTTAAATAAATTTGTTATATATATTTTTTATTATAATATTAATTGCCATAGTAACATCTATGGTGTTACGGGTCAAATTTGACCCATATATATTTATTTCAAAGAAAAAGGCAAAAAAGTATTTTCAAAAATAACTTTAATATAAATGTAAAGCTAAACAAGTAAATCTCAAAATGTGGATTTGCAAGGTCAAACAAACAACGAACAATCAAGCAAATCAAACCAATAGAACTGAGGCACTAGTTCCAAAAAACGTCTTTGTGTGCAAGAACATGCATGTGCTTTTAGATGCATGTGTGGCAAAAAGTGACACTTTTAGTGTGCTCTTTGCAAATATATTTTTTGCAGTAGAAGCAGAGTACGTTTGTCTTTCTGTCTTTATTGCTAGGGCAGACCTGACACCTCTTTCTTTTAGAATCAGGTGGCCTTAGTGGGGGTGTGGCTGTGGTTGTGTAGGTTGATGTTGAGGCAGTGCTGGCTGAAGAGGATGCTGGCACTGATGCTCTTTGTGTTGCTGATGGTGTGGAAGGAGTGCTACGTGAGCTCTGCAGCTGTCGGACTAAGGCTGCAGCGGCTGGGTCCCGGGGCACCCGTTCCCTTCGCTCAGTGTGTGCCTAGACAAGGGAACTTCCTAACTCCTCAAGAAACATTCTCCGCTTGTTTTTTCTGGTTGAGTTCCACCCTAGGTGAATGTGGGTCCACAACACAAATGCATTGTATGCAGACACATCTAGAATGTTATAAAACACAACCATTGGGCATCTCCTGGTCATTCTCTGGCAAGTGTAGGTGGCAGTCAGCTTGCCCAGGTTGTCCACTCCACCTTTGTTTTTATTATAGTCCAAGATAAGTATGGGCTTTTTGTCACTTGCTGATGACACAGCTGCGTCTTTGTGAAAAGTGGACATAAGTATCACACTCCGGTGTTTTTTTTTTGGAAAATATGAAACATCCATGGTGGTGTCTGTAAAAGCAAATTTTGAAGAAAGTGGAGCCCTGTCCTTCACCTGCAAAATTTTGGCAGGCAGGTTTATTTTTTTTTTTACTGTGCCCAGCATGGTAAGTTTCCACCTGAGAAGTTCTTGTCCAAGGTCATAGCTGGTAAAGAAATTGTCACATGTGATTATTGTGACCCCGCAGTCCAGTAGTCCACAGAGGGGACTGGGCGGTCTCATGGTCTGGAATCCCTACAGATTTTATTTTTTTTTCTCCAGCCGTCTGGAGTTTTTATTTTGTTTTTTCTGTCCCCCCTGGCCATTGGACCTTACTCTTATTCGATGTTAATTAATGCTGATTTATTTTGTTTTCATATTGTGTTTTTTATTTTTCTATACTTTATTATGTAAAGCACTTTGAGCTACTGTTTGTATGAATATGTGCTATATAAATAAATGTTGTTGTTGTTGTTGTAGTCATATCTAGGACTACACGTTTTCCTTGATTTTTCTCAGGAATGCCACTTGCATGTTTGCCTGTGTAAATCTGCAGATTCCATGCATAGCTGGTTTTTCCATCACAGGCTGCCCAAATTTTTATGCCGTATTTCCCTGGCTTACTAGGCATGTACTGCCGGAAAGGGCTTTTTCCACAGAAAGGGACAAAACGTTCATCTACTGTTACCTCTGACCCTGGGTTGAACATCAGTGGAAGGAGCTGCACCCACCTTTCCCAGACATCCCTGATGGGAGCAAGCTTGTCAGATTTTTCTCTAGTTTTTTTTGTTTGTTCAGGTAAGGAGACACACAGGCAAAGAGAGAAGCCCCTCAAAGTGTGTTTATGATTTTTGTTTTGACCCTAACTATTGTTTTATAACCTTAAATTATAACTGGGTCAAAACTGACCCTACCAACACAAAGGTAATAATTTTCACCAGAGCATTCTATAATTTAGTAAATTTTTTTTTTGTTTTATTTTAATTAAATACAGATTCCTGACAAAGTCAAAAAGCCTTGATGCAATAAAAAAAATTAGGTAGTAGTTTTATGCATTTAAAAAGTAAAACGGGTCGGTGCTGACCCTAACACAAGAGGAAGGTTAAATAGGAACATTTTATTGCCTACAGCAAAAATTGCAGCCAGGAGAAATGAAACCTTTCACAGAGGAATCTCTGTTTCCTTACCATGTGGTAATGTTATCATTTTCCTGAGCTGAGGTGATGTCAGATTATCATTGAAACATGGTGTAAGAGATGAAGTCATATATGGGAGAAATGTGGTCTTCACAGTCTTCTGCTGTCCTAGCTTGCATCACTTTGACTTTCAGTCAGCCATTTGTGCCTTTTAAATCATTTATCACATAAGATTATCTTATGTTGTCGAATGTTATGCTCACTCTGCATTGAGAATGTGGCTTTGTTGTGGAAAGAGATCAGTGGTAGCTCTGTAAAACAGATTGCTGTTGCCTATGGTAATATTTATTTCTGTTCAAGTTTAGCCTCCAAAATAAACAACATTGTCCTGTGAATCTGGAAAGCAGGATGTGTATCTTAATAAATATGAATAAGTATTTAGGTCATACAGCTAAAATTTAAACAGACATAGGAATTGTTTTTGTTTTATTCCCCTGATCCCCACCCCCCCTTTACTTTGCAAAGATGTCTGTTGTTGGCTTTTTGCATACCATATGAAGAAGGAGCTTCCTGTCTAGGTTTGCTTTGTGAAGTGAGTTCACATGATGCTTGGATGGCATTGCCAAGAAGGAATTACACTGCAGTTTTCCAAATGTTTATCTTATATTGGTCACTGCATCTTTTCCAGGAAACTTACTTGACACAGACGACAGATGGCTTCTCTGGGAATAGTTGCACTCTCATCCTTTCACCCATTACATGCTGCCACAGTTTTTGTCCCTAAAAGAAGCAATGTGAGTTGCCCTGTTTAGAATACTCTTGAGGTCCAGGGTTGCTTGTAAATATTAATGTCCATTCTGCAGTCACGGAGTATCTTGGTGTTTGATTGAGATGATGCCACAACTGCCGGCTTTTGAGAGTGGGCCAACTCCAGTATTCAAAGTAAAGGTTGTATGCTTTCCTCATGTCTGTGTAGGTACTTAAGATTTCCTCATATATCTTTCAGACATGTTTGTTAAGCTCATTAAGAAATTTCCTTTAGTGTGAGTGAGTTCCATAATGGATTGCTGTCTTGTCTAAGGTGTTGTTCCCAATGCTGTCAGTATAGGCTCTGGCCCTGCGACTATAAATTGGATTAAGTTTGATTAAGCAAATTGTGAAAATGAATGGATGGTGCTCGACGCATCATTTTGTTTAGCCAAGATATGAGGGACCAAAAATCGTTCACAAAATCTTTTAAAATGACCTTCTAATGGGTTATTATGTGTTAAACAAATGAGAACACTATTCCTTTGTTCTTGCTGCTGTGAGATTTATAATGCTGTTGTCAATACAAGGGATTCATGACCTGGTCATCACTCTACCTTCCAACACTGTAACAATTGATCCATTTGTACTTCCACTGTTTATTTATTTTTTTGTGTCCCTTGCTTTTATAAATATTTGTTTTACATTTTTTACTGATGTGTTTTGAGCTACTGGACACCTGAATTTGCCTGAGGGGATGAATAAAATATCCATCTATCTATCCATCCAGGTGATGCACTTTTTAATGTAATTTAATGAATTTAAGTTTCCAATAAGCTTTTAGTTGAAACTACCACAATAAAGTAAAAAATGATTATTTAGATGTATAATTATTTAGATGCATAATTTCAGATATCAGTTTTATTGAAGTTTATTCTCAACAGCTATTGGTTAATTGTTGCTAAAACTTCTGCATTTACACTAGGTTAACGATTTAGCCGATGAAAGTCAATGACAATGGGGAAATGAGTTGGTGGGGCGGTGTAGCCTGTCCTACTCGCCATTTTCTTCTGTATGATTTATTCAGCAGGATAGCTCATCTCAGGCTGGTGTCCCATGTCCTCACTTATGTCCAGGTTTGATTCTTATAGTGTACATCCTGTGTTATAATCCTGTATAAAGCAGGGCTAGAAAATGGTTGGGTTGAAAGAAACAGTTGGAATTGTTTGCTCCAGTCAAGTTCTTTGAATGGTGGGCTCATTCATTTCAGTTTTTGCTCCTTTAACTTTCTGTTGTGATCTACCCTTAATTCAAAGACATGTTCTCTCTGTTCCCACTTTCCTTTCTAGTGTAAGAGATTTGTGGCTATGTTGCTGTGGCCAAGCTTCATCCCCTCATGATCTTCTAAAATAAATCAGTAAAATCAAACTGACCTTTTGGTAGCTTGCTTTGATTCTTATTTTTAAATGAGCATGTTGCAACTGAATCATCTTAGGGAAGATATATATACATGTTTGTTGTTGGATTGCAAAGAATGAAACCCAAGCAAAGCTGTAGATTTTGTTTTCAGTTCTTCATAGATCTGAAACACTGTAACTGGGTAATTATTTCTGTCTTGATGTGTGGCAGTCTGATAGACGGCCTGCAAGTCTATACGGGATGGCAAACGGATGCTTTGCTTTTTAGTGCTGTGTCTGAAAAAGTCGTAAATAGCACAAGTTACAAAAATCTGCCCAGCTTGTTCAAATTATCTTGTGTTCACATGCCTCACCAAACTACATTTATTTCCGAGATTGAAACTGTATAGCAGAACATTGTGAAAACTGGTCACTTCCCTTCTATCCTACAAATTGATCTTGTAGAGTTAAAGTTGACTTTTGTAACATAGCGTCTTTCCCATGATTCAGGACTTGAAAATCCTTTTAAATGAGTCATACACACACACACACACACACACACACACACACAGAGATGAAAAGGAAACATGCAAATGTAGTTAGGCTCCCAGCCAGGCCTGTGTATGAGTATTTGTGGTGCTTTCTTATCCTAACTCTGTCTTAGTTTCCCATTAATGAAACTCGGCTATACTGAATATTATTTCCAGACCCTCAATTGTTTTTTGTTTGTTCTGTTTAAGGATTTCTGACTTTTTTTCTCCCCACAAGATGATCTACACTCCATCTTGCACAGCCCCGTTTATAGTGCCCAGAAATTTCACATCCTTATTTATATGCTTTTCTGCATGCTACTGCATATTTGAATTTGCATATTCAGATTTATGATGCCCACTTCTGACATGTCTTACCAAAACACTGAGGCCTAAGGCAAAATATAGCCTGAGTTATGGTAGTGTCCAAGTACTGAGTAGTTTGATCACTTTTGGGTGTTATTTACTGCCTAGAGTGCTTACTTTTTGTGTATTATGCACTTACCTTTTTAATGTTTATCTTCTGTTTGGTTCCCATCATATTGAAATATACAAACACATACTATTTGCATTTGCATTAATGTGTTCAGTGGGAACTCATGCACAAGCCTGTAAACCTGACACCATATCTCAAATGCAATAGCACCTTCTACTGTTGATGCCTTTATTAAGCTGTTCTCATTTTATTTATTTATTTTTTTATGTAGCAACAGAAGGAAATGATGTCTGTCGATAATTTTAAAAAGTTCCTAATTTGAACCTGTTTATAGACCAAAAAATGTCTGGCAATGAAACAAGACGCAGAAAAGATTCATGAACCCTTCAGAATTACTTAATCATGTAACTTAAAATAAGATATAGAGACTCTGATTAAATGAATAATATACAAAGAAACTTTTTTTTATTGTTATGCTTTTAGGAGGGTGGAGAGTAAATATGTGAAACTCCAGGATAAATGCTAGAGTCGGTCAATCACGTCAATGACGTGACAGTCAGATGTGAGTTTGCCTGTTCTGTATTTAAAAATATATACAGACACACACAAATTTGGCTATCATTGTAACTGCCTAGCCTTCACAACACAAACTGTGCAAAAGTAAATTGTATCCTATTTATAACTGATTTCTCAAGATTAAAAGAGGCAATATTTCAGGATGCTAGAAAGAGTTATACCTTTTTCTGAAGAATATGTCTTCCAGTTGATGATCATTTTGATATTTTGCATTTTGATAAGTAGAGAACATTTAATACTAATCCTGCCCTTGCTAAGATTCCTCACTCATCAGAAGTAACCGTCAGTATAAGATGTACAAATATCTCCAGAGTAACAGATAATGTACATGTTTGAATCTGCCAGAAGCAAAATGATTAAATAGGGTGTGGTTCATGGTATTATAACAGAGAGGAAAACCGCTGCTTTCTTAAAAGGGCAGTTAGATGAAAGTGGAAGTTTTGATCACAATAAAACATGCTGAAGGACAGCAAAACACTGCATCTGAAAAACGGATGCTCATCCCACCTGTAAAGTATGGAAAACCTTGTAATGATTGAGCTGATGATAAATTCATCATTGAACCACAAAAATAATGAGGGGCCAAATACAATACAAGAGAATGGATTAATTGATTTTCTGACATTATTACAAGTGAAATTATGTAGCATGATGTGGATCCTTTTTGTTTTTTTTTTTTTTGTTCTTAAGTTTGCCTTATACAATTTGTTGTATTAGGAATTTGTTCGTTTTTTGCAGAGTGCAGGATCAGCCATTGTACAGCGCACCTGGAGCAATTGCACATTAATGGCCTTGCCCAGGGGCCCAACAGAGTATGATCCCCTTTGGCAGTAACGGGAATTCAAACCAGTAATGTTCCAGATGCCAGCGCAGATCCAAAAAATATGGGTTGAAACCGTTCCTCAGTATAAACAGGAAACATGTGCTGAGTGCATTTAAAAAAAGTTAATTTTGGGTGTGAAGACACTGTAATCACTACATATTTTAACATTCTAGCATGCAAGCTTTTGGCCTACAAATGGCTGAAGGATGGCCATATGATATAAAGTTTAGGTAATATGCAAAACATGTAAAAAATCCTGCATCTCTGAACCATATTTGTCATTAAAGGGCACCTTAAAACGACTGAAATACAAAATATGCTATGTGTATCTGTAATAATTGCCTCAATTTATTGTTAAAAGAAAAAGATGTAAGTTTAAAGTGGTTTCATTCAGTATTTTTGATTTGATTGCAGAGGTGGCGTGAGATTCACTCTCTCTCCATGGGATAGTAGAGTGCAGGAGGTGTGATTGACTTTATCTGCCATCTCATCTTTTGGAGAAGTCTGCTTTTAATAGCTGGGTCTTGTTGCTTTGTCATGCTCTTGGACATAATTTTCAAGCCAACAAAAAACATGTACTGTAATACGTATGCTTTTAAACACCTTTTGTACAAAGCAACAACTTTAAGGATGCATTTTAAGCATTCAAGGTCATGAATTGACACACACGTTGAATGTTTTTATTAAAATGGTGTCTGTAAGAGTCATTAGTTCTGAGGCACATGCCCGATGAGGTGGTTTTCCTTTAGTTAGCAAATATAATTAGCCCCCTTATAAATATTGGGTTCAAAATCTGGCCTTCTTGTGGTGTTTTTGGAGCTTTCTTGTTATCTCCATGTGTACACAGGTTTTCTTCAGGTCCTCCAGTTTTTCCCTCCAAAAGCTGTGCCAAGTAGGTTACTTGTTGAGTATAACTTGGCATATTTGTGTGTATGCATGTTCTGTTTAGTTAAATCAAGTACTTTCACTAAACAGTGTTTCACTAAACACACAACTGTGTGTTTGTGGCAGACTGAGATTACATCCAAAGTTGGTGCCTACACTTTGGTTGAGGATGACATTATAGACTCTGTTGCTACATGACAGTAAATTGTAAAAACTGCATTAAAAAAATAAAAGACTGGAAAAGTCAATCAGCTTTAAAATGTATGTAAGAAGAATAAATAGATGCAATGTACAGAAGTGTACCTGCCTCATCTGATGTGAATCAATGAAAAACAAATGAATTTAACACACAGCAAATGCCAGTGCTTCTGAGACAATAAGCTTATCAAAAGCATTTTTTGCTTTGGCATGTGCATGTCTTTGAATCAGTTACATCATAGTTGACTTTCTAACTGTGTGTCTGATTATATGCACACTAGGAGGTTTGCCCCCTGCTCGCTTCGCTCGCCAACCCCCCTGGCCTGCGCAATGCACCAGCCATTTCATGTCTCTGCTGCTCGCGTTTTGAAGAGGGGGGCTGAACTCACCCTAAGGAGACACAGTCGCTCCTCTGAAACCCCCTCTTATGCGGTGATACAATGGGAAAGAAATAGGTTTTTTTTACCTCCTCTTTGCTCGACCAGCCGCTGGATTGCTGCTGCTGCCATGCCAAGTGATCTGCATCTTGCGTGGCGCTTCGAACATTTAAAAGCCTGTACAGCAGCTGTCCTACTCTTTGTCTATTATTTCCGACCCCGGGCGTGGTTAAATCTCTTGGCACAAAGTCTTGTGTCACGGGACGTGAGTTCTTAATATTTTATCTATACTTATAAAAGGCAAAGCCCTCACTCACTCACCCACTCACCTACTCACCCACTCAACCAACCAACCAACCAACCAACCACTAATTCTCAAACTTCCTGTGTGGATGGAAAGCTGAAATTTGGCAGGCTCATTCCTTACAGCTTACTTACAAAAGTTGGGCAGGTTTCATTTTGAAATTCTACGCGTAATGGTCATAACTGGAACCTATTTTTCTCCATATAATGTAATGGAGTTGAGCTCGATGGCCGTGGGGGCGGAGTTTCGTGTGACATCATCATGCCTCCCACGTAATCACGTGAACTGACTGTCAACGCATTACGTAGAAAACAAGGAAGAGCTCCAAAAAGCGCTGAAGAAAACATGCATTATACAATTGAGAAGGCAGCGAAACAATAAGAAGCGAGCGAGTGACACATACTGTACAAGCATATTCATGACTGCAGCTACTTCGGAAACAAAGCATGGTGTAAACCTAAAGTTTAAATTAAGTTCATAGACAGGCTGCCGCTGGCGTTTGTCATACCCACGGCTAATGCGGGATACAAGTTTAATGAGAGGACGCAGGGTATAAACGACAGTTTTGATCACTTTGTAACTAAGTTCAAATTGCTGGTGAAGGGCTGTGCTTATGCAAATTCCGAGAGACTGTGTTTGTGGGGGGGATTGACAGTTAAGGCGGGTGGGGTAGTGACGTCATTATCTCCTCTCCCATTCACCTCATTTCGCTCTGAGCTGAGCTCCGCGGCTAACACCGTCTTCCGAAGCAACTTCGTCACACTGCCACCAAATACTCACAGAAAAATCCACAAGTTAATACACACGCTGTCTCTAGAGTTTCTCCACACTCAATGTATTCCTCGCGTCACCGTAATACCCTCTGATCTCCCATTTCAATTAAAATGCCACAAATTTCCAGTAAGGCTCTGCTTCGCGATGACAATAAGTCTCAGGGACACACCCTACAAAAGGTTGCCATTGATTTCAGGCAAGAAAACGAACCACACACCCTGGCGCAACATGAGAGGCTTCGCCTCTAGCGCTGATGTCTGAGGTTCGATTCCCGAGAAGGGGTGCAGTGAGTGTGTACTGCCTGATGAGCCCAGAATTAGGGCGAAGAACGTGCTGCGTACTGTTTGCATTATTTGACAGTAAAAATATTTCAATATATTCAATATATATATATCAGCGCTTCCCGACTCATTTTACCCTTGCACCCCCTTGATTTGAGAAGAAGCAGGGAAAAAATATGAGGTTAACGCAGAAAAACAGATCACCAATTGAAGCTTTATGAATAATAGATACTTTATTCGCCATCAATAATTGTTTTGGTAAAGCCATACTCCGTGTAATCCTCCTTCCATGTTATTTTTCCGCGACTAGCCATGATTAAATGAACGGTAAAAAAGTAAGAGCGAAGCGAGGGTGACTTATTCAGGCAGGCAGGCGACAGCTCAATAGCTCGATTTTGGATATAAGTAGGTTCTATTTAGTCACCAGAAATATCTTTGGATTTAGTCTTTAAATTTCTATGGTGAAGAAAAATTTATGTAATGATGATTAAATTTAACTTTCATTCCTACTAAACATATTTCTGTCGACCAAATAAAAATTACTTATATTTAAAATTTAAATAGAACTTGAACAGATACGATAGTTCATAATATCCACGCAGCACTAAGTGCACGTAAGATTAGGAGTCATCCGTTTTAACAAGCAGCGTATTGCACTGGTACGAAATAGCCTGCCCATTTAATTATTTAGGAATGGATAGATAAATTAAGATTTTGTACAAATAATGTTTTTAATTTTTCTTCCTCAATGGATTCTGGCACCCCAGCAGCAGCTGCTCGCACCCCAAAGGAGATATATATATAGATAGATATAGATATATATAGATAGATATAGATATATTTATAGATATATAGATATAGATAGATATATAGAGATATAGATATATATAGGTGTATGTATATGTATGTGTATATATGCCAGCGACACTCATAACAGTGACAAAACAATTACATTGTCAATCATGTTACGTTATTATTAAAATGTTTCCTTTTCTTTTTCATTACTTCTTTAACACACTGATTCTCCGCTGCAAAGCGCGGGTATTTTGCTCTATATGTATATGTATATGTGTATATATATATATATATATAT
>JANRMT010062790.1:35038400-35071203 GCA_026402145.1 Polypterus bichir lapradei | reverse complement strand
TGTGTGTGTGTGTGTCTGTGTCTGTGTCTATATATATGACAGCAACACTCATATCAGTGACAAAGCAATTGCATTAACAATCATCTTACGTTATTTTTCAAATGTTTCCTTTTTCTTTTTCATAACTTCTTTAACACACTACTTCTCCGCTGCGAAGCGCGGGTATTCTGCTAGTAGTTTATAATTTAAAAACGGAATAAGAATCTGAAAATCTAACAACATCACATTACAGTTCTATAAATTCTGAAAAGAATGATACCAAACATATATATGTAGGTTTTAAAATAAGCCATATTTAAAGTGTGATAAAAAACGTGACATAAAAATCGTTGCACTTTTAGGCTTAGGATTTCATATATATAGAGTAGATTTTGCTGTTCAATGTTGCCTACTGGAACCAAACACATTTTCATTACAATAAAGGAACTATGTATTTGCCTCCTCATTGAGTTCTTTAGTCAATAAATCTTTATTTCAAAAATTAACTGTCCATTTCTCTACATTATATTTTTTTAAATATTTGAACACATTTGACTTGCTCAACTTGTAAGTATTTAAGTACTTCCCATGATTATTTATAGGAAAGTACATTTCATTTACTTCATAATGTTGACTAACATTTTTGCACTATTGCAGGTCAATCATGGCAATGTGACCAACGTGCTACACAGCCACGCCATTGAACTGCTTCGCCGGCCTTGTGCAGTACTGCATCTCGTGGTGATGCAAGAAAAAGGATTTTCCAACCGCATCACTCCATCTGACCAGGGAAGAGTAATTCAAGTCACCCTGCTCAAACGTGATCGTTCTGAGCCCCTGGGGATCAAGTTGATCCGGAAGCCGGATGAGTGTGGGATTTTTGTCCTTGATCTGCTGCCAGGGGGCTTGGCTGCTAAAGATGGAAAACTTCAGAATAATGATAAGGTGCTGGCCATTAATGGTCAAGATCTAAGACATGGGACCCCAGAGACTGCTGCACAGATTATTCAGGTACACATGTTAGTTCACCTCAGGAAAAAAAAAAGGATGTATTTGGGGGGTTGGGGGCATTGAGAATGTTGTTACCAGTGAAAATAGGCAGACGTTGTTTCTGAGAATCTGGTAGCTGTGTATTCTAAGTGTAAGTTATTATAAGTTATTGCAAAATGATCGAACCATACATCCATTTTACAACATGTTTATGTAGCACAGTGTGGCAGGGTGCTGCAGACTATCCTGGATGCAAGAGGGGAGCTTGGTGTGAGTGGGATGCCAGTCTATTGTAGGGTACACAAACACACTGATTCATTTTAGAATTTCTCGTTAACTTGAAACATACATATGGGAGGATAATCGGGGGACCCAGAGGAAGAGCTGCCATGAACATGTATACTCCTTCCAGGCAGTAAATGAGCAAGGATCTCTGTTGGATTCTGGACCTGTGAGGCACCAGCACAACATCCTGTCATGTTTCCTGTAGCTTAGTATTATTCTTTCTGAGTTCTTATTTCACTGGATTGCTTTGCCAAACTTGTGAAATAGAAACTTGAATGCAATAATCATAAGCCAGATGAAATATTTAGAGGTAGAAACCTCCTATAATGCTATCAATACATAAGGTGTAATACTGTGTAATATATGCTTAGTGTAATTTGCTGGGCATCCTAAAAACTTCACCCATTTCTAAAATTTGTAAAGTGTACATCAGCAAACGTGTTAGGTACTTTTGCATACAATGCAAAAAGAACCTGCTGCTGTTGCCATGTCTCTCTGCATGTTTATATGAAGTAGCACTGCTTGCTGACTGTGTTTCAGTTTTGTGGAAATTCTAATTTCTTTGAGATATCAAATAGATTGTGCTGTACAAATATTTAAAATTTTAAAATTTTCAGTTAGCAAATTTGTGAACTCGACTGTCTTCAAACAGAGGAACATCAAGTGCAACTTCAGTTACAAATTTACTGTTTTAAAGTTTACTGTTTTAAATTGACCTTGAGTAAGGTTACTTAAACATGTACGGTATATTTTGTATATTTTCCTATTTTACCTGTCCAACAGCTGCCTCTGATGACAAAATGGATTTCCAAGTTAGCCAAATGCCAGGAGAGGCGTGCACAGTGCTGGTATTCCAGCTCACATCTCCTTTGTTAACTTTAGAAGGCCAAAAAAGGGAAAATGTTAGTTATCTTGACTATAAGATGAAAGAAATTATGTGAGCATAGAGTGAACAAATACAGTATGCTACACTCAAAACATCCTCACAGCTGCATTATCTGTACTATATAATGATTCAGAATTTCTCTGACACTTTAATTTATTGGAAAAGCTCCAGACCTATGTGGCATCATGGTCCAACAAATCCTACAGTTTTATCCTGAAACTTTGAGATTTTAACTCTGTATCGAGTACTTCTTTTAAAAATGTTATGTTTAAGAAATTTAAACTACATTTATTCACAGTCCCTTCGCACCTAAGACCTAACAGAACAGCAATCAGTTCCATTTTTGCATTATTTGAGTTGGAATCTGCTGAAAGCTACTGAGCCACCACAAGCATATCTGAGGTTTCTTTTGAACTAAATGACATTGTAAGTTCGGTTAAAGAGCAGGTTTTTAATTCTCTCTACTAACACATGTAATTGCATTCTATTATTAGTGTTATTATTGAATATGATTTATTGTTACATAAATATTTCATAAACAAAAATGTGATGACTGGCTTTTTAATGAAGTAACTAAAAAAATGAACATGTCTCAGTTTTAAAATTAATTGACTAAGTCTCCAAACACACCTGTTTTGTGATGCACACATTTTCTAAGTTGTTCTTGTTCTGTTATCCTCAAACTTTAAATCTTCCTACTGAAGAATACTGAAATAATAAGTAACACTAGTGGTTAATTAAAATTCAAAAATGATTGTCTGAGATTGGTCATAAATTATTTAATGACCAATAGAAGAAATGGAGGTATATAAAACACAAGGTCCTCACTAGATTTTGACAACTCCAAGTCTGTACTATAAATTATTTGTTTGTAAAGACATTTAAAATATTGATTCATTCATTTGTTTTATAAACACTCTTTTCCATTTCAAAGTATATAGGTGTATTTTGGTGGCATGAGTTCTAAGTTAGGAACCAGGGAAATGTGGTCTTCTGTGAGTGTAATTGCATAATCCACACTGCCTTGTAGCAATCCAGTTTAACATAAGAAACAGGTCTTTGGCTTTTGTAGGTAGCTGGAGATCCCAGAGGGAACTTATCCTAAATACAGGAGAACAAGGCACAGACAGTAACTATGCCAAGTTTAGCCCAGACACTTGGAGTTGTAATACATCAGAGCTAACCACTAGTACCACCCTGCTGGCAAAAATTGTTATTCAAGCCATATGTTTGCTGAAGGGAATATGAATTTTTAATGAAAACATTTTCTAGCTGCTCCACAATGAGCCAAAGAATTTCACCAGTGTACTGCATTTTTCCCAGTTGATTGTGGGGTGTGTCAGGGGTGTGTTCTTGCTCATATTATGTTCAGTGCTTGCATGGACTGGGTGTTGGGCAAGGTTTTGGGGTCCAGCGGCTGTAGGGCATCCATTGGTGAAGAAAGAGTAACTGACCTTAATTTTGCCGACAATGCTATGATGTTCGCAGAGTCAATGGAGGCTCTGAGCAAGGAGTCTGAGTTTCTGGGCTTGCGAGTGTCCTGGATAAAAACCAAGATCCAGGCCTTTAATGACCTCTTGGGCACAGCCATCAGCAGTGTGTCTGTCTGCAGAGAGAGTATTGACCTTGTTGAGAGATTTACATATCTCGGGAGTGATATTCATGTCTTTTGTGACTCTTCCTCTGAAGTTAGTAGACAGATTGGGATAGCATGGTGGGTCATGAGGTTACTTGAAAGGGGTGTGTGGTGCGTCCAATATCTATGCAAAAGTACAAAGGTCCAAGTCTTTAGAGTCCTGGTGCTTCCTGTCTTGCTCTATGGTTGTGACACATGGACGCTATCCAGTGACCTGAGATGAAGACTGGACTCCTTCGGTGCTGT
This sequence comes from Polypterus bichir lapradei, assembly GCA_026402145.1. NCBI lineage: Eukaryota > Metazoa > Chordata > Cladistia > Polypteriformes > Polypteridae > Polypterus > Polypterus bichir. The sequence continues at coordinate 35,067,181 of JANRMT010062790.1, read as the reverse complement.
GTCTCTTTGGAGAATCCTTGGGTACTGTGAGTTTGACTTTGTGTTGAATAAGCGGTTGCTCATGGAGTCCCAAATGAGGCACATTACCTGCATTGTGAGGGAGCATCAGTTACGGCACTGCGGCCATGTGGCTCAATTCCTTGAGGGTGATCTGCCTCACAGGATCCTCATAGTTGAGGACCCAAGTGGCTGTACCAGGCCAAGGGGACGCCCACGTAACACCTGGCTGCGGCAGATAGATGGTCATTTCCGGAGGGTGGGACTGGACTGCGTGTCTGCCTGGGGGGGTTACCAACTGGGATCCCGAGTTGTTTTGTCATGTGGTGGGTGCGGAAACATGCTCTACCAGTGCAGGCTTCCCAACCTGACCTGACCTGACCTGATCTGACCTGACAGAATGTGAGATGCCTTGTATGGCAGGTTAGCATGGTTTTGCTCCAGTTTTCCCAGATTCTCCCGTAATTCAAATGCTTGAATATTAGGTTGATTGTTGCCTGTTAGCTAGCCTAATGTGAGTAAGCACAGTGATATGAGAGTATATAACTTTGAAAGACTGGCTTACAGTAATGCTGCAACAGATCAATTGAGTTCAGAAAACCCACAACATTTTAGCTGAAGTCATTTTTAAATAATTTTTAAGTATTTTAATTTGTACACCAACATTTCTCCAAACAGCTTTTTAATAAGACCTTGTAACAGATAGGGGGCGCTGTCGTCCCCTTGAACCCTCAGATCAGACGCCAGACACCAGATAAAAGTCCAAAATGTTGACTTTTTATTATAATAATATGCACAAAGTACCCTCCACTCCACAATACTCATATAAATCAATACAATACACAAACAATAATCAATCCTCCACTCCCAGACGCGTTGTTCCCTTCCTCCCAACTCCGCTCGCCCGTCTGGGATCTCCCACAGTCTTTTATTGTCCAGGACCCAGAAGTGCTTCTGATCCCTCAGGTCATGTGATTACCCAGCACTTCCGGGTCAGATGAAAACTCCTTTTCTTCGTCAGCCCGGAAGCACTTTATTTCTTCCGTCCTCGTGACATGGAAGTACTTCCAGGCTATATGGAAAATAAACGTCTCGGTGCCTCCCTGCAGCGTCCTCTGGCGACTCCGACATTTTCCAGCAGGGCTGTGTGCTAAAACTCCATAGTCCATAATGCCCTGCTGGAATTCGGGGCATCTCCATGTCGCATGGAGGGCTCCCTCTGGCGGCCTGGAGGTATTGGCTGGAATGAATGGCCGGCCATGGGTCCACAACCTTTAAAGTAATAAAGTAGTCCAGTACTTTTTAAAATTCAGTTTTGGAACTCATTTAATTCAGTGCAGCTTATCCTAGCAAGCATTGGATACAAGGCAGGAATAATCCACCTAACCTGTGCATTCCTGGACTGTGGGATGAAACTCTGAATGTGCAGCCCCCCTCCCTCCCTCCCTCTCTCTCTCTCCTTCCAATCTATGACCGGCTTTTCCAGATGTGCTAAGGATATAAGCCTGTCTATCAAAAATAAAGAACAGTGGTGCAGTATTGTGTATTCTAAGCAGATGAGATTAGGTAGCGGAATATCTGAGTCATTGCTTACATGTCCTTTCCCTGGTATCTTCAGTTTATAACTACTGCAAAATGTTATTCAATAGAATGAGGTATACACAGCCATTAAAAACCTGACTTTGTTTTCTCATAGTCCAGTGAAGCCAGAGTGAACTTTGTAGTGATGAGACAAGAGGATTCATCTTTGAGAGAGGAGAGGAAAGACAGAGGTCAGAATGGTGACCAGTCGAGCCGCATCAACAGGAGAGATGAGATAACGCACTACCACCGTCACCCTGCCTTGCAAAAGGTAAGTAAATCCCTTAAAGAAAGACACGTGGGAGATGTACAGCCTTTCTGTCTCTGTATTTAATCCAGTGGTACAAGAGGATGCTTCTATACGTGTGATTTTTGAGTTTTCAGGGAAAACCATCAAAGGGTGTGATTTCTCTTGACAAATGGTATGGCTTATCAAAGGAAAGAGGGGTGCATTTACCATTCAAAGTGTCCTAATAATTGAGTTCACATCTGTATAGCCTATGTCAAGGGTGACATTTTTGGAGCTGGCCACTCATTCCTTTATCAAACACTCCTTATGTCAGTTTTAATCTGATGTCTTCCTTAGTGGTGAATTATTCATTTTTATTATTATTTTGTCTGGTCCTGCATTTCATCTTCCTTCTAGTTTAACATGATTTGGTTTGGAATATGTGAACCTGGATGGATTAGGACACAAACTTGAGCTGAATCTTGGATTTGCGTAATGGAAATCTTTGGGCATTTTCCACCAACACTACTTGCTGTAATATTTTACCCACATGCTTCAGAATCACCTTTTTTTAATACTGCTTCACTGATGACACTTGCAATTATGATTACATCAAAGGTCATAAACTGGCATTTGTGTACTTCCCCCTATAAAAAATAAGGAAGAAATGACTACAGTGCTAATTATTTCTGTTGATGCTTTTTAAACACTTGTAATATGTATTTTTTTTTTTCTTTTTCGTAAGCTCCTCATATATGTGTCATTAAATGACTGTTTCTTTAAATTTTGCCCACACATGGTACCTCTTAATGGATCATAGTTTCTAAGTCATATTGAACACTGTCAGCCACTGTTGCACGTGGTCTGTGTTCCAGTGTCCTTATTATAATTATAATTTGCACAAAAGAAAGGTATTTGGAGCTATTAAAGTGCCTGATGATGCTTTAACTACATTCTTGTCTGCATAAGGTTAAGGCCTGAAATCAGATGGGCACCACATCATCAAAATAGACTTCTTGAATTTAATGTCACTGGCATGAGTTCCATTTATGGTGATTAAGCAACATTGCAGTGCTTTTCTCTGTCTACCAAGTAGTTACTGTGTGTGTGTATAAAGTATAAATTTTAATCCTTTATTCGCCATATGTGATTTCTTGTATTGGGAATTCGTCATTTTTCGCAAACACCACCGTAGTCTCCAGAGGCACAAGGAGAGTTTTGGAGTCAGAGCATTGGGTGAGCTATTTGCAGAGTGCCCCTGGAGCAAAAGAGTAGCATGCCTTCTTTCACGACCAGGCTTCGAACCGGCAACCTTCGAGTTACCAGCCCAGATCCTTAAGCCAGATATCTGCCAATGCCAATTCAGATATATATCTTAGTTGAATAATTCAGTTAATTTTATTGACATTAAACCATACAGTGAAATGCATTTCTTGCAGAAATATCAAACATGCATCACTAATGCAGTACATGGTCTAATAACATAGGGCAGCAGATATGCATTTCTAGAGAAAGCAATGGTAATAAACAAAATTAATAAACATGCAAAAGTACCAGATTAACAATATAAATATCAGTTTTAAGCATACAATATATGCAAGACCAGGTAAGTAATTAAGTGTAGAATCATTAGTGTATCATGACTGGAAGTGCAAATACCTTTCACAATTGATCTCCCTCACAGATCAGATCAAGCAGATTACTATACTCTATGTGAGTTCTCCGCTTAATGACCCTGGCTTTAAACTCTAGTGGTATGGCATTGAATGCTTGCTAGATGACAAGGATGAGGAATTACCACACAGTTTGAATTGCCAATGTGAAAAAAGGCAGCTGTAGCAGTTGTGGCATACTGAATACCTGCCATCTGCTTACTCCACTGAGTCCACCTGGGGCCAGAGTTGCCTCAGGGTTTTAATGTATGTGGTGGATGGCCGGCTTCAAGTTCCGGTCCTCACCCCCAGGCCGCCAGGAGGAGCTCTCCCGACAGCATGATCATGCCCCGAGTTCCAGCAGGGCCTCATGGACTATGTAGTGTTTATACACAGCCTTGCTGGATACCTTGGGGGCCACCGGGAGTCACTGTAGGGGGGCTCATAGGCTCTTATGTGCCCTATGACCCGGGAGTGCATCACGGTCACGTGACAGGAAGGAACGACGTGCTACCGGGTTGAAGAAAAGGACTGTTTACCCTGACCCGGAAGGAATAAGGAACTGTGGACTGATTGGGCAGGAACACCTCTGGGTCAGGGTGTATAAAAGGATTGTGGGAAAGCCCTGAGACTGAGCTGAGCTGGGAGGTAGAGGGGCGAAGTGTCTGGGCGAGGAGGAGAGAGTATTATTGTTGTGTTTATTTAGTTTATGAGTAGTGTGGAGGGTGCTTTGTGCACGTTAGTGTTATTTAATAAAGAAGTCTTGGACTTTTATCCGGTGTCTGGAGTGGCACCTGAGCATTCAAGAGGTGGATCAGAGCCTCACTGCGACATGTAACAGAACTTTTTGTAAGTGGCTAGCACGAGTCTGTCTTTAAACCAGTTCTACAGCTCCTGTATAACCAAGTATTTGAATGACATTACTGCTGATATCTTGGACTCTTTAGCCATTTAGAAAATCTAAGGCTCTGCTCAAGTAACTGAGGTAATATACAGTAACTACAGTCTCTTTATGACCCTTTCTCAGCATAGTGTTTAGAGTCGGTCTGTTTAGTGCAATGAACAGTCACAAGTACCAAAACCAAGGTCAACTGATCACTATCATAACCTTCTACTTAAAGGTACCCCTCTGAACTAATTTGTCTAATCCCAACATGATATGTGGATTGGCCCTAAATGATCACATGAGGATTAGCCACAAAGTGGTCAGAATAAAATTATTCAGCCTTTGGGGGCAGGGGAATGGTGCTCACCCTGGGCTCCACCCAGATGACGGGTCTACAAATGTCACAAAAAAAAGCAGAGGGGTCTACAACCGTGATACAAAAAAAAAAAAAGGCAACATCAACATATGGGGTGTGGGTGCTTGAGGGCGTGGGGCCAACTAATGAGCTTACCCCTTTGAGTTTAAAAGCCTTGCTTCACCATTGGCCTCTACGGCTAGAACTGTGCATTAGTTTTCTGAGTATGTTATTATGTGAAAAGATTAAAGAAACCGCATACACCTCCACTGTGGTAACCATGGAAAAGGAAAAATCCAGATGGAAAAAGATGCCAAAAAAAATAAGATTAGTATTTGAATTAATGAAACCAAATATTACTATTGTATCAAACACATCCGTCTATTTTTTTTTTTTTATAAACCATACACTGTTCTGAGCTTCCATGTCCTATCCAGAGATGGCTCCCACCCCATGACCAACATAGCCAGTATAGGCTATCGGTTTTATCACAGGGCACAGTCATATACTCACTTATTATACCAGGCCGATTCAGCATTGTTAAATAACTTGACATATACAGTATATCTTAATGTCAGATGATCCCAGAAGCAGGATCCTACACAGACAGTAACTGGGCCAGCAGTTGAGCTCTGATCCTCCAAAGCTTAAAGAGATCAGTGCTAAAACCTTTGCCACCAATTGCAACAATTTCAGTTATATCAATTAATTGTTTAATTTATGTACATTTTTTCTTGATAAAAGCAAGAAGACATAAGGAGAATATAATGTCATTTTTCATAATTTTTCTATATTTAGAATACCCATTCCAAAGGTAAAGTAAGCAGACTGCCTTGTGATCAAACAGACGACGTTCTATCATGACAACAGCCTTGTATGTTATAAATTAATGAAAGTCTACAACCACATAGTTCCACACCAGGAACCCCATGCTGTCTCCTAAAGAGCAAACAACTCAATTCTGGTTTACACTTGCAGCTACCTAATGGGCTGATAACGATCTACCTGTAATATTCAAGAGGAATGACCCTGGCAAAGATTACATGAACTGCCTGATAGGGGAAAGCTTTGGATGTCATTGACTAATTGCATAATATGTGTTTTGAGAAGGTTAGTTCTAAGTGTTCAAGTGTTTGAATAGCAAAAATCCATCCAATGCTGAATATAACATGAGCTATTCCCTATGTAATAAACCTCCAGACCAAATGTATTAAAACTAAAACTCGTAAAAAAATTCAAACTCTTTGCACAATGCAAGAATGGTGATGAACAGAAGGCTCTAAAGAGTGTTAAGGATGACACCACAGATCTATTTTTGCATTAATAAAATCATAAATTAAGGCATTTGTCAAATGTAGCCTAGCTTGTCATCCTTGTAAAATATACACTTGCTTTCATTGTATTCTTTGTGCAGTGACGTACACGCCCAATGAAGCTGGTCTGCTTGGAATTTTTTTTTTTTTTTTTTTTTTACCAGTATCTTCTTTTGTTTTCAGAAGAGGATGTTTCTAGATAGATAGATATAGTGCATCCGGAAAGTATTCACAGCGCATCACTTTTTCCACATTTTATGTTACAGCTTTATTCCAAAATGGATTCAATTTATTTTTTTCCTCAGAATTCTACACACAACACCCCATAATGACAACGTGAAAAAAATTTATTTGAGATTTTTGCAAATTTATTAAAAATAAAAAAACTGAGAAATCACATGTACATAAGTATTCACAGTCTTTTCCATGAAGCAGCTGTTTCTGCAGCTTAATTGGAGTCCATTTGTGGTAAATTCAGTTAATTGGACATGATTTGGAAAGGCACACACCTGTCTATATATGGTCCCGCAGTTGACAGGTCATGTCAGATCACAAACCAAGCATGAAGTCAAAGGAATTGTCTGTAGACCTCTGAGACAGGATTGTCTCGAGGCACAAATGTGGGGAAGGTTACAGAAACATTTCTGCTGCTTTGAAGGTCCCAATGAGCACAGTGGCCTCCATCATCCGTAAGTGGAAGAAGTTCGAAACCACCAGGACTCTTCCTAGAGCTGGCCGGCCATCTAAACTGAGCGATCGGGGAGAAGGGCCTTAGTTAGGGAGGTGACCAAGAACCCGATGGTCACTCTGTCAGAACTCCAGAGGTCCTCTGTGGAGAGAGGAGAACCTTCCAGAAGGACAACCATCTCTGCAGCAATCCACCAATCAGGCCTGTATGGTAGAGTGGCCAGACGGAAGCCACTCCTTAGTAAAAGGCACATGGCAGCCCGCCTGGAGTTTGCCAAAAGGCACCTGCAGGACTCTCAGACCATGAGAAACAGAATTCTCTAGCCTGATGAGACAAAGATTGAACTGTTTGGTGTGAATGCCAGGCGTCACGTTTGGAGGAAACCAGGCACCGCTCATCACCAGGCCAATACCATTCCTACAGTGAAGCATGGTGGCGGCAGCATCATGCTATGGGGATGTTTTTCAACGGCAGGAACTGGGAGACTAGTCAGAATAAAGGGAAAGATGACTGCAGCAATGTACAGAGACATCCTGGATGAAAACCTGCTCCAGAGTGCTCTTGACCTCAGACTAGGGCGATGGTTCATCTTTCAGCAGGACAATGACCCTAAGCACACAGCCAAGATATCAAAGGAGTGGCTTCAGGACATCTGTGAATGTCCTTGAGTGGCCCAGCCAGAGCCCAGACTTGAATCCGATTGAACATCTCTGGAGAGATCTTAAAATGGCTGTGCACCGACGCTTCCCATCCAACCTGATGTAGCTTGAGAGGTGCTACAAAGAGGAATGAGCGAAACTGGCCAAGGATAGGTGTGCCAAGCTTGTGGCATCATATTCAAAAAGACTTGAGGCTGTAATTGCTGCCAAATGTGCATCGACAAAGTATTGAGCAAAGGCTGTGAATACTTATGTACATGTGATTTCTCAGTTTTTTTTATTTTTAATAAATTTGCAAAAACCTCAAGTAAGCTTTTTTCATGTTGTCATTATGGGGTGTTGTGTGTAGAATTCTGAGGAAAAAAATGAATTTAATCCATTGTGGAATAAGGCTGTAACATAAAAAAAACATGGAAAAAGTGATGTGCTGTGAATGCTTTCCGGAATGCACTGTAGATACTTTTATTAATCCCAAGGGGAAATTCACAATTTCTAAGCAACACATCATTCCTTCTGCATATCTGTAAACTGATAGATTTTTTTTTTTTTATTTCCACATTGTTGTCTCAGCTTAGATGACTTCACCTTGGCCCCCACTCTATTGCCTTTGAATGATGCTTAATGGGTGCAATTCAAAACAAATTAAAATATTAATTTATTAAATATAGACAGCATGAACATCCAAAATGCATTGGTTTGCATTAATGTCAAAGGCATTTGTGCGCACAAGGGTGGATTATAAGTGAAGAAAGAGATCAAACCATCCCAATTAAATACATGTGGCAGAAAATTGAAATACCCAATTAATATTTTTATGATAAGGAGTCTAATTAGATTTTAGGTCAGATTTTAAAAATCCAACAACACTACATTGCGCTCAGCCCTTTCCAAACATGACAGTCTTGTTTTGCTAGCCCTAAATTATGAGCTTTGTATTATCAGCAAAAGCTACTGCATTCTTCTCTACCTAGTCCTTGCAAATGACGTTTCTGCTGGTGCATTAATAATAAAAACAAAGTGTGTTTCTTATGGTGTCCTAACTGCACTTTATAACAATTGTTTGCATCAGATTTTTTTTTTGTTTCAGAGTCTGTCATATTGTGACTATGGAAAGGGGGTAATATTAATGCTTTAACCCCCAAATGAATGTATAGCCCTTTTAGCACATACTGGTAGCATACTGATGGTAGCCGTCAAACCATGCTTTAAGAGCTCTTTTATGCTTATCTAGTACTTTTTTTTTTTTTTTTTTTTTTATAACCTGCGTACCATAACCAGTTTTATTTGAAGTGAAGGGGAGGATTCTTTTTAAAAATACTTGTAAAGTATTTACAGTATAATAAGTCAACACACTGTGTAGTACAAGCAAGACCTGACCAAGTATCCTTGTGGTTTTCATTCCAACACCTTAGATAGTAGGCCACACTTCTCACCAACTAATTAAAACAACACTGTCCCAACTTCCTTTTCATGTCACTTTTGATTCATTTGGGCATTTCTGTAAATGTTTACCTCTTCCATTCTACCCTGTTGGTCTCCTAAACACCACATGGGATTCACTCACTTCTTTCGTAAATAATATGCTGGTGCTGTCTTTCCAGGGAGGAATTTGGAGACGCCAGGCCACAATAGAAGCTTGTCAAAAGTTTGTTCCTACAAAGTGGCAGTCTGCTGTAGTGCAGAATGATTCAGGCAAGAAGGTGGCAGAATCCAAGATAAAAGGGCCTTGGTGTCACTCTACTTGCTCTTGATCAAAAGGGCGTCGATTTGGTGTGAGGCTGGCAGGGGATCAAAGTTGGTTGTTGTTTGTGTTTGCCTGCTGAGTTTGATCCTCCATCCTGTGTCTGCTTTGAGCTTCCACCTCCACCCCACACCTAAAGCTCCACCCTGCTGCCTGGAAGAGTTTTCATAACCTGTACAGCTTAAATGTCTGCAGCCTCTTCCCGATTTTTCTTGCAAATTCTTTAAATTAATCAAATGTCTGCTAGCTTTGGAATGCATCTGGAGCAAAGTGATCTCTGTCTACCATGGTTGAACCACTATCTTATCTGTAGTCTTTCTAGCCTTATTAGCTACTAGCTGCTTTACTTGGTTGCCCAGTATAACTGAGAGGGGTAACTCCTGAGTGCCCCACCAGAGGACTCACTTCAGTGCTTTGCTAGCTAGTTAAATGATAGAGTTCATACCCATCCTAGGCATTTTGTGCAACTGATTAAAGATCCTCCTACAAATACACTGTATATAACCAAACCCAAGCACGTGTGGTTCAGTGTGTACACCAGTACAAGCAAACCAATGTAGTGCATTTCTCTAGCAGTTATCAACCAAAGAGATATACAAGTACAGAGTCATAGTAGAGTTGTTTTTGGCTTTTTTGTCTCCTTTACAGACTCTTTCAGGGTCTCAGCAAAATAGATTGACCTGGCAACCTTCTTTAAAGTCAGTGGCCCAGCTACTAGGCCATACTGCTTTTACTAGTTATGCTTAAGATGAGCTTTTTGGCCAATAACTTTACTCTTGACCTTGATAGTACTGTAATTATAGTGTTTTCCACTAGAATCTTTTGATTGCATCCCTCCATCATGTTTCTGAATCTGATTTTTAATTTAAGGGTTTGCAAGGTATTAGACCATATTCCAAAAGCATCAGGTAGGGATGAATTCATGGTAAAAACATGTCCATCACAGAATCAACTTCTGTGCACATCCAGACTTACTCATATTTAACAATTTGCATCTCTTTAGGATATGGGAGAAAACCAAAGTATGTGGAGAGACTGACCATGAAAATCCTTGCAGCCATCACATATAATGGATTTTAAACTGAGCTCTTGGGGGTGCAAGTCATCATCTTCAAGCACTCTGCTGCCCCCGAGTGAAGACTATATCCATTTTGTTGGAAGGAAGGATAGCAATGCTTGTTTTTGCCTCTGGATTTTTAAATGAAGACTGGTAGTAATGGATCTAAGCAAGAGCAGCATAGGCAGGAATTGGTGGGTTTTGCTATGAAAGTGAGGAACAGTGAGTGCAGAAATCAAATTAATTGCTGTCAGTGTTCATCTTGTTTAGTTTGAAATCAGAAGTATAACTAAAGTAACAATAAAGTATTTGAATGTATAATGACAAAAAGTATACCTTACATACTGTATGTCCAATGAATGCATACTGTGTGGACATGCATATATGCAGTTTATCTATCCATCTTCCCATCCCTTCTAATCCAGGCCAGGATCATGCTATCATATTATACATAATATTAAAATATATTTAAAAATGTAAACATGAATATTATGCAGCTCTAACAAGATACTTTTTATCTTTTTTTTCTTTATTAGGATCTACCAGGTTTCTCCTACAGTCAGCCAAAGGTGGTCAGTCTGAAAAAAGACCCTCGTATGTCACTTGGAATAACTATATCAGGGGGCCGTGATGGCAAAAACCACCTTCCTATATACATAACAAGCATTCAGCCAGTAGGTTGTCTGTATCGGGATGGAAGGATCAAACCAGGTAAAGTAGTGGCAGAAAGATGAAATAGTTGTAGACTGTGAGCTACTCTAAATCTGCATACCTCAGTCTAGAAATGCGGGCCTGGTACCACATCTTTTTAAAGTATTCTGTTCTGGCTTTTTGGAGAATGTTACTGTATGTTGTTTTTGAATTTGTTTGCTGTGTATATTATCTGAAAAAATGCTTTGGCTGTTTTGATGATGCACAAGATATATGGCTTATAGTTCACAAAGAAGCAACACATTGCATCAAACTTGTCTAACCTGTTACAAGTGGAGCAGTGGGGAGTAAATGGAGGAACTTTAAAGTAAACTGGAGTGAATGAAAGGCTACACGTCTCCTAACTGCTGTGCCTTCAAACTGTCATCAAACGTTCATTTGATATCAAAATAAATACATTTTGTGGCATGGCTTTCTTTCTCTTGTAGCTTGGCTTTTTTGCTATTCCAGTTGTTCACAGCCTTTTCCCAGACGTCACAACTTTTGCACCTTTAAAAAACTTGAAAGAAAGATTTTTCATTGTAGGGACATGTACTTTTAATTTATAAAGAAAATATTTGTTTTATTTTTAAGACTCCTAGAATATATGGTGTCAAAGACTACATTTTGGTGATTTTTAGAATGTTCTCTGCATCTTAAATAGCAGTGTCAAGGTTATACAATAATAATTTTTTATTTACATTTTATTTTATTTATTTTGTTTGCATGATAAAAGCTTGTAAAGCTTCATGAGGTTTAAGGCTGTGAAATTCTACGCTTTGTCCCTGAAGCATTAAGCTTTCAAAATACCTGAAAATTTTAATGGTTATAAACTACTCAAGTAATAAATGTTATTCAAGGCTTTAAATATAAACAAACTGAAGATTATTTTATTTTTTCCTTTACTTCCAGAAGATCGTCACATATAACACAATATATTGTAACACTGTAATTTTTAATACATTTCAGTATATTTGGTTTTTCTTCATGAGTATAACCTACATTTTTACTTCCTTGCTGTTACTGATTTAACTGTACTCTTAATAGTTTTAGTACTCATTTTGCAGTAATGCCCAGTATACTGTAATTCATTTACTACAAAAATAGATTAAAATGTATTAACAAAAAATGTGTATGGTGATTTGAATGCTATAATTTTCCATGTTATTGACCCCATATGACTGAGTGTGGGTGTTTGTATGAATGCAGACAGTAACTGACTGGTGTCTTGTCCAAGACTGATTTCTGTTTTGTACCCAAAACTGCTGAGGTAGACTCTGGTCCTAATCCAACACTGCACTGAAATGTGCAAATTAGGGAAAAACATATGTTCGAGGGATTTTCTTTGGCTAAAGTAGTGCTGTTGAGTTAACCACAAAAGAAACAAAAGGATAAAAGTGGCTTTTGGACTGATTCTAAAGTATAAGAATGGCACATTTCTAGAACTGCTAGAGTCGATTTTGGAAACTTTTTTTTGTTTTTTTTTTCTTCTATACCTGAGTAACCAGCTATCAAAATTGATTTTATCAAATTGGTAAGACTTTGTTTATAAACCATCCATCGTGTCATAAGTGTACATTTGTATTACAAAGAAAGACTAATGTGTATATAATATATATATATATATATATATATATATATATATATATATATATATTGTAATGGAAACAGGGGCATCAGCGAGCCCCAAACACCAGCACAGTCCTGGGTTCAAATAATGGAAGGTTTATTATAAAATACCTCCAAAGTAGCACAAACACAGGTTTTCTTTTCTCCAGAAATTAATCTACTTACAGTTCCTTTCCTCTCAACACTGCACTGCCTTCCTCCTGTTGAGTGTTGCTCATCTTCCTCACAGCTACGACTTGCCTGGATAAGGAAGTGCAGTCCCTTTTATTGAGGACGCAGGAGTACTTCCAGTGCCAGGGCCATTACCCGATGGAAGTACTTCTGGGTCTTACGGAAGTCCCATGAATTGGGTGTGCAACTTCTTGCAGCGCCCCCTTGTGACACCCACGTACCCCAGCAGGGCTATGTTGCTGGACTATAACTCCTGGCATTCCCTACTGGAATGGGGGGCTACTTCTCCCCTGCAACAAGGGAAAGTTTTAGGGACACATCAGTCGGGACACCTTTCTGTTTGCTCAGGGTCTCCCGTCTGAGTAAGGGACTTTCCCAATTTCCTGCCGGGATGTCTGTCCATCCTGTGTGCCTCCTACTATATATATATATATATATAAATATATTGCTCGTTTCCCTAAACAATAAAATACATCAAAGTTATTTGTTAAATGAAGCTTTACGATAAATTAAGTGAAGTAGAGGAAACCAGAGAAAAAAATTAATTACTTAAGAGAAATATCGGTAGACACAATGAATGAAGTCTTGCACTAGATAGCATGATTTTATTAGCCTTCCACTAACTCTGATTAACTGTGGATTTGCATGGCTGTAGTACAGAAATTATGGACAGACTTAAAGAACTGAAAATTGTTGCAGAGGGGCTAGGTGGTGGGCACTCCACACACAGCCCCTTAGTGAATGAGCCATGTCCTCATTACGTGCCATTTGTCACTTTGGAAGAGCTTCTGGTTACCCTTTATGACATTTAATACTTTTATTGCTATTGTTACATAAAATGACAGCAAGATCTTCTATGTCTGTTAGCATACAGTAGATGTCCACACCTAGTCATGTTACATTACTTGTAAAGCAAGCCTATTGATCAGTGTTTCTCAACCACTGGATTGCAACCTAGCTGCTATTGTTTATAACAGTAGTGAGTCATGATATGGGTCACAAACATGCTCGACCCCCTAAAATCGCATTTGACTCACCAAGGGGTGAAAACCAAACTCTGATGATCACACACGATTCACCATGATTAAAGCTCTGACAGTCGGAGCCCATTCACTAAGGGGGGAACCGTGGCGAGTCGTGAAGACACTTAACATGTGTAAAAGTGGATTGTGACACCAAAAAGTCACTGCTGTAGATCACACTGACACCTGTTTTGCACTAAGTATTTAAATGAGGCCAGTAAACCGCTGTACTTGGATATGCGGTCTATGCAAAGAACATTTTTTCCCATTTGGGAAAATGTTTAAAGGGAGATTTTCAGTTAGGTGTTGAAGAGAAGCAAAAACACATGGTGACCCATCTGAAGTTACTTTCCCACAATGCTGGTGTTCCTGATAAAGGAGATGTGCACTGTGCCATAAAATTTGCGAGCAACTTGCTTATGCATTTCCATCAGGATTTTTGAGGTGCACTTCTTTTTATTGTTGTTGTTCCTATCACATTACACATGTCCTCCCAGGGTTTTCAAACTTTCTGCCCATCTCTGTGGAGGCTGGTCACCCATAACCATGCAAATTGAGCTAAAAGAATATTTTTATAGTCCAGAAGGCTTCTTGACAGCACGGTCAGTGATGGTTCTGCACCTCCTTCCTACCATTCTGTCAAAGTAATTTAAATGTACTTTTGTAAGCTGATGTGCTTTGGAACATGAATAGGCTTATTTAAAATATCACAGTTAAGACAATGCTGGGGTATGAAATGTGTGCCACTTTGCTTGGTCAAACACTTACTAATGGTAATGATTGGTATTTCAATTTTTAACCCCACTCCTTTATTTGTAGCTGTACATGTCTGTTCATTTTTAATCTGCAAATGATTTACTCCTACCAGCTTCTTAACTCAGTTTTTTGATGTCTCTGATATACAGGAAATATTCTGCTAAGTGTTAATGGAGTGGATCTTACACAAATGACCTACAGTGAAGCAGTATCTGCTCTCAAAGCCAATGCTGCTCACTCCAACGTTCAGTTAAAGGTGTTGGGAACCTTGTCTGAGAAACCCGAGGGGGAGTTTGCTGATGACCTAGGTGAAGGTGGAAGGGAGGTTGAAAGTTCCTTTTCACCCTTGTGGTCCATGTGGCTTAACTTGCCCAGGTAATTATTGAACGGTGTTACAGTGAATTGTTAAGTAAGTTGTGTGTATTTTCTTTCTTGTATTTTCCCAGGTCCAAATTTCCTTCTTTACTTCCTTCCATTCATTTAGTGCATTTAATCTAGGGTTGTGCTAAGCCCAGGAGTGCCCAATGCGTTGATCACGATCGACCGGTAGATCGCAAAGGTAGTGCAGGTAGATCGCATTGCATTCAAATCGTTAGTCTATCATATATCCTCCCTATGGCATTTGCCACTTGATTGACATACAGGGCGGCCAGTCTGAGATCTCTTTTCTTCCAACACACTGGTCATCCCGCACGTACGATCAAACGTGCGAGCTACTGAAAAACTCTGGCTATCTAAGTAATCTAGTTAGCCTTCCAATTTATATTGACTAAAGAAGGGATTTAAAAAAAAAATTGTTTGGGGAAGTTATGGGCTGGATGTGGAATTGGAAGAGGATTTTTTTTTCTCACAATGTCACAGTTGAAGTGTGTTTGTCTGATCTGTCAATCTATCATTGCTATTCCAAAGATGGAAAATGTGGAAAGGCACTTTCAAAATGTTCATAAAAACTACGAAACTGACTTCCTTCTGAAAAGCGATCTGAGAAAGAGAAAGGAGAGGGAACTAAAATCGCAGTTAATCAGACAGCCGTCATTTTTCAGCTCCTTGATTTGGGGAACATCCAAAACCTCGCGTCGGAGCAGGAGACGCAATGGAAGGTGTGTGCACAACTTGACAGCATACGCTACACAGAGCAGATTGAAAATTGCCTGTCAGACTTTGACAGATGGTTCCAAGACTCAGTTTTACTTGAGCCAATTGCTATCCATTTAGGGAAGATGTTCAGGGTGATTCACCCGCATCAGAAATTGCAACACTGTTTCACCTAAAACTCCTCTACATTGGAAGATGAGATTTTGACACTACAGGATGACATTCAGCTGAAGTATGGGGCTCATGGACAGTTTTGGAACATACAGAGGAAAAGTACCCAAACATGAGGAAATGTGCTACCTCCTTGACTGCATTATTCGGCTCTACTTATTTATGCGAGTCAGCCTTTTCCCACATGAGGATTATTAAATCCAAATACTGTAGTGACCATAAATGTATTGAATTGCTATTGTGCCATAAAGGTTATTCAGTTATGCAAGGTACAAGAACAGAGTTGCAGGAAGTCGGAGAAAATGGTAAAAGAATCTGACACAATGCAGGAACTAACCCTACTCTCACACATCTGCACCCCTTCAGGACAGGACAATTTAGAACTGCCAATGAACCTAACAATAATGTATTTCCAATTTAAAAAAAAAAAAAAAACCCAAAACAATCACATATGTATTTAGAATAGGAATTTGTGTGTGCTTTGCTTTGGTGTCTGAGAGTATTTGTTCAGCATGTGTTAGATAGGAGGTATGACTGATCTGATTTGGGGGTTGGAGATGATTAATGGAACAGCATAGAAATGACTAAACATTAATATGTTATAGCATACAGTTATATGGTTATTAGCTATAGTTTTCCCTGGAATTTTATATGTAAAACAAGTTATTGTTTGGAAAACAGTTCAGCTGCCTCTACACATCTAAGCCCTCCCTTATAATCAATATAAATACAGTAGGTCATTAGGGCCCACCTAACATGGGCACACCTGTTGGAGAAAATCTTACTATCACGCCTTGGCTTTTGAATTTGCCTAGGCCTCAATTTCATTTTCAGAAATTTGGGAATGATTTTGCTTTTTTATTGATATATAAGGCTGTTTTTTTTATGGTTTTTGTCCTCTTAGAGTTGACCTTGGCAATATCAGTATTTATCAGTGGAGATAACCAGTTTGTGCTTGCTAAGCAGCTGGTGCCTCTGTTGACACTGTCTACTGCCGCCATTACAGACGTGTAACCAGCGGTGGTTTCCATCGGAGAAAAATATCCTACTAATACAAGTGTTCAAATGCTCTTCCACCCATTAAAACATTTGTCTGAACTTGCTCATTCCAGTTAGGGAATGCTGGGCACATTTGTATTAGATCAAGAATGCCAGTTGAGGATTTTCATATTTGTGGGGGTTTTTGGAGTGTTTGCCTTCATAAATCCTGAGAACTAATGGGTGGGTGTGTGTGTGTTTTTTTTTTTTAATTTTTTTTTTATTGTGTAGCGCTCTTCACTGGTGCCACGATATTGCCTTGCACAAGACCAACAACGAGAGCTGGGGCTTCAGTATCGTTGGAGGCTTACAGGAAAGTCAAGGTCAGCAACCCTTCTTCATCAAGACCATTGTTCCTGGAACTCCAGCTCATTTTGATGGCCACCTCAAGTGAGTGAGACTTTTTATAAACCTTACATCAAAGCTTTTATGAGTGTGCCATCATTTTAGTGAATTCTGCTTTCTTTAAGGTGGTCACAATTTCCTGAGGTTTGGTAACAGTTCCCTATTGACCTTGGCATACTTATGTCTGAAAAAATTATATTAGTCAGTTTATCTTAACCATTAGTGTAGTTGAAAGCTTTTTTTTTCTTTAATACATATATTTTTGGAAATGCTGTGTAGTTACATGTGACTATCAAATAATGCTTAATTATTTATAACATCTAGATACATTAGTGTTGCTCACATACATTTTTAAAATTGGAGATCGGCAGATTAAATGACTTGAGGCTGTTGAATATGGTGGAAAAAGGGGAGTGTGAACCAGTATAATCACCACTTAGCTTTGACAACTTTGACATAAACAGTAGCTTGTGAACAAAAAAAAAATACAATTAACATCCATGTGCATTATTATTGTAATGAATACAAATTTCTGTGACTTGTAAGAGCACCACATTTGCTTGAAATGGGAAGAATACGCCTTGAAACTAAAATGCTCCAGAATATACGAGCAGGTCAGAAATACTCAAACAGAATTAGTTTAACACAAGTTCCTCCTCACTTACCGCAGTATCTGAATGTCCTGGTCAAGCCCACAGTGGCGACAAACCGCACTAGATGGATCAGGCAACCCTCTCCCTGAGTTTTTGTGTCTCTACTAATCCAGTCAGGGAAGGACACAGAATGCACATGTCCCGAGATCTCCCAGTGCCATCTCAGTGCATCTAACATGGGAGACATTCAGAGGAATTCTGACTACAACCTATATAATAAATATAACACTCCCACCTTAAATGGCCTTTCTTGATCTGGATAATTAGCAGTTCTACTCTCTCATCTTCCATATTTTTGAGGTCCTAGCCCAGTAATGGAGGATAAACCCAGCAAGCTTGTGTAGATACCTAATATGGACTCCTCCTAACACCCCCAGAGCTCATGATCATTAGTGACGATTATGGTTTAGATTGACCAATAGATCGAAAAAAAAAACCTGACCCAAGTCCCAATATGTTGCTTGATTTCATTGCTTCACAATGCACTTGATCTTGCACGATGTGTATGGTGGTGTAACTCTTTTCCCCCTAAACACAGATCAAGCCCCCCCCAAATCCCCCTTTTCAGGAAGGAGCCATGATCTCAGTCATGGAAGTGCCACTTGTTATCCTAACGTCTTGTGAACCTTCTGTGAACTGCTTTAGCACGTGTCGGAGACCTGAAGAAACTGGACACACTCGGAGTTTTGTCTTGTGTAATGATAGATAGATATTTTATTAATCCCAAGGGGAAATTCACATACTCCAGCAGCAGCATACTGATAAAAAACAATATTAAATTAAAGAGTGATAAAAATGCAGGTATAACAGACAGTAACTTTGTGTAATGTTAATGGGTGGAATTGAAGAGTCGTATGGTGTGGAGGAGGAACGATCTTCTCAGTCTGTCAGTGGAGCAGGACATTGAAAGCAGTCTGTCGCTGAAGCTGCTCCTCTGTCTGGAGATGATCCTGTTCAGTGGATGCAGTGGATTCTCCATGATTGACAGGAGCCTGCTCAGCACCCGTCGCTCTGCCACGGATGTCAAACTGTCCAGCTTCATGCCTGCAATAGAGCCTGCCTTCCTCACCAGTTTGTCCTGGCGTGAGGAGTCCCTCTTCTTATGCTGCCTCCCCAGCACACCACCGCGTAGAAGAGGGCACTCGCCACAACCATCTGATAGAACATCTGCAGCATCTTATTGCAGATGATGAAGGACGCCAGCCTTCTAAGGAAGTATAGTCGGCTCTGATATCCTCTATGTGGAAATCACAAAAAGCAAAGAAGACGCACCTGCTGCAGACCACTGTATACTTAAGGAAAATGGATTTGGGCTTTCAGCGTTTCTGGCCATATTCACCTCTGCAGCCTTGTTGGTCCATAATCATCAGTTTAACTTAAGAGTCATTACCTGAGCATACAATGAAAATACTATGTATGAATTAGTGTCCTAATATAAATGCTTAATAATAATAATAACAGTAGTAATAATAATACATTTAATTTATATATAGTAGCTTAGCTGGCTACAGAGATGGTGATTCAGATTGACTGATTAGTTCCCCTCCACTACCACAGTGTGACTTGTTCAAATACTGCCCTGACTTTGGACAGGCCGTGGAGATGGCGATTTATATTTTCAGAAATGTTTTGGTTTACTTTTTTATCATAAGAAGCAAGCAAGCACTTGACACTAATGAGTAAAACGAGACGTTCACCAAATCTCTTGGATTCACTTTGCAGGTGCGGCGACGAGATTGTGGCAGTGAATGGCGTGAGCACTGCTGACATGAACAATTCGTCTCTCATTCCTATGCTGAAGTTACAGAAGAACAAAGTCACATTGACGGTGGTTTCCTGGCCCGGAAGCCTGGTTTAGCGGCCTGCACACTTTTGCTGTACACTTTGCCTTACGATGTTGTCGCATTTTGAAAAGCAAAAGCAGCAGCTGCCGCCCATCTGATTTGTTTTGGCCCGACTTCACAGTTGCACATCAGGATCCCTTAGCAAGAAGAGTTTTATACCACCTTTCTGTAGTGGACTGGGATGATTTTTATCCTGTTCTTAACTTTAAATTAATGAAAAAAAAAAAAAATAATAGGAAGGTAAGCCCCAGTGACCCAACTTCCTTAAAATATTCCTTTCAGAATTTCTACTGCAGCCTGCTTGACATTTTTTTTTTTCCAGCTTTGTTTTTTTCTGCTGAGTCTGTTCCTCTTCATGCTCTGCTTGTCTCTACTTAACAGCACTAAAGTGCCCTTCGGATTGCAGACGGCCACTATTGACAAACAGCGGTTCAGGTACACAACTTGACGGTAGTGTAAATTTTATATTCGGCATGACGGTTTAAAAACTTGAAGGCCAAAATGTATTTGTAACTTTGGATGTAATGCCATTTTGTGACTGGTGACATTCGGTGACACTACGATTTGATAATCAGGCCTGTTAAGCTTTGCACGCTTGTGGATGACATGCGAGGCTTTAACTTTGACCCCACAGGACAGGCTGAAGCAGTTTAAGATGATGCACTGAATGTGTAACTGTGTCCAGACACAGCTTTTAATCTGACACTTTCCCTACAGATAAGGGTCTCCCGTAGCCACACGTGCAGCCTCTTCATAAGTTGCTTAGCGAGGTTGGGAATCTGAACTTGGTACTGTCTACTGTTTGCATATATCGGGGAAAACGCTGCCGAAATGTGCTCCTTGTCTCACTGTTTCTAACTTTCTTGGCCTTGTCAGAAGAAGTCTTTTACGTTTTTATTGTATTTATAGCCAAGGTAACTTATTGATCATAAACTCCGAGTAATAGCCAGATTTCAGTCCATGTTGAGCATCTTGCTTGATTAAGAACTTGATAACACAGCTTATTGCTAGCGCCTTTTAACTTAAATTATTTGACTTTGCTCGAATTTAAATCTTAAGAAATGTGTTAACCTCAGTTTTAATGACTTCAAATCAGTAGGCTTTAGGTTTTTTGTTATTTGTTTTTTTACTAATTTGTTCATAGATAAAAATGTAGTGTGCCTGTCATTAGACACACTTGTAAGAATTATGTTTAAAAGCAAAACCCAGTGTTTGCTGTTGGTAATAATAAGCAAACAGTGTTGAGGTTGGTAGTGAACGCCCGGCCGCGGCGCTCCATCAGCAGAGAGCCGAGACGACTGGTGAAAGTCACACTTCTGAGAAGCTGGCCATGAAAATGGGGGCTTGTCATTATAACATTGGAGAAAATAATGTGTCTAAAAAAAGTATGCATAAAAACAACCTTATTTGTTGCAATGTTTTACTTAGACAGGTTTTACATGAAGGGTCGTATTAGGTCTTTTCCATATGTTGCTGGTCTTTTAAGCTATAAAAATAAAAGGAAATTTTAAAACCTTTTTGCAGTGTGTGTTTTTTTTTTATTGTCCTGCTGTTCTGGATTTAGACGCAGGAAAAGGTGCATTTCTCTGTGAAGGTGTTTAATTGCAAAACACAAAATGTACTTCTAAAAATATTCTGCTTGTTATTTTCTGTAGAAACTTGGCCCACATCAAAAGTGTGTGGAAATCTCTAGTGTGCAAATGGCGCATTAGTTAAAAATGTAATCTTTACAATACGTATCATTTTCCTACTTTGCGCTTGATTTTCTTTTACATACAGTAGCTGAATGAATATGCGCTGAACTGATGTACCTGCCACCCGCTGAAAATCAAATGGTGAATTCCTAGCCTGCCTGAAGTCTGGCAGATTGCAAATATTCAATGAACTGACGTGCTTTTGAAATAAAAACGTGAAGTCAGACTTGACAGGATACTAGCCGGCCTATCACAGTGACCAGAAACATGTCCACCAGATCACCAAGTCTTAGAAATGATCCAGATCTACTAAAAGGCTTGCTCTCTAAACACACACACCCAACACTTTTACACAATAAGAGGAACCAAGTCAAGTGCCGCCATTAGGTCTGCATTTGCACATCAAGGCATCACTCATGCATGTGGGCCATTTTCCAGCAAATCCTGTAGAACACCCGTGTAGCTGTTGGGACTAACAATCCTCCGAATGCACCGGTCCAGATAACACCGAGTTGAAGTGCTTCATGTGTTTGGCATTCCCCACACAGCCTTACAAAATAAGCTGATAGCCAATGACAGATGCATGTTTCACCACAAACCTCTCATATGATGAATGTTTCAGTTTTTCAGAACTTGTCCCTAAATCGAAAATAAAAGAACTACATTAAGTTAATGTCTGTGAGTCTTTTCTGTACAGTATTTTTAACAAATGCCATGCAATGCACATGTCTCCATTATATGCCATTTGGTATGGGATTCATAAAAGCAGCATTAATGTTTGTGAGGCATCACCTGTTGGAATTTCTAACAATATTTGTAATGCAGCATCTTTTAGAATGACAGATGGATGGACACACAGACACACATATCCTTTTATTAAATTGGAGATATATACACACATAGAAATCCACTGATTCTCTCAACATGTATAGAAGAGAAAACAAACAAATATATTTGGAAAGTTGCAGGCTGGAGCCGTTTAAAAGTTCATTTAAGATGCAGTTCTTGATTGAGCAAGTTGAATTTTTACTCCTTTTTAAATAGGATAATAAAGGGTAGAGAGGTTAGGATTCTTCCATTTGGCCTAGATGAGATGAAAAGCTGAGACGGCAGCTGATCACAGATCACAAGGCATTGTTCATTGTGTATTTAGCGTGCCTCATATTGTAGGGTTAGGGTATATGGCAGCTCCAAAGATTGCCAGGGTCTTCCTCAATAGGATCCGTGATCACTTCCTTACCTACTAGTAACCGGAGCAGCCTGGTTTTACGCCTAAGAAGTCTACCATTGTCCGCATTCTGGCACTGAGGGTTCTCGCTGAGCGAAAACATGAGCATCAGCAGAGTTTCTTTGCAGCCTTTTGTCGATTTTCGTAAAGCATTCCACTCAGTTGATCGAACTGCCCTGGAAGACTTCAAGGGATCCCCTCGAGGTTGCAGGATATCATGGCCGGCCCGTACACTGGTACTGTGAGTGCTGTGCAGAGTGGAGGCAGAACCTCTGCATTTTTCCCAGTTGATTCTGGGGATCGTCAGGGGTGTGATCTGCTCCTACTCCGTTCAATGTTTACAGGACTGGCTGTTGGGCAAGGTCATGGGGTCCAGCAGCTGTGGGGCATCTGTTGGTGAAGAAAGATTCACTGATCTTGACTTTGCTGACAATGCTGTGATCTTTGCAGAGTCAATGAAGACTCTGATCAGGGCTCATGAGAGACTGAGCGAGGAGTCCGAGTGCCTGGGCTTGCGAGTGTCCTGGATAAACACCAAGATCCAGGCCTTTAATGACCTCTTGGGCGCAGCCATCACCAGTGTGTTTGTTTGCGGAGGGAACGTCGACCTTCTCAAGAAGTTTACTTACCTCGCCCGCAACATTGATGTCTTCGGTGACTCCTCCTATGAAGTCAGCAGACTGATTGGGAGAGCATTTCATGAGGTCGCTGGAAAGGGATGTGTGGCATCCTGTCTTGCTATATGTTTGTGAGACCTGAGACGAAGACTGGACTCCTTTGGTACTGTGTCTCTTCAGAGAATCCTTGGGAATCGTACTGCTGGTTTGGCTTCGTGTTGAATGGAGTCCTGAATGAGGCACATTACTTGCATTGTGAGCGAGCATCAGTTACGGCAGTATGGTCATGTGGGGTGATTCCCCGAGGGTGATCTGGCTCTCGGGATCCTCATTGTTGAGAACCCGAGAGGCTGGACCAGGCCTAGGGGATGCCCACATAACACCTGGTTGTGACAGATAGATGGTCATTTCTGGGGGGTGGAACTGAACGTTTGCCTGGTAGATTGCCAACCAGGATCCCGAGCTGTTTCGTTGTGTGGTGACTCACTGTACCAGTGCATGCTCCTTGACCACACCGCACATCTGACCTGCAACTCCGAAGATGTTTAACTTGGTGTGCCAAGGACAAGGCCTAAACGGGGGCTGTGGGCGCTTAATGCATTTTTTACATTAACATTAAGTATCTAACTTGGGCAGTATTTTTAAAAATACGAGTCAAATACGATGCCCTTAATGTTCACTTTTCAACATAATTGACCAGTGTTTCTAACAGACAGAGGAGGATGTGCTTGGAAACCTTTCAGCTTGACCCTGATCGAGGTATTGTTTTGTGCCTGTGAACTAAAACATGTACGATTCCAGAATTTGTGGTTTGTCATGTATATTTCTGAGATGCAAGAAAGCCCTACTATTGCTGATCTTTCTAAGACTAGAGAAAAATACGACTTCATATGTTAATTCTCTTACAGCAGGACAAGTCCCCTTCCTTTGCCACATCAACAACTGAAGGAGATGCTGTCACTGAGGAGCAACTCATAACTGCAAGACACAACAGACCCTAAAGAAAGAGGAGTCTTGAGACTCACTGAAATTTAAGAAGTGTTTTATAAGTGGGGATGAGTCTATGAGTTAACTATGTCCTAATGACCCAACCGACAATCAAAATAACGGAATCACAATGGTTCGCCACCACTAAAGAAACCGAATGCATTTTCTTATTTTTCATTTATTTCTTTTTTTTTAAATGTCATGGCGGTTTTGGTGTTTGTGGCAGTCAATTCAAGGAAAGCTGCTGACCACCCCTCTTTTCTGCTTCATGGTAACCCTCCTGCTTGGACTGCAGAGCCTGCTCTGAAAAACCAAAGATTTGAAGAGTTGCCAGGCCCAAGCTGTTCTCCAGATGCTCACTGTGAAGGGCTGCTTAGGATATGCTATGCCAAAGATGAATTGATTACAGGAGAGTGGTGGCAAGTGTGGACCAAATATTTTATCTTGGTGGGATAGAAAAACTTTACAAATGTTGTAACAAGGGTATTTTTTCATATGCCCAGAAATGGCAATACGTCAGAGGTCTTGGTTACAGATGCTGTGTAGATACGGTGCCTTCAGGAAGTATTCAGACTCCTTCACTTTTTACACATTTTATTTATTTAGTGGAACCCGTTCCACCCTGTACTTGCACAGTATTTTCCTGTGCCATTACCTGCCCACTTCCCTAAAGCATAATAGACCAATCCTCCACTTAACAGATGCAAAGGTGTTGTTTTCTTCAAATCCTACTCATTGTTTCTCCAAACATTTTGTGTTTGTGGCTAAAGATCTGAATTTTTAAGTTTGTTTGTCCACAGGACTTGGTTTTAAAATGCTTCTGTCTTATGGAGATGTTTTTTGTGATTTGATCTGAGGTTCGGTTTCCTTCTGGAGGCCATGACCATGCAGGTAAGTCTGTGCACCACCGAACCTTTCTCAGCTAAACCTTCCTGCAGGTCCCTTGTAGTCCTATAGGGATTTGCTTTAGTTTCCTGCACAGTACACAAACTGTCCTGTCAGTTTTCTTGAACTTTTAGATCTTGTATTGACCCTCCATGGTTCCCCTCTACTTCCATTTCTTAATGGCATCTCAGGCTGTGGAAGATGCTGGCTGGAAGTACTTTTGACATCTTTGTATAGCCTCCCCACTGCTTTGTGTGCATTATTTAGTTTAACTTTCAGATTCTCAGTTCCTTTGATAGGCCCGTGGTCGTTGAATGTCAAAAATCTGAGGCTCTGGAATTGTCATCAGCTGATAATTCCTAATGACAATCTTGACCAGGTTGACACCTAACAAGCTAAGCCAGTTCAGACTAAGGATCTAGTGAGTTCACAGGCCTTACACCTGAAAGGGTGTTAGAACTTTTGCAAATGACACATTTAATCTTTACAATGGTGCCTATCAAATGATGGCATACATCAGGATGCAACTGAACAGTCAGTTCTTGAAGGTGATGTCTTAGAAGCAGGAAAAATGTCAAAGTCCCTCAGTCCCTTATGCTTGTCCAAGGACCACATTTTAACTGTAGAATTAAGGCGACTGATTTTAGACAATGCTGCTGTGCTAGGCGAGGGAGGCCCATTTTGGATTTAAGATACAAAGTGTCCAGTCATTATACATATAATTGCACATACTGTTAAGTAAAGATTGAAAGTTGGGAATTCATTTGCTGGTTTGGTTTAATAGATTTTCCCAATTACGATGAAACAGCAGCCACCATAAGAGATTATTTTCGAGGCATCAACTTATTTGTGCACTAATATTGCTGCTCCATTAGGCTTATTATGAAAAGCAGGAGTGAAAAATATACACCATCCACTATCGGAGTTGCTTGTTATTAATCAGCTGAGTTTCTTGTATTTTTAATTAGCCATTTCTGAAAAATTTTTGTAATAAAAAGTGTGACAGAAAATGTAACTATGCTGCAAATTTTTCTCGGCAGCCCAAAAGTGATGTGCTAAAAACAGAAATTGATTTCTGTGCACTCCTTTCACTTAAAATCCTGAGAAAGTGTGACTAAGGGTGCATTTTGTATCACATGCCATGAGGTAAGCACAAATGCCCATCATTTTCTTTACCCACTTTCTCTATTACAGAGTGGCAGGCAGCACCAGTTGCAAGGCAAGAATTAACACTGGATAAGACAACACCAATCCTAATGTGTACTGGAGCAAATCAAACCCAAAATCTTACAAAAAAAAAATATGTTCTCCCAACACTACGAGGATACAGCCAATAGCAATAACCACAATGCCACCAGCACAGGAATCCGTGACCATAAAATAATAAAATTTAAAACAAACACAATGACTTTAATGCTGCATGCTACAACATGTCAGTATTCATGATTATGCAAGACAGATCAAATGCTATCATCTCAGTCTAGACCCATACTGTTCCACAAATTATGAATTTAATGCAACCGCGGAATACTTACATGGCCGTTCTTTGCTGCATTAAATGCTTTAGGCAGCATGTAATTTTCTTCACAAGTGATAGTATAAAGTTATCTAAAATGAGAATGCTCTGAAACCTAATCGCTAATGCCATAATGGTATCCTAATATTGGTGGATGCTTCCGATGTCTCAGAGGTTGGAGTTTGTAGCAGTCAGTAGCAACATTTAGTGCTCTTTGCTGTCTAGTTCTTCTCCATCACCAGTGTTTTCTTCATTGGCCTCTTTTTCCTCTTTACTTCGTTTGTTTTTCTTGTGTTTGTGACGTCTATGACTTTCTCCTTCCTCACCTTCATGCTGCTTTCTGCATATATGAAAAGGAAAAAAATGTTGGTGCTCCAAATTATTTAGAACATGGTGAATAATAGATAAATATGCAGACATGGCACTAGGGGTTTTTCGTTTCCTTGTATGTGTTGTGAAACATACATGCATACATGACCAAATCAAAAGTTTAATACAAAGAAACTTTCCTAATTTTAATTTAAGAACATGTAAGTTTATGGGCCATGCTTTCAGCTGTTGGATACAACTGCTTTTTTTTTTTAATACATTACATTTCAGAACAGCATCAGAGTAAGTTAACGAAGTTGGCAAAACAAATCCTACCTCCTGGAAGATTTGTGTTTACTTTCATCTTTGTCACGATGCCGTCGCTCACGGTGCCGTTCCTCTCTGTCTCTGCTGCGATCCCGAACATGATGATACTCGCGTTCATATTCATAACTCCGCTCCCGACTGTAGTATCGATAGCGTTCATCTTCACTAGATTATCGAAAAAAATAAAACAGGAGAGAAATCAATATGTTGCTCCAAATTGTTAAAGCTTACTTGACGTCGAGACTTTGAGCTTACTTGTTGTATTCATTGCCAGCTGGCGTGCGGTCTCGGTCTCGATCTCGTTCTCTTTCTCTGTCACGATCTCGGTCCCGGTCCCGATCTCGGTCCCTTTCTCTGTCTCTGCGTGATCCTTGGTACTCCCAGTGGTTGTTGTTGGAATTGCTGCTACTGTTATCGCTTGTTACCCAAGAAGTGTGGGAAGAGGAAATTGGAGGATAGCTGACAAAGCTGGAATCTGACACAAGGGGAAAAAAATAAAATGATTATATAATATCTTTATGCATGAAATATGACCAATACGAAAATTTTAATCGAGATTTAGGTATTTTCAATAGTTCACTCTAAAATAGTGCATATTTATATTTTTGGGACAGTTGAAAAATACCCAAAAAAATTTCATATTTTACTTCCATGAAGGCTTAAAAAAACATAACTAGTGGATTTTGTTACACAGTATAATGATTTTAATTGGTATATATAGTTGTGGATGACAGAATATGTTTAGCAAACTCACTACTAAATCTGTGGAAAATATGCATATCTGTTTATTTAATAAATATAACTTTTAAAAATGATTCTTCACATAAAACAAGAAGTGGTCATTGAAAAACTGTTCCTGTATTTTTCCATTTTGCATAAATACATTGATTTTTGAAAAACTACATTTCTGTTTCTAATTAGAGTTATTCAAATAAAAAACAGGTCGAAACGACATTAAAATTGCAACGCAATACCCTGAACACTTACCTCCAGATGTGTAGCCATATGGAGGAGGTGGCCGATTACTATAAGCAGATGTTTGAGTTCTAAAAGAAAGGAAGACAGAATAAACATCCCCCAAATGAAGACGATGCTACTGTTTGTCACAAATCTCCTGTTAAAGATATATTTGATCCATTTTGTATAGCTAGCATTCTACTCCAAATAATAATTAACATATGCATTTACGCATGCACTAATGCTATCAAATTTTGCATGATATGAAAAATATTGTATTACTGTTTGGAGCAGCATTTCCATTAGATTTAACTGCCAGCGCATGAATCAACAGAATACTGTAACTCAGACAACCGAAATGCTACAGGGTGAATAAACAGATTAATCAGTTTGGTTTCAAGCCACATTTATACCTCTCTTCAGTTGGGCTCTGCTAAATGGGAAGTGATTCATATTGGAGACATGCTCAGGAAGAAACTCACCCGTCCAGTGTGGGGATCAGAAGAGAAGGGGGAGGAGCCATCGGCGGTGGAAATAATCCTGAACAGAGCAAATAAACATTAACAATTAGGTAGCCAAGTTCATTTAACTAACAGGTTTGACAATTCTTTGACAGACTGACGCTTTAAGATAAACATGCTTATTACTAGCACTAACGTTTGTTTCAATTGAGTATCCCAGAAGTTGGA